>NC_061165.1:39630240-39675240 GCF_022113875.1 Hydra vulgaris
AGTGAACATTTGCGCATGTAAATATGCTATAGTCAGGGTTGGCATTAAAAAACCCGCCAAATAAAACCCAATTAAACCCCCCTGAAAAAGCCCATCAAAACCCGAGGAAATCTGGGTTTTTTTGGGTTTTCTTAAAAATATTTAATAAGTTTATGAACTATTATAACCAACTTTAACATTATAACTATAATATTATTAACTAAAATAATTATTAACTATTATTATTAACTAAATTATTATTAACTATTATTATTAACTATTATAACCAACAATAACAGCTATCAGAGCAAGTTTACTAATATTTGAATCATTATTTGGAATAACATTATTACAATTTTTTCTCAAATATTTTTATCGATTGAGATTTTTTAATCTTTTATTTTATTCACCTACCAAGGTGAATGAATAGTAATGGCCAGAGAAGCCCACTACAGTTAAGGAGGCTACGTTATTGTGGTTTCAACTCTCTCTCAACTACTCAACTCCTAAACGCAAGTCTTTATAAACAAGGCCGCTGTGCGGAGAAATAAGTTTATTCAAAGTTTAATTGAAACTTCAGTTACTACCTCCCATTCTCTAGTCTTCTTTTTCCTATTTCTCATTGACATTTTTAGTTATATAGATTAATACTTTAAATTTAAAATGAATCAATACACATAGATTTTATGTGAAAATTTTTTTTTCTTACAGTTTTAAATTATAATTAAAAATCTTTTTCAAAATAATTTGAAAAATTCTTGTTATAAATCATTAAATAACAATATATAAAATATATTTTAAATAAAGTTAAAGTAGAAAATTAAACTAATTTTCAATATCATTACAAAAAAAAAAAAAAAAAAATTTTAGAGACGAATCAATAATAAAACCCAAAAAAACCCAAATTTACCCAATAAAACCCAAAATTACCCAAAAAAAACCAATGGGCCGGGTTTTTTTAAAAAAACTCGGGTTTTTGCCAACTCTTGCTATAGTAGATATATATAAAACTTAGCTATTAGTTGAGTTGGATGTTAGTATAGATTTTATAATACATATTAGTATGGATCTTATTATTAAGGATGACTAAGAATGAACACTAAGAAGTTTCAGGTGAGCTTCATAAAAAATCAAAATACTATGCACATAAAATTTAGTTTCAGATGATCTTCAAGAAAATCTAAATATTATGCACATAAAATATTTTATATATAATTATTTTTCACTAACACAAAAATAAACTAAAATGTCTATGTAGATATTTTTCAACATCTTAAGCAATATTTGGTCTATAACAGAGATTACTTTGGGTTAGTCGTTTGTTATCACTATTTGTAGCTGTACCTTCGCTAATTAAACAATACCTATAGATAAAAATAGCACAGTTTAACAAAACATGTATAACAACACCTTTAGATAAAAATAGCACAGTATAACAAACTTTTAATTAATTTTAAATTGCATTTCCGCTTGTTCCACAGTTAAGACAAACTCTTTTTCTGGCATCAATGAAGTTTTTATAAGGAAAAATTTTAAATTTTAGCTCTTCAATTTCAGACAAAATAATGGCTTTCTGATCTAATATTGCATGTTTTTTATTCTTTGACTTCTCTTCCTCAAGTATGATCTGGTATTTTTGATGTGCAGATTCAAAGGCAACTTTCATTTCTGATGATATCTGGACAGAATGGGGGTGGAGGTTGTTGGTAAGCATGAAATCACGCACAAGACGCCGTCCAACAATATCATCTGTTGATATATTATTGGTAACCACACCCTTATTGACACTAAACCCCCGTTCAACTGATGCCAGTCCATGACTTAGAGTCAAAACCAACTTAATGACAAATGACAACTCTGGATACTTTTTTATGTCAATGTTTTGAAGTAAAAATTATGAAGAAGTTTATTCTTTCGATCATAACTAATGAAAGCATCCTAATTCATAGCCAATTCTGATAGAATAAACTTTGAGAACTGGCTAATAACTTTGTCAGAATAAGAAGCAGTTAATATTCCAAGTGAAATAAGATGATGCAGCAATATTTTCATTTGGTTCCTATTTTTTCAGGTGTGATCTGAGCATAAAAATTTGGAAGCAAACAAGTACTTGTGTTAACACTCACGGAATCGAGGGGACATCTTTATATATATATATATATATATATATATATATATATATATATATATATATATATATATATATATATATATATATATATATATATATATATATATATATATATATATATATATATATATATATATATGTTCAGAAAAACGTCAGAAAAATTTAACAAAAAAAAAATCGAGCTACATTGGCATTTTAGTAATTAACTCTTTCCAGTAAAATTGCAACTAAAGTTAAAATTACTGATGTTATGTTTATTTTAAATTATGTTAAATTTCTTTATTGGATTCCTTGCCTTAAAAAACCTAGGAGTATATATTTTCAGCTTTTTAGTCATAACTTTGAAACCATTTGAAATTAGATCATGAAATTGTGAAGATGTTCATAACTTATGAATATCTTTAAGTGATGTAAAAATCAGCAAAATTAGACTTAGGGTTGCATTTCACGAAAAAATTGAATGTTTTAACATGGAATTACCCTGACACCATCGGATAGTTAAAAAAAAAGTATTAAAAAAAAAAAAACAGTATATTTTTAAATAGATAAGATCTTATTTGATTGTTTATGTAAATTAATATATAAAAATTGTATACTTTCTAAAAACAGCAATCAATACTTCCGTTATTGGATAGGAAAAGAGATGAAGACTCATAGACACATAGACTAACTCATACATGAGCTGTCACACTTTTTTAATAAAAATCCAGATTAAAATATTTATACATTTGTATTTTGAAAGACTATATATATTTAAAAGAAACATATTTACTTCTTAATAAACAAGTCATCAATCCTAACAAGTTTCAAGACCTCTTCTTCTATGGTTGCTATGAGAATTTGATAAAATTCATACGCATCTTGTTGGTCACCAGATATTACCCAACCATATGAATTTAATGAGCATAAAATATCTTCTGTTGAGTAGTAATCTTCATTTCCACAGTTGTTTGATAAAATTAAAAAATCATTGAAATAATTTAAAATATCAAATGGCCAATACTATACCATTATAGTTCTTTTCTCACACAATAAATCTTTGCCAGATCTTCTGTTTTTCTTTCCTCTTTGTTAGTCTTAAGCAGTTAGAGACATTTTTAGAAATTGCAACATTTAATTAAAATATTTAAATTTTATGTATTCAATTATTCCATACATTTTATGCATTGAATACTCATTACCAGTACTCAAAATCTTTTGAGTATGGTAATGAGTATTCAATACATAAGGTTGCCAATCAATAAAGATCAACTTAAAAAAATTTTGTAACGTAGATTGTCAAATAATTTTTATACAGCACTTTTTGTGTGGTGTAACCCTAAATAACACACAAAAATAGCTCATTTATAAAAAAAAAAAGTATTACAAATAAGTTTTAAATAAAAATTCTTACCTTATTATAATAGTGTTCTTTTTGATGATTTTATTATTTTTAAAAGTTACTATGTTTGAAATACTTTTTCCTTTTTGCTACATTCAAAAGTATTTTTAAGTAATACAAGTTGTTTAACACTTTTATCTTTTAAAATGTTAAAGTGAAAACTATTTCATTTTGATTGTTACAGCCTTAAACTGTTATGGTCTTATAGTGTTTTCCATAAAAATCATGAACTCACAGTAATACTTATTATTAGGCCTGTCAAAGAAAAATTAACTTTTATTTCAATTTATTTCATAATTTAACAATTAAACTTTATAAATTTTACCAAATTATATTTAACAACTGATTACAAAAATATTTACAATAATTCTATTTATTAATAATATTTACAAAGAAAAATAATAATAATAAAATTCAAATAAACTTCATACATAAAATAAATACTTTTTGAATAAAAATATTTCATGGGGTCCCCTAACACCCTCATATATTTAATGGGTCCCTTATATTTTTAAAAATATGTCAACCTGGTACTCAAATGAAGCAAATTTATATCTAAAATAATAGTCATATCGAAAAAATTTTAACTTATTTATCAAAACTATATATAAAAACATAAAAAACCGTCTGACTCTGCTTATTATTTTATTACATAAAATAATTAGCAGAATTAGTCGGTTTTCAATCTTTCTTTTTTTGTGCAATTGACATTGTAACTTATTTAAACTAATTATTGTAACTTACTTAAATTTCAAGTCAATATATTTAAACTAATAGGGTATCGTTTGTGTTCTAAAAATAGAATTTTTTACAGAAATATTGGGATTGATATTCAGACAAATATTGCTCAGAAACAAATGAATTTCTTAAAAACGCTAGTGGCTATGGGATTGATAATCGGACAAACAAACAATTTGACGTCACCAAAACAGTACGCTTTTTATGTGTGAATATATAAAGAAGAATACAATCTATTATGTTTGCATGATTTTAGTCTATAACCAAATAAGTTTGTTAATAGGTCTTCATGTTGGCTATGGCATGACCCAAACATTGTTTTTAGTGAAATTATTGGTAATAAAATGTGAGGAATACTTCTAAATCTAAAAAATGTTTAAGCATATCTATTGATTCATTCAGTTTTAAATGCGGAAAATCTAAATAGTTTTTTCAGTTTTTTTTAATTTTATGCCATTTTAAAAACCCCATGTGCCAAAATCCAAAGCATCTGTCACTATATGTAGTGAAGCCTACAGAGATGGCTATTTTAGTAAGCAACCGTTGGAATTAGAAAAAATGAGGTCGGCAATAATTTGTAGACCTCACTCTTTCTGAGCTCGGCATCAGGTCTGCAAAAACTATTTAATACAAAGGTCTAGCCATAAAACATTGAAACAAGGTCGGCACTTTTTGCTGAATGCCGACCCTAATTCCGAGAGTTGAATAAGATATAACAAAAGATATTTTATTCAAGGCCAAGTATGTGAAAATTAAAGAAAAAGTTTTATTCATTACAACTCTTTGTAACATGAAGTGTTTGTTTTATAATTGTGTTATAATTGAGATAAAGTTTGTTTTATCTGTTGTAATCGAGATTAAGGCCTAATAGTACTCTATATTGTAAATAATTATATTATTATAATATGTTAATGTATTTAACTGAATATTTATAAATAACAAATATTTTGTTATATACAATTTTACTATTAACTATAATTTTACTATTAACAGAAATAAACAGAATTTTTCTTGACTATTTTGATTACATATCTACTTACATAATGTAACATTAATGTGACATTCATCTATTTAAAACATAATTTTATTATTAAAACATTCCACTATTGTGAAGTTGTAGTTATGTAATTAACATCAAATTGATTAAAATCAATTATCAACTTATTTAGAGCATCCTATCCTATGTTGTTAAGAAAAAAATTTAAATATAAAAACACAAACCTTTAATTAAACTGAAGACACTGGATAATATTGTATAACAATTATCTCCCAAAGTCTCTTCTAATTTATTTTGCATCCATAATTAAACTTGAGGCATTGAGGATAAAGCCTGAAAAACAAAATAAATGTATTAAGTGAATGTATGTATATATATAAATAATATTTTTATTAACATATATGATTGCTTTATTAAAATCATTTAATAACATTTTTTTTTTGTAATTTACCTCCTCAAGGCCAAGAAGGCTACTACAGATGAGGAGGCTACTCTGAATAAAGACCTTGACAAACAAGGCCACTGCGCAGAGAAACAAGTTGAGCACGACACTACCAGGGGCATGGTGGGAATTGAACTGGAACCTCTCACTTATGAAGCGAACGCTCTACCATTAAACCACTACCAATTAAAGGTTTTAACAGGTTTACAAACAGATTTACACACAGGCTTCAACAGTAACGCTTGCCTCCGCACTTATATAGGTCAGTTTAAAAAGAAAGCCCACAACTTTAAATATGTTGAGGTTTTCTATGTAGAAATTCTTCTAACACTTTTCACATGATGTAACTTAACAACATGGATGGCAAACTTCAAGTTTAAAAAAGTTTTAAAAGTTATATAATTTATAATTTAAAAATCTTTTTAATTATAAAATTAAGAAACTTAGTTTAGTGTGTCTTAAAAAAAACTTACTTGAATATAATGAAGTAATATGTAAAAAAATAGAAAAATAAAACAAATTTTTAAGTCAATAACTATTCCATATTATTGTTGTGTATCAAATAATATTATAATGAGAAACTTATTAATGCTCATTTGAGTGTGTTTGACACGATACTCATGACAGCCATTGCAATCAAGGTAATAGCGAAAAAGAGTAGCAGCACTTTTTTTTATAAGAGAAGTCAACAAAAGTCTATGCAAATATATAACTTACGCAAACTTAAAATTAAGTAATGCTAAAAGCAAAATAAAACATCACTTAAAATTTTCAAAATGTTTTAGTTTTACATTCACTTGAAAATAGAATTGATGAAACATCTCTTTAAGATTTGATCTGTAGATTTTATTTCCGTTTGAAAAAGTCTTTAATATGTTATATAGTTTTAAAATTTATGTAATACAATATGCCAGTAGGTTCGCTTTCTACCACTGGCTTTTTTCTTTTTTTTTTAATTTAATCTTTTTTTGATTTTTTTAAAATACAAAGTAAAACGTTTTTAAAGAAAGAAGTTTGTTTTTAAAGAAAGAAAGTTGTTTTGTTTTGCATTTTAATAACAAGTTTAAAAAAACCAACTGATGAGTTGAACTTGGCGCGTAGCGATCTTAACTTTTTTTAAACAGTATGGGGGTTTAAAAATGTTTTTATTGAGAACATAATTGAAAATTTTAAGTTCTATTTAAAATAAACCATGTCTTAAAATCTATAACTTTTAAAAATGATAAAAAATTAAAATTACATAACATTATGGTAATGAGGAAATTTAAAGTTTTACAACTATTTTACCACGCCCCTGTTAAACATTCTAAACCAAGTGCGCAACAATGACAGAATTTAGATAACCATCAAAATAGAATTATACTTCATATAATATTAGAAGAGACAACTCTGATGCTTTTAACTGATAATGTATAAGGCATTGTACAAGTGCATGCTGTGTGCTTTTTGTAGTTCCTATTTTACTTTTAAAAATTTCTGAAACAACTTTAAATCTGCTATTATCATTATCTTAAGTGATACAAAACGAAAAATGTTTTGTTTTAAATGATCTGTTTTAAAGGTGAGGTTAAAATTCTGTCTTGACAGGCTGGTAATTTTATAGAAGCTAAAGATGATTTAATTTTAAGTGTAAGTTGTTTCTTTTTGGTTTTAAATAATTTTATGTTAGATATTCAATCGTGTTTTATGTGAATCTATTTATTTAGTAGAGTGTTATTGTTTAGTGGCTATATTCAGGTTAGATTTTAAAAAATTCAATTAACTTTTAAAGTATCATACATTTACATTTACAAAGGTACATTTGCTTTTTTTTTAACTTTATAATTCAACAAATTTTTTTGTTTTAAGTGTTTAGAATTGAATAACAATATTTGTTTGTTATTTCATTTTTAGTGCTTAGTTCATCACATATTGTAGGTTTTAATTTATCCTTTATCTTCATCTTTAAAACTGATTTAGAAAATAAATTAATATTTACTTTAATATGATAATCCTATTTTTTGAGATATTTACTAATAGTTTGAATTGTTTTTTTTTATTCAATTTAATTACCTGTTTGTTTTTGTGATTTATTTTAAAAATTACGTTTAATTTTCTAAATTAAACTTAAGTTTACTGAAAGCCAACATTAAATAACGTCATTAAACAACACCGACAAGAACTGCTGCATCATGACAGTAACTAAAGTATGGTAACAGGTTACTAAAAGCAGCTGAATTGTTTTCCAGTCATTTTTTTATCCTTTTTTATGTTTACTTTTTTTTATGCCTTTTTTATGCCTACTTATCTGTTACACTTTTTATTTTAGGTTTGTCGTATGAAACAATATAAAAGATCAAAATTATTTTTTTTTTTTAATTTGTTATACACATGTTTGATTGTAAATTGTTTTTTTTTTTTTTGAAACGTATTAGTACTCAATTGCTTAGTTATTTATAATAAACTTAGTTATTTTTAATAAATTTATTTAGTTAAGTGCATTTAAAAAAAATTTAACCTGAGCTGGGATACCATAAATTAATAACTCCTGTATAATATAATAAACTCCTGTATAATAAATAATTAAGGTTTATGTTATAAAAAATATTACAAGAACTTAGTTGATATTTAAAAAGATTGCGAAGTGTTATTATTTTGTGTTGAAATTAGAAGTGTGGATAAAAATGGTTCTGCCTTACACTAATACGACCTATGTTGTAAATTACTCCAATGTAACCAGTTACCAGTTACCAATGTTACCAGTTGTAAATTACTCCAATGTGATAAATAATAATTGGTAAATTATCTTACCTCCTCATACTTATTATGTTAATTTTACCGAGTGATAAACTTGTTCAATTTAAAGGCGTTTTTCTAAAAGGGTATTAGTTAAGAATTCGCAACTTTAAATTGTGGAAAACAGCCACTATAAAACAGACCGACCATAACCTGTATTATGGGTTACTTTTTGCTAGTATATATAAATAAAAATTAATATATAAGTTTATAGAATTTGTAAAGTATTGAAAGTTAATCATTAATGATGAGCCGTAGCATTTTGGTCTTTTTTAAAAATTAATGAAATAAAACAAAATTATTATAATGGTAGGTGTGGAATAGATTTACCATGACCAGTAACATATTAATGTTCAGTAAATATTATACGGGTCATATTATTTTTCTTCTGGTTCTTTAGTGAAACCAGCGGTTTCTTTGCAGGGCGTCGAAAAAACAATCCGGCTTCAACAGCACGTTGTCTGATTGTTCGGTCCGTTACAGGCAGCTCCAATTGCTTTGGAACCTCGACTGATGATATCTAGGGATCCTCTCTAGAAGTGGTGGAGCGCGATCTTCCACCTTTGTTATCTGATGCCAACTTTTCGTAAAACGATATTTAGAACATAGTCTTGATACGGTCCATTTTTTCACGCAATATTTATCACAAATATTTTTTTGTGACATTCCACTTACGTAATTGCCAATAATTTTCTTTCTTAGTTCCAATCCAAGACTGTCGGGAGCCATTTTTGCACTTGAAGTCATAAAAATAATCACGGTTCTCAAGGCTTACCGTGTTACAATTACCTTTTGATGATATAATAATGCTCTGTGGAACACAATGTCTTGGTTGGATGTGGACTGTATTTATGTAATGAAACACTTGTTGTATTTCACTTCTTGTATTAATGTTCTTCGATAAAACACTTTGATAAAACTCACTTCGATAAACTGTCTTGATAATACTAACTGATTGACTTCCATATACTGACTGAACTATAGGGTTGTACCACAATTAACAAAAAAAAAAATAAAATAAATAAAAAAATGAGTAGCCTCCTTGACTGTAGTGGCCCCCTCGGGGCTTGGGGAAGTGAATAATTTTAAAAAAAAACTTTAAAGAAAATTCAAAAACATGCTACTAAAATATGACACAATCTTTGCAACCTTAATTACTATAATTGCTATAAAAGTGGAAAAGCGGAAATTATCCACAGAGAATAAAAAATAATTTTAAAAAAAGGAAACGAAGTCTAAACAAAGTATAAAATTGAAATTGGATGTAAGAAATATATTTTGATAATAAAAAAAAAATAAAAAAAAAATAATTTCTTTAACAAAAAAAAAAAAAGTCTTGAGCATTTTTTTCAAAATTTTTGTACTGTTTTTTTTTTTTTTTTTTTTTTTTTAGGTTTGCTATTTTCGGCTACGAAATTTGATACAAGTCAAGGAAAAGACGACGATAAGTCATAAAGTTTTCACGAAAATAAAGACTTGATACGTAATTTATTTACGAATTTTATCAGACAATGTATTAAAAAACTGATTCATTATTTACGCTAGACAAATTTGGTTAAACTTTTGAATTTAATTTAGTTTTTACGAAGGTTTATGCAAAGGCAATGACTTTCTTCCTCAATACTTAGACAAGAAAATAAATTGCTGTTTTAATTATTAAATATATTATTTGAGATTTTAAACATAACAAAATTTTAATGCGAAAAAAGTTCTCTCTCAACTTATTCTAAACTGATTATACTGAGTCAATGCTCACCCTTTAGTACGTTGAAATTATTCAATTGCATAATTTTGTTATTAAGAAAGAAGTTAAAAAAATAATTGCATTGCTTCTGTTGTCATTGTTACGAAAACAGTTCCTTCGGGACATTATTATATACTAGCAGTAAGCAACCCGTAATAAATAAATCATTACTACCAATTTGATATTTATTTACTTTCTCTAATAAAATATAAATTTATTTATACAGAAAGCAACCCATAACACGGGTTAGTAGTAAATAAATCATTACTAACAATTTGATCTTTATTTAATCTCTAATAAAATATAAATTTATTTATACATTTTTTTAGTTGAGCTCACTTTTATTATTCTTGGCTTCTTAGTTTAAGAGAACTCTTAGCTTCATTAAAGATAAAGTTAACCATTTCTTTTGCAATGTTCAGACATTAAATGCGCAAATCACAACCATGTAGTAGTTAAAAATGACTTGAATTATATGCACAGAACATCGATGTCAAATTTTCAAATTCCGTAAAATTGTTTAGGTAAATATTGGGAATATATTCTACTCTTAATTTTGCTTTAGGCTGAGTCATTCCTTTTTTTTTTAAACTTTTTATTATACTGAGTGAAGAGCTTAAAAATATGTCACTATCGCACCTAAACCTTCTAAATGTTATTAATATATTTTTTAAATATTTTTAAAACATTTAAAATATTACACCCAAACTTGTAGGCATAGAAGTTGGATATCCGGAAAAACTATAAGTTGAAAAATATATCGCAATTCCGAAAAGGGCTTACCCGGCATACGGATCCTATATTATTACGATAAAGATTATTATTAAACCAATCTTATTTTTAATTAGTAATCCAGCAGAAACTTGTTTATAAAAAAACAAAGGAATATATGGATTTACTATAATAGCTAACGTGTATCAACATATTTATTTCAGCATACATCCAATCCATATTTATACTAATTTTATAAAATACATTTTGCCTTAACTTGGCGTTAGATTATTAGTTTTATTTCATTAATTTTTGTATAGATCAGGTTAATAATAAAAGCAATTGGGTTTTACTCAATATTTTTGAAGTAATTATTCAGCTTTAATAAAATTGACAAAATCATATAAGACAGTCAAAAAATATATTTAAATCTTTGTTCACTTTTTGAAAATCTGTAAAAAAGCAAGTATCAAGTTTACATATCTTTAAAAGAAATTTATTTACATGATATACACTACCGACAAAAAGTTTGAGGCAGGTACTAAATTTTTTAAAATTGCTAAATAAATAAACTTTTTCTAATATGATTTGTACTTTAATGATAATGAATACAAAAACTAATAAACATTAAACATTTTTTTATTATAAATTCTTAATTATAATTGTTATTTTAATTAAATTTTTGATTCGTCAAAATATCCTCCTTTATTCTTTATTACAGCGGCACAAATCTTTGGCATTTTATTGATCAATTTACGTAGTATTTCGGGTTGTATTGCATTCCATTGTTCTTCCAACATGTTCCAAAGGCTTTCTCGAGAAGATGGTTGCGTTTCTCGCACTTTTCTGTCAAGTTCTTCCCATAACAACTCGATTGGATTGAGATCCGGCGATTGTGGTGGCCAATCCATGATTTTTAGTACTTCTTGTGTTTGGAGGTCTTCTAAATACGACTTACAAATTTTGCTAGTATGCTTTGGATCATTATCATGCATAAAAACATATTGATCCGGAAATAATCTCTCACCAGACGGCAGTACTTGTTGTTCCAAAATTTCTCTATAAATTTCTTTCGTCATTATTCCTTCAATTCTGTGGATCAATCCAACATTTTCTCCACCAAAACATCCCCAAACCATGACAGAGCCACCTCCATGTTTGACAGTCGGCACTAAACATTCTTCAGAATACCTTTCTCCAGCATATCTTCGGACGAAAACGCGTCGTTTTGAACCAAAAAGTTCGAATTTGGACTCGTCTGTCCAAAGCACGTTTTTCCATTGTTCTATTGACCAGTTTTCATGCCTTTTAGCCCAATTTAATCTTTTTATTTTGTTAACTGGCCTTAATAAGGGTTTACGAGCAGCTACACGTCCATGTAAGCCAACTTGCTTCAGCCGATTTTTGACAGTCGAAGTGCTAATTTTAATTTCGTTGAAATTATTGTAAACTGATCGGATTTTTTCGGCAGTATACCTTCTATTTGATAAGGAAATGTTTTTTATTTCCCTATCTTGTAGTTTGTTAGTCTTTTTAGGTCGTCCAGAGCGGTTTTTGCTTGTATGGACACCACTTTCATGGTATCGTTGTAGTGTCCTTTGCACACAACATCTTGAAATTTTCATTTTTTTTGCTATCTGAACTTGTGAATAGCCCTCTTCGTGGTAAACAAGTATTCTTTCACTTTCTGCAATGGTTAATTCTTTTCTTCTAGCCATTATTTGGACTTTTAGTTCCAAAAAAAAAAATTCAAAATTTTGTTAATAAAATATAAACTTTCAATATGTTTTTAATTACAAGGGAACAAAAGACCACTCACAATGACATTCAATCAAAGAAACACTAATCTAAGCTATCTGCGATCTTCTACTTGCACCAACAAGTACCCATGTTTGTTTTTTAAACAAATAAGAAATGTAGATTATGATGTATCAGCTATCCCTTGTTGATTAAAATATTATAAACAGTTCTAATCTACTAGTGATATATTAGAATCATAAATTAAAACATAAATACACTCATTGAAGTCGAAAAAATAAACAATTTAAGGGTATTTACATCTCGAAATCATAAATTTTTACCCTGCCTCAAACTTTTTGTCGGTAGTGTATAGTTAAATATGTAACAAAAACATTTTAAAACAGAAGCATATAAAAACACATTTTTCTTAAAAATACAAAGTTGAAGCCACCATTTACAGCACCGAGGAGCCAAGCATAGCCTATTAAAAAGAAAACCATATCAAATAATTTAAAATATTTATTACCGATAGGGACGACAATTAAACATATTTAAAAAGCTACGTGATTCCATATTAGTAGGATTGTTATAGAAAAGTATATTAAAAAAGTATATTTAAAAAAAATGTATTAAATAGAAAACAGATTTTTAAAAACTACCTAATTTTTTTAGGCATTTTGCCAATGGTGTTTAATTTTGAAACCAATATCTTTAATGAAAAGCCGACTTGTTTAACTAATATCATTCAAAGAATAAAATTATTAACACTTAAAGATAAAGAAAAAAAAATGAATGAGATATAAACAATCGTACTATAGTATTATATAAATAAGTAGATATATATGAAAAAAAAACAACAACTGGAAAACAGTATACCTGCTTTTGGTAACCTATTGTGATACTGAAGCAGTTGCTGTAGGGATGCAGCTGTTCTTTTTGGTGTTGTTTAAAAACGTAATTCTTATGTTGGCTTTTAGTAAACTTTAGTTTAATTTAAAAGACATCACAACGGATTTAAAATATTCATAATAAAAAAAGCAAAACATAAAATTCTTTAAGTAGCCAAACTATAAACATAAAAGATAAACAATGGAATCGAAAAAAATAAATTGAATTTATATAGCTAAATATATTGCCTTGGGTTTTGGTAAATTTTAAATACAGTGAGTTCAATAAATGAAACATACCAAATAATTGCTTTTAACAAAAGAATGCAGCATTATTATATTATGATAATTGGATAATGAATCAATTCAACTTTCGACTTTGGATTTTAGGGAGGGGTATTTAAGAGGGCTTTAAATTTGAAGTCAGGTTTAATTGGTGAGAAAACAATTAAAATTTATATTAAAAAAGATCAAAACAAATCAAATATACAACGTAATATATATTTGAAAAAAAATTACAAAATAAAAAAAAAAAACAAACACCGAAACAAAAAATTACAAAATTAAAAAAAAAAAAAAACCGAAGAAAAAGCAGCAACTAAAAAGTCATAAATATCTCTACTGATAAAAGACATTTACAACCTTTTGCTTGCTGTTTTTTCTTCGGTGTCTCCCAACACCCCGGAATGGATGAGCCCTCCATTTAAAGGAGGGCTCATCCATTCCGCTATTATGTTTCTATTTATTGAAGGACCTCTCTGAGAGAGGTTGCGGGTGTTGGGAGCGGTATGTTTTGTAATCTTCGAATGATAAGGAATCTAAAGTTTTAAATAGAAGAATATAATAAAAGTTATACATTTGCAATTATTAAAAAAAAAAAAATTAGCATAACCTCACCATTTCCATTCGAAACAAAAGATGCTAAAAAAAAAAAAAAAAAGAGAGCAAGTTAATAAGTGTTAAACATGCAATATTTTGTATTTCAATAAATATATAGGGCAATAATGCAACCAGTTCAAAAGTGTCATATTTATTAATTACTTTTTCCACCTATTGCACATATTTCTCCACACAAAATATATAAAATATAAAACACAGCCCTACCAGCTATACTTTCACCAGACACTATAGACAATACATACTTAAATAAATATATAATAATCGATAAAATAGAAATACAAAAACAAATACATACTTAAATAAATATATAATAATCAATAAAATAATGTTAACATATAAATATATACATATCTAAATAATTGTTTTACCCATCCCCTCATTTCATCCATAAAGTTGTCTAAAGTAAGAAAAAAATAACTAAAGCTAAAAACAAAACTATAAACTAAACCAAAACTATAAACTAAAGTAAACTTTAAATCTTCTAAATATTAATGCTTTATTTATTAAACTAAACTAATCATAATTTATACTTAGTTTTTGTTCCAATTCCCCTAAAAGAAAGTATAAAAAAAAAGCTAAAGAACTTGATTTTTTAAAATTCCAGTGGCAGTACAAATAAATAAATTCCTATTAACAAATATCTAATAGCAAAAACACTGACTTAATTCCTTCTTAACTTCTGTATCTAAACAATAAAAGTACTTTAATGTTTAGACGTTAAAATATCGATAAAATGCATATTAAATGCTACATTCAACTAATGTAATTAATACCTTTGTTAGATCTCTCTTGAGTAACTAAAGAATTTAAATTTTAAATAAACTCTAACTAAATTTTAACAAACCAACTACCAAAATAAATCTTCACTTTAATAGTACGTTATTAAGTTGATTAATAGATCAAACAATTTAATCTACTCTAATAATCTGCTACCTTATTAATAAACTTTAATTTTTTTTCTACGACTCAGTGTAACTATAATATGGATATGTTTAAAGTAAAAAAGAATTTAATATTATAATATAAATGATTTTAAAAACCTGAAATTTTAAATCTACCTCGAAGAAAACAGATATATATTAAAAAGTATTTTTATTTCTTTTTAAAAATATAAAAATGCTTTATAACTTACTTGTTCCAATATTATCAACAACGTCTAAATAGAAAAACAAACAAACATTCAAGTCGACTCATTCTTAAATCTTATAATATATATGATTTTAAAAACCTGAAACTTTAAATCTACCTCAAAGAAAACAGATATATATTGAAAAGTATTTTTATTTCTTTTTAAAAATTTAAATTCAAATATTATATTAATATATATTACTCAAATATTTGCCACAGTGCCTCAGGTGCACTAACATAACGACAATCTAAGAAAGTGTTTATTTCATCGTGATTAACCTGTTCATTTGTCAAAACATTTGCACAATCATGCCCTTTGTATATGTATTTGTACAAATATTTAACAGCCTTTACAGACATGCAAGCTTTAACATTAATGTGGGCTTGATATTTCTTTGATAACCAAGGATTATAAGGTACCACCCAACGGTTATCTACATTGTTGCCTTTAATATTGATAACCAACCCATTATCACGACGCCTATAGCGCGGATAACCATTGTGAACTGCTACTGTGTTGGCATTAAAATTTTTAGGATAATTTTTGCTGCACACCCCATCTTTCATGCAGGGAGAATTTGGATTCAGTATCCCACATGGGCCGTGAATCATGCAAGTTTTGATAATATCATAAAGTTCACAATTAACTATCGGATCTGGAATTTCTGCACAAATCAAATTATCGATATCCTGTGATGTTTCAAGTTTATCATCATTTGCTAAATGAAGTAAAATGTGGGCATGCGGCAAACCACGCTTTTGAAACTCAATAACCTGAACATGGAAGTTGGGGGATCAACATCTTCGCCAACAAATACAACTGCAACTTCATCATGTGAAGGTAGATTATAACAACGTCTATCACCGCCTTCAAGCAAAGACATTTTTACAACAGAAGCTGAGCGACCTTCTATAGCCGTCTTACGAATTTCTTCATCTTCTACTTCAGCCATGTTTTTAAATGCAAGAGCAAATGAACTTTGTTCCATAATTATAGTTTGCAATTGAAACATTAAATCACGTAAAATAAGATCATTACCACAGTGTTGTATTCTAAAATTTAGTGCAGCAAGTGAATAAATAAATATATAGTTGAGAACATATTGGTGGAATACCTTGATCTGGCCTAAGATTACTTACACGATGAAAAATCTGGCCACATATTTTAAAACATGGAAGCCCATGATTCATTGGTTGAACTACATTAGCAGTAAAAGAAAAAAACGAAAGGCAGGCATTATAATTTCGAATATGTTTTAAAAAATTAGCATTAGCATTACGATCTACATAACTCCCTGTAAAAAAATCCTGTAAAGCTTGTGTTATTGGTGAAAGTGGAGACAAAGCTACCTTACCATTATGGCAACATAGAAAATGTGTTTCATTTGGAAATTTCTTAGCACCACAGTGCTGACAAATTTGATTCATTTCTTCTAAATAATTATAATCTAGAATAGCATTACTTCTCGCTATAGAATACATTTGTCCTTGTCCAACAGCTCTTCTTTCGTTTTGCCGACGATTAACGTTTTCTCGATTAAGCCTATTTCTTTCATTTTGTAAATGATTAATTTCATCTCGCCTAAGTCTATTTCTTTCATTTCGTCTACGACTATTTTCAACACACCTTATAGCACTTACATCTTTTTGTAAAAATGATATAAGTGCAAAAAGTGCAAAAACTTAATACAAAAAGTTAAAATTTATTCTGTTTCTAATAAAGAAAAAAAAATTTAGAAACAAACAACATATCTTCGCAGACAGCGTCATAAAACATGCGTTGTGAGAAAACATTGAACAAAACATGTAATAAAACTTATTAACGCGTTATGTACAATAGAAAACGAGTTATTAACGCAGGTTTATAAATTTTTTTCCCCCAACACACTATTACGCTGCCGCAACTCCAAGGATATACATAGTTATATATATATATATATATATATATATATATATATATATATATATATATATATATATATATATATATATATATATATATATATATATATATATATATATATATATATATATATACATACTATATTATATATATGTATATATATACTATTTATTAGCGAAAACATATGAATCCAAAATTTTTTATATAACATATATAGTATATTTGATAAATTAACCTCTACAATTTTTTTGCTTCAACAACCTGATTATGATTAATAACAACTCTGTAAATATAAATTTTCTAATGATCTAAATCTTTATAAATTAGATATTTTATTTTATATCTTAATTTTAAATTAAATCTTTATAAATTAGATATAAATAGAAAAACAAGCATATAATAACACAATTACATCTTAAACCAAAATTCAATCATGCAAGGCAAATTATTAAAATTTTTGAAAAGAAAACTATTTTTCAAAGAGCCAAAGCATTAACAATACTATAGATAAATTTTATTTATAACAAAATGTTGTCATGGCTTTTATCCCAATTATTAAAAGCATTTGAAAGTATGAAACTACCCATAAATATCTTTTAATGGTAGACACTATCTAAGAATTATAGTAATCTTTATTTTCAAAATTCACATGTATAACACGAAGCTTTAAATTTAAAAGTACAATTTAAAAAAGATTAAAATAAACTAATTACTTATAAAATTTTAAAAAGATTTTATAAATACTCAATGTCTACTTAGAAATTTTGAAAAGATTGCGATTTTGAAAACTTGAAACTTTAAATTTAAATTTTAAAAAACTGAAACTTTAATTCTACCTCAAAGAAAACAGATATATATTGAAAAGTATTTTTATTTCTTTTTAAAAATTTAAAAATGCTTTTAAACTTACTCCCTCCAATATAATTATATAATATATATAGTATATATGATAAATAAACCTCCACAGTTTTCTTGGTTTAACAACTCGATTATGATTAATAACAGCTCTGTAAACATGAATTTTCTAATAACCTAAATAAATTACAGATAGACAAACATAAATAACACAACTAAATCCTAAACCAAAATTCATTCATGCAAGACAAATTATTTTATATTTGTTGAGGAGCCAGAAACATATTTTTTTTCAAAGAGCAAAAGTATTAATAATATTAAAGATAAATTTTATTTATATCAAAATTTTCAATAAAAATTAAATTAAGATAAATTTATAACAAAATGTTGTCATGGCTTTTATCCCAATAGCCAAAACTATGTGAAAGCATGAAACTACCCATAAATATATTTTAACGCTAGACACAATCTAAGAATTAAAGTAATCTATAACACGAAGCTTTAAATTTAAAATTACAATTTAAAAAAGATTACAATAAATTAATTACTTTTAAATTTAAAAAAAATTTTAGATTACCTATAATTTTAAGCTAATAAACATTATCTACTAAATGTCAACTTGGACATTTTGAACTCGTACCATGAAAGGTTGAAAGGAAATCTTTATGAAAGCACGCGGTAAAGAAAAGTCTAGAATCTACTTAAAAAGTGTATTTTACAAATACAGAGCCGTACCGTAACTATAAAACAATACGCGTAACTATGCGCACTATTCATTAGAGTATTAACATTTAGATTAACACTCGTTCACAATGTCAATTAATGATTGCAAAATAAGCAACTCAATCGTTTGACAATAAAATTTTCTTTCATTTAAAATACAAAACAAATATATTTTACTAATAAATAGCAATCGTTTTCATGTTTTCTTGCGTATCAATACATTCAAACATTTAAATCAATACATTTAAACATTTAAATGTATTTACGAAACATTTAAAAATTGTTTATAGTTCTATCGTAAATTTTAAAGTATTACTGACTGATAAAAGTCATTGATAAACAAGTTTTACATTAAAAGTTTTTTTTATTTTCTTTAAACATTCTTTTTCTTTTTGATTTGATTTTTCTGATTATGTTGATTTTTCATAGCTAAAACAACTACCACCCTAGAAAAATAAATAAATAAAATATAGGTAAACTTTTTTTAATTTTAAAGCACAAACTGATTTCTGTTATTTACTTTAAGGTTGCTTGCATTTTTGCGGTATTTTCGTTTAGCTATGTTTTGGCGCAAATTCTTGAAACGCATAATAATAAAACGTGGTCAGTTAGTCAGAAAAAATTATTCTATGCGTGGACAAACAAGGCGTGCGACCGCACGCCTTTCCTGGAAAAGCCTGTATATATATATATATATATATATATATATATATATATATATATATATATATATATATATATATATATATTTAAACAATTTAAAATGTATTCTACAAAAAGAGTGCTCAATGTGCTTAAAAGAACAAAGCAACTACAAATTAAATATATATATATATATATATATATATATATATATACATATATATATATATATATATATATATATATATATATATATATATATATATATATATATATATTATATATATATATATATATATATATATATATATATATATATATATGTATATATATATATATATATTTAATTTGTAGTTGCTTTGTTCTTTTAAGCACATTGAGCACTCTTTTTGTAGAATACATTTTAAATTGTTTAAACATATATATATATATATATATATATATATATATATATATATATATATATATATATATATATATATATATATATATATATATATATATATATATATATATATATATAGTAAACTACTGGTTATTCGAACTGGCACTTAATCAAATTTTTATTCATTGTGAAGTATTTTTAATAAACTCGTGCAAATGCCCATCAGTTATTTGAACCTGCAGTTATTGGAAGCAATGTTTTTCTCCCCTTGACGACAAACAAAACACATTTAAAGAAAGAAAAAAAAAATGAAAAATAGAAAACTTTTTCAATTAGTTGTAAAACATTTATTGTTTTATAAGGAAAAAATTAGGGAAGCATTTTATTCCAAAGGTTTTTTTTTTACTATCAACTTTTATAAAGATTTGAAAGTAACTTGAAATAGATCACTTCTAAAGATCATTTTTAGTTATTCAAACTTTCGGTAATTCGAACTAAATTCTTATACCCCAAAAAGGTTCAAATAACCCAGAGTTTACTGTATATGTATATATATATATATATATATATATATATATATATATATATATATATATATATATATATATATATATATATATATATATATATATATATATAAATTTTACTACTAAAAATAGTCATGTATCCATACATTAATTATCTAAACAAAACTTACTTCAATAGGTGTAACTATAAATTATAAATTTAAATCATATGTATTTTGTTTATAAAATCAAAACCAGTTAAAACCATATCAATCCTCGATCATTGATCCACCAAAACTTTACTAAAAAAATATACACCGGTAATCAAACTACCACAAGTCAAATAATATAGACAGTAATATTGAAGTCAGCTTTGACCAATAGTTAATATTAGGTGTTTTTTTATTCTTTACCATAAAAAAAAACAAAGAAAAGTTAAATCAAAAGAGAAACAAAAGTATTCACAAACATAATTACTTACATTCTTTAGAGTACTCTATAGTTGGGAAATTAAATCCTTCACATACTTTTTTATCTATTTGTAGTTGTTTATTAAAACAAGTATAAACAAAAATAAGTAAATACTAAAATGTATAATAAGTGTAAAAAGATTACAATATATATCTAGGCAATAATAATACCATAAACAAATTCAATTTATTATTTATTCCAAATATATATATATATATATATATATATATATATATATATCCTTTTTTTGGTATAGTATTTCACCGTTAATATAAAACTTTAATAGTTTTTTTAATTAAAATAATTAAAATAGCAATAAGTATTGCATAAGTCAATGACCTCCAGTTACTTTAACTCTTTTAAGTCTGAGCTTGTTGCAGGAATCATTGATTGCAAAATGATTATAGGCAGCTTTCATTGCACGAACACCAGTTAGACAAAATAACCATTCATATTTTACCTAACAAGATGGAATAAATGCCTCTGCTTCAACGCTGTTTAAAAAAAAAACAACTAAATCCCAAGATTGTTAGGCCATTATAAGAGATTATCTAAACAGGCAGCATTTGTTTTATTTACACACACACACACACACACACACAGATATATATATATATATATATATATATATATATATATATATATATATATATATATATATATATATATATATATATATATATTTATATATATGTGTATATGTGTGTGTGTGTGTGTGTGTGTGTGTGAACAACAAATTCAAAAGAATTCATCCATTTAATGAGATAATGCACTTCATTACTACTTTCGCCTGGAAGGTCTAACTCTTGTGTAACAGAAAGTTTATGTAATGATTGGCCTGTCTCCTCCTGAAGAATTTTCCAACGAACTGGGCTGCTGCTGAACAAATTGTATAGCTTTTGAATATTTCCAAAATAGGATTTTGCAGGAGCCAATGATTCAATAGCGTGTACTGCACATAAGTTCAAACTGTTAGCAGAGCAAGGAATGAAAATTGCTTGTGGATTGTTCTGACTTATCAAAGCTTGAACTCCATTGTAAATACCTGCCATATTAGCGCCGTTTTCATGGCCTTGACCACGACAATTTTTTATGTCGAGCTCATTCTCTTCCAACACATTCAATATTAACTTTGTTATATCAGATCTTTTCTTCTTTTCAAGTTCTTCTAGCTTAAGGAATCTTACTTTGACCTCCCACAGCTGATTATCATTGAAATGCATAAAACGAAAAACAAAAGTTATTTGCTCGCTGTGAGACGAATTGGGAGTGCTGTCCGTGATGATGGTGAAATATATTGATTTATTGATTTCTCGAATAACTTCTGGAACCACTAATTTGCCGCATTTCTTGATAAATTCATTTTATTATTTCCAAGATAATAATGAACTTGCATGCGTTTTTCTTCTTCTTGGTGCTTAGCAATAAGATGAATATGATCTTGTAATGTTTTGTTGTGGCGAGCAATTAATTCGAGCGCTCCAAGGAAGTTTCAATTCCCATTTTTGAACAACTTTTGATTGGATCCTAATTACAAACAAAAAATAATCAAAATAGTAATCCATATTTATATCCAATTAAAACTTGTAAATTTGATTTTTAAATTACAAATAAAATAATGCAAAATATAATTTAAAATTCAAAAACAATATTCTTACCCCTAAAAGCTAAGTTTCTTGAAGCTAAAAAATTGTGACGTCAAGAATGCATTGTAAAATTACTTTTCATTGCTTTGTTTCATCTCCAAGTGAATCGTAGCTGTTTTCCATAGGAGATAACATTTACGGTGAAAATTGCTTTGTTGATGACTTTTAACGCGATCTGAAAGTTTTCTCCAATTTCCATCTATACCTCCATTCCAAGACAACAAACTGGATTGAACACCGGGTCTGGTTAAGTTAGGCGATATAAAAAGGGAGCAAGGGAAACAAAAGAGTGATGCCACAGCCTTACTCCAAACGAGCCAATCTCTTTTAACTTTTTCTCCGTTTCTTTGTTCCTCTAAAAAGATATAAGTAGGGAATTTGCGTTCTTTTTGATCTCTTGGAAAAATGCTAGGATTTGAAGAAGGTCCCATCAGAATTATATTCGTTTGTTCAGTGTCTGATATTGATTTCCATAGTGCAGGATTGTTAGAGATTGGTATAGAAATATCACTTTTATAAATTTGGCGGTCATTGTGACAATCAAGTACAAAATCCAACTGATCCTTTTTAAAATGTGATGATGTTTTTTAGGAGTCATCGATGTCATCGGCAAGAAAAAGTTTTTTGAATTATGGTCTGGCAACTCATTAGAGTCATTGATACCGATCTCAATATCATTGAACTATAAAGAAGTATTAAACAGAATTATTCTAATTATTTTTTCATGAACGTCACAAGATTAAAAAATTGTTTAACTACCTGCTTGCATTAATCTTCGATTTTTGTCCAACGAACGCAATCTAAAAGCGTTTGTTTGTTTTTGCTTTCGTTTTTTTTTCCGAATCATCGCTCTTTTTTTCCCAGCAGCTCCAGACAGCTGTTTCAATCGTGGAGGTCTTTGATTATTCATGCTAAAACTTATGACAATATAAAGAATTTTAACTTTTTAAATTTTAAAAATTCAAAACTTTGTAATACTTTAGTGTTATTAATTGCAGAGAAAAAGTCAGTACTTACAATTAAAATATCCACTGAAGATAAGTTTCTTGTCAAAATATAGTCGAAACAAAATGCAAGCGAGTCAAAAACATACATACGCACAAAAGTATCCACAAGGACGCAAGGTTTAAGCAAAAATAAGTTAACCTATCAGAAGTCAGGCTTTTACAAACGTTAAATAAGGAAAAAAAAATTTTTAACGCCTTTTATTTTATCATGCGAACAAAAGGCCAATGAAAACGCGTGCGTTCAAATGGATAATAAAAACCTTGTAAAGTAATAATTATCCTATTTTAAATGCAAACAAAGTTTAAAAGGAAAAAGAAATTAATACACAAAAGTTGCTTAATCTTTAAATACGTTATCAGCTAAATTTTTTATCATTTCAATAATGTTTTTTTAAGGCATGTGATGCCCCATAGACTGTGATGTCCGGGGCAAACTACTTCAATTGCCCCCCTCTTGGCGGCCCTGTATATATATATATATATATATATATATATATATATATATATATATATATATATATAAATATATATATATATATATATATATATATATATATATATATATATATATATATATATATATATACATATATATACATATACATATATATACATATACATATGTATATATATATATATATATATATATATATATATATATATATATATATATATATATATATATATATATATATATATATATATATATATATATATATATATGTAAATATGTATGTATGTATATATATATCTATATATATATATATATATCTATATATATATATATATATATATATATATATCTATATATATATATATATATATATATATATATATATATATATATATATATATATATATATATATATATATATATATATAATATGTATATATACATATATATGTATATATATATACATATATATGTATATATATATGTATGTGTATATATATATATATATATATATATATATATATATATATATATATATATATATATATATACACACACAAACATATATATATATAAATTATTTATATATTTATTTATTTTTACTTTTTAAATTTAATAATGATCATTCTAATTCAAGAACATTTGCTATCGGACTGCGAATGATACAAGTTTTATTTTTTGATTTATATTCTGTATCTAAATTATACGCTAGCCTATCGATACGATATCCTGTAAATCCATTAACACACATAAATCTTTAAAAAAATGTTTATATTTTTATCTATATATCTATAAATTGTATATTTTATATAAATAATTTGTAAATTTTAAAATATTTCATTGCATAATACTGTTTAAATTAAAAAATGATTTTAGAAATGTTACAAGTACAGAGTTCAACATACAATTTAGTTTTATTTGCCAATTCAATATATATATTAGCCTAGTTTAATTACATTTAATAACATTTTGCGATATTTTCTCCAGCACATTTAAGCGCTGATTCAACGTTATATTTCAACCTTTACTCGACGTCTTTGAATCACGTTAAGTCGACGTTTTACTGCCAACGTTAAAAATCCTTGCAAAATCGACTGCTTTAACAACGTTACAGTAACGCTTTTCAAGTAACTTTTTGTCAAACGTTAAATTGCGACGCTTATGCAACGCTTTTTAAGTAACCCTTTTTCAACGTTTAGTTGCGACATTTTTGTAACGTCTTTTAGTAACGTTTTTTCAACGTTACGCGATAACGTTTAATCAACGTCTCTTTAACAACGTTACATATCTTTGCAAAATCGATTACTTTGTCAACTTTTCCGCAACATCTTTTGCGACCGGTTTTCAACGTTGATTCAGCGCTGTCATGTTTGCTGGGGCACTATAGAAAGTTAACCATTAAACTAAATATTTATGACCGATACTAATTGAACACGATTTGAGTTTATTTTGGTCAGCGTTAAACACTGACCAAAAAAAACTATTTTGGTTACAAAAAGTTCTAGGACGTTCAAAACGAACACAGCTCGCACACCACGTTTTTTTAACGTTGATTTACGGCTGATTTTTAGTCGCGACGTCATATAACCAAAAATCAACATTTCATTAACGTTGAAAGTTCGTTTAAAACCATCAAATAAACTCGACCTTGATTCCACGTCAATTAAACGTCTATATTACAAGTTCGATCGTTTTTATTGGATTTTGAGAACTCAAATACGCATGCGTGACTTTACTAGTTTTATACTAGGTTTTTTTATAAGGTGATGAATTTGACAATATATCAATATATTACATAAATTAACATGTGATGCAGTTAGTTAGATAAATATTATTAGATATTTTTTTATAACGGTAATATTTCATGAGTGTGGATTATATATATATATATATATATATATATATATATATATATATATATATATATATATATATATATATATATATATATATATATATATATATATATATATATATATATATATATATATATATATATATATATATATATATATATATATATATATATATATATATATATATGTATATATATATATATTATTATTATTATTATTATTGTTAATATTAATAATAATAATAATATTAATATTAATATATTATTATTATTATTATTATTATTATTATTATTATTATTATTATTATTATTATTAATATTAATAACAATAATGATTTTACTACACAATACATTAAATTTATATCATATATTATATGTATATATACATACATTTATACAAAATTTTTGAAAAATTCTATGAATTCTTTAAAAAATATTGCGCAAAAAGATGAAAATTTTTTTGACAAGTTTATGCAACGTTTTTTGTGGTTTAGTATGAACATAAGATTAATTGAATGTTTTGTACATACACATGCAATACCAAGAAAAAGTACTATCGGAGTCGGAGTCGCGATATTTTTTAGCGACTCCAACTCCGCTAATATTGTTGCAGCTCTGCAACTCCGACTCCGACTGCATATATATATATATATATATATATATATATATATATATATATATATATATATATATATATATATATATATATATATATATATATATATATATTTATATATATATATATATATATATATATATATATATATATATATATATATATATATATATATATATATGTATATATATATATATATATATATATATATATATATATATATATATCTTCTATATAATATTGCCAAACTTAATAGTATTAGTGTCCCTTGGAGCGTATTTGACACGAAACCCTTAGCAGCCATTGCAACCGAGGTATTGGCAAGAAAGAGTCGCAGCACTATAAGATTACGTGAACGAATATCTAACATGCGTAAACTTTAAACTAAGTAATGTTAAAGCATATGTTAAAACATACTGAAACATTTATCATGTTTTACAGTTTGATTTTTACTTGAAAATTACATTGCGTCAACCTTTCCTTATTTTTGATCAAACATTTTTTTCCTCAAAAAAATTACTACATTTTTATAAAATCTACTCTTTATGATATGCCGGTGTAGCTTTGCGAACTTCTGAACAAGGAACTAGTGGTTCGACTCTTACCAATGGCGGCTATTTTTTTAAATTTTTTAAATTATTTTAAAATACAAAATACTTTCGAAGTTTTATAAAGATTATATACAAGCATATGTAACGTAACGATGTTATGCACTCACAAAAGAAAAGATTTTAAGAAAGCTAAAACTTCATAAAACATTAAAAAAAACAAAAAACATCACCAGGAGAAAAAATATGTTGCGTATCTATGATAATTGAGACACTTATATTATTAATGTGCTCATGTAATTAGTCCTAATAAGCTGCGGATGGTCTGAAAAAAAAGTTGTCTGAAACTTAATAAAGAAAAAACTTAACAAGACAGCCCTGCTACTTCAGAAGATGCTGCTGTGGAAGCAAAAAAAAAAAAAGCCTGTAGCTAGATAAAACTTTAAAACTTTCTTTTGACAATTAAAAGTTTATTTTGCTACATTAACTTTTTTACTATAAATATATGCAGCAACTGTTTTTCAAAACGCCTTAATATGCTTATGAAGTAATTCAAAAAAAAACGCAATTAAAAATAAAATTGTTTGGAAAAACTCTTCGTAAAACGTTTTTTGAAACGAATAACTTTTATTTAGTTTTTTTTTTTCTTTTGTGCAACTTTTTTTCAATAAATTTCATTACCTTTCAGAATATAACCATTTTTAACAATGCTATAGAAAAAATATCAGTAAATTGATTAGTAGTATTTCAATTATATTAATTAGATTAAATTATATATTATATATATTAAATTAAATAGATAAATAAATTGATATACAGTTAACACATGTGTATTTTTTTTTTTTGAAAAAACTTAGTGTCAAAATAGACTAATTAGATAAGTCGTTAATTAGAATGCTAAGAATATATTTATGGCGGTTATTGTTGTTAAGGGTGATTAATAGGCAAATAAATTAAAAGCTAATCAGGGTTTTGAATTAATAAATTATAAACTAATCAGGGGAGTTTTATTTGTAAACCTAATGAATAGGAAGATAACATATAATTCAGGTAGACAATGTTTTCACTTTTTCGCCAAACTTTGATATCTTTGATATTAAAAAATATGACCTTTCCAATAATTATAGATGGTAGTGTATTAACCTTTTTTTTCGGAAACACAATCCGTTATGATTTGTATTTTACCAATGTAAACGAAAGTTTATTCAAGTATCTAAATATGTAAACTTTAAGTTCTTTAATTATCAATCAGTATTATTATAAAGTAGATGACATCAAATTCTACCGATTTATTTTTACTTAAAAATTTCATTGCGACAATATCTCTTTGTTTTAAAGCATTAAATGTTGTTTTTTAAAGTTTAATAAGTTTTCTGTTTATTAAATAGTATAAAAAGATGATATAACATTCCACAGCAATTGAAGTGCTTTGCTTGGGTTCAAAACCTTTTGCTTACACAATTTTTTTAAAAAATCTTTTCCAGTTTTCTAGAAAATAAAGAAAAACAAGTTTAATTGCATATAGATGTTATACTCATTACATATAAATAAAGATATAACATACTACAACAAACCAAACGGAGAGAATTTTTTAAAACGTTTTTTTAAATTTCTAAAAACATGAAAACGCTGTTGGAAATTTGTTGCGCATATATCATGATAGAGATACTTATGTTTTAGGTAATTAGTTAAGTCTGCGAGTTCAACACACATTAAAGAGATAACTTTCTTTCTTATATATATATAAAAAGGTTTTACATGTAAACTGAAATTTTTATTAAAACTAACTGGTCAAGAGTCCTAAAAAGTACGGAAAGGTATGAAAAAAAAAATTGTATTCTGAAACCTAAAATGAAAAATTTAGTTACTCCAGAAGGTGACAAACAGAAAACCCACAAAGTTTTGCCTAATTCGCTAATAGAAATGCTCGAATATTAAGATATAAACAAATATTAAATGATTTTTGAAACGTACGACAGCTCTTAAACCACTGTAAAACTACCTTGCGGTTATCTAATTAAATCCACCAAACCCGTTAATAAAAACAGCTTAATTATTAGATTCAAAACCATCTGATTTTTGTATTATTATATGTGCGCCAACTGTACTCTAAAACCAATAAAACTCAGCCATATCGTCTTTATATCGATTATAACAATTGCAAAGCGAGGGACGACAAGTAAATTGTATCTACAAGTTTAATTATTGTAATCTTCATTTAAAAAATTAAACTTATTTTATAATTACCATGTTAATATGTTTGAAGTTACAGGGTTATTCATTCTTATATGCGCGTCTATTCATTTTTATATGCGCCTTTATTCATTCTTATATGCGTTTTTATATGCGCATCTATTCGTTTTTATATGCGCCTTTATTTATTCTTATATGCGCCTTTATTCATTTTTATATGCGCCGTTATTCATTTTTATATGCGCATTTATTCATTTTTATATGGGCCTTTATTCATTTCTATATGCGCCTTTATTCATTCTTATATGCGTTTTACAAAAGCAATTGTAAAAAAACAATTTGAACAAAAAAAATCATTTAAGCAATTTGTTTTGAAAAAATAGTTTATTTTTTAAAAACAGTTCGTTTTGAAAAAATAGTTTATTTTTTCAAAACAAACTTTTCTTATTTCCAGGTAAACGAGGTTAAAAATACTTAAAACGAAGACTTTTTAAATTCGACGATGGTTTATTTCATTTAGTATTAGTTCTTTGTAATTTTATTATTAAATTTCTTGATTGATTAAGTTATTATTTATCTAATTATTCATTTGTTTCGATTTAAATTTACTTATTTATAATTATTAATAATATCAAATTATACATCCCTATGTTTGTATATGCGTCAACCACCCATAAAATCTCTATTATAATTTAATATAAACAATAAATACGCTTTTAAATTTTTATATAGACATATTTAAAGTATAAATTAGGTTGTTTTCATTGTTATTTATTTAAGAAATGGTTGCCGAGCCAGCGCTTGATTTATATAAATACGTATATGGTTGTAAAATGGAACTATATTAAACTCTGTAGTATCCATAATATTTTTAAGTTTCCTGATTACCTCATCCGTATTTCGAGGCCTTTCTCCCTGTTTGTAAGTATGTTTTAAAGAAGGAAAAAATTCTTCTGATGGATTAAGCTGTGGCGTGTAAGCTGGCAGATACTTAATAGCTATACCATGAGAGGCTAGTGTTTGCCTAACAGAAAGACTGCAGTGGAATTTACAATTGTCCATAACAAGCACCGGCGCTTCTACATTTGCATTCCTAATCGCTGGTGCCATCATTGTAGTTATGAAAGTACAAAATGAATCTGCATTCTAGCCTCCAGTTTTTGTTTCATAAGCAAGCACTCCCATTGTTGAAACAGCACAAATTAAACTAACATTCTTGTCACGATTTGAAGGCGACTGTAAAATTGCTGGCCCACCTCTTAGCGAATAACCATATGTGCTGTTAGAGTGCACATTAAATCCAGTTTCATCCAAATAAATAAGTTTTTCATCTGAAATTTTGCTTGCAAATGCATAACGTGCATTAACACAATGTAACGTGCACATGCACAACACGTTTTCTTGATAAATCCGAGCGTTTGAGTTTTCTTGAAATAGTAGGTTGAGACATGTTGAAGCCTGCTGCAGAAAGATTGTCTTTTATTGCTTCTTGCGTGCAAAGATTGTTTTCTTTTACGCATAATTCGATAATATTTTTTATTTGAGCGTTTATAGGTCTTTCACCTCGTTTTTTATCAGAAGACGACTTGAATGCAGTCCTGTCGTCGAATTCTCCTCTGTTTAACTTAACGACAAGATTTTGAACTGTGCGCTTCGATAAATTAAGAGAAGTGGAAATGCTTGTAGATTGATTTCTTTCAACTAAATGCTTAAGCATTTTAATGTGCTCTTTTGTAATATTTTTCCTTGTTTAACGATTATTTTCTATTCCATCCATAGAGTAAAAATTTGATATAAATAATTTTAAATAATTAAATAATAAATCTAGAAAAATAAATAATTACCTAAAAAATAACTTAATCAATCAATAAATTTAATACATTAATACAATTTAATACAATGTAATAAAATTAAACTAAGAACTAATACTAAGTTAAATAAACCATCATCGAATGTAAAAAGCCTTCGTCTTATAAGTATTTTTAAACTCGTTTACCAGGAAATAAGAAAAATTTGCTTTGAAATAATAAACTGTTTTTTCAATGATTTTATTAAACGATTTTTTTTGGTTCAAATTGCTTTTTTACAATTGAATAAAGGCGCATATAAAAATGAATAAATGCGCATATAAGAATGAATGAAGGCGCATATAAAAATGAATAGACGCGCATATAAGAATGAATAACCCTGTAATATGTTTTTGACCTAAGATTAAATATTAAGATTATTTTTCAGAAATGAGCAGTCAAGATACAGAAGGTTAAAGAATTCTTTTTATCTTGTATAACATTAATTAATTAAAGAGATAAAATGAGATGAAACGTCAATAATACTGAGATATTTAGCTTATTATTTTATTAAGAAATTACATTGAGATAACTTTGTGTATTTTTAGGCGACGAAGAAGTTTCTGCATTTTTTTGAAGTAAGCCATTTATAAATACTATATATAGTAGCAGTTACATATGTTCAAAAAAAAAGTGGCGGAGCTGTACTTGATTCACGGGTGAATAAAACGATGATTTATTTTAGCCGTTTTTAATTGAAGTCAACCAAATATGCCGCCCTCCCCTAACCCCGTGAATCAAGTACACCGCCCTAAAGTTTAACTAAAATTAAAAAATATATAAATTAATTTTTAGAACTTTAAAAGTGTGGACCCGAAACTCAGTTTTTGTTTATTCCGCTATTTTGATTGATGTTTTTGTAAAGCAGTGAACCTTATAAACGCGTATAAGATTTATTTAAGGTGCTTGAGCTATAGTTTTATAAAACGTGTTTAAGCTAAAATTGACTTTTAAGTCTTTTAACTACTAAACTTGTACGTAAAATGAAACTTTTTGTCATTTAATGAATGTGTTAAATTATAAAACTATGCAACAGTTTTATAATTTAAGACAAATCTTATATGTTTAATTTAAAAAGTGAATACTTTGAAAATTAATTTTGTCTATATATATATTAGATGTTCAAGAGATCAGAGCCGAAGAGCTCTTGCCAAGTAAGCTAACTTTGTATGAGAAAGATATGTTACAAAGATATATATTTCACCAATTTCAGCAATTTGTTAGTTATAACTTTTTTTTTAATGTTTAGCGGAAGTAATGGACAAGCTAAGTCCGGAATTTTTTTTTTTTTTTTTTGTGTGCAAATACAGTTATGCTTTTTTAGTTTTTTTTAAAATTATTTAGCAACTGACTTTTGTCAGTTGTGACAGTTTGTCTGTGAGCAAGTGACTTTTGAAACCTTTAAATTTATTTTATTTATAAAAATTAGTAGATTCTGTTGAGAGTCTAAGTAAGCAATTTGTTATTGTTATTGTCATGCTCTTTATTTTTTTTATTACATATTTATTTAACATAAAGTTATTCTATATATGGCAAGTTAGTTTTATAGGGCTTATATTTTAACAACTTTGTAAGTTACTATAATGTTTTTCTGGATTGTTTCTTTGTTTTTATTTTTTATTTATTTTTTGTCACTTTTTTCTTTTTCTTTTTTTTTTTTTTTGGTTTGTTTTGTTTCGTGATTGTTATTTTTAGCTTTTGTTTTGTTCCAACTTTATTTATAGATTTCCTAAAGTTGACAAATATTCTGCATGTTAGTTTGTTTCTTAATGTTAATGAGTTTTTTTTTATTCTATTTAGAAAAATTAGAAAATTCAATTGGTAAACAAAGTTCACTTATGTTTCATTTTGTTTAATTTTAATACACATTTTTTGATGTTTGTGTGCGGTTTTATCACTGTAAAACAAACTGTTTAATTGATTAGTATATGTTAGTTTATGTAAATATATTTTTTACCTCCACTATAGCATCATCTGCAGTACAATCAGGTAATGTGTTATGCATTCTTATGCAGTTTTAAGAGTGTTATGTGTGTTAAAACTTAAAGATAGCATATCTTAATTTACAGATTACTTTATTTATTTATTTTTTTGTCTCTACATTAGCATATCAAGCAATAATATCAGGTAATCTGTTTAACATACTTATGCAGTTTTATGTGTATTGAAACTTAAATTTTTTTTTTTCATGTTTTCATGCAACTACATAAATGTTTAACATTTGATACTTTATACACTTTTTTTTTTACTTTCACAATAGCATCAATATCATCTGCAGTGCCATCAGGTAATGTGTTTTGCATACTTATACAGTTTTAGGAGTGTTATGTGTATTGAAACCTAAGCATTACTTTTTTCATGTTTGTTATCATTTTCATAAATGTTTAACATATGTTACTTTATACACTTTTTTTTTTACCTTCACAATGGCATCAATATCATCTGTAGTACCATCAGGTAATGTGTTTGGCATACTTATGCAGTTTTATGGGTTTTATGTGTATTGAAATTAAACATTACTTTTTTCATGTTTGTTATCAAATACTTAAATGTTTAATATATGTGTTTGTTTTTTATATATTTCCGTAATAGCAACAGTATCAACTGCAGTACCACCAGGGAACGTGTTTTCCATATTTATGCAGTTTTTCCATTTTTATGCCGGGTTAATGTATATTGAAACCTAAACATTACTTTTTTCATGTTTATATGCAATTACATAACTGTTTAGTATAATAATGTGTTAGTTCATATACTTTTTTATTTATTTCCATAATAGCAACAATATCTGCAGGACCATCAGGTAATCTGTTTTGCATTCTTATGCAGTTTTATAGGTGTTATGTGTATTTGTGTATGTATATATGAAATTTAAACATTGCGTATCCTTATTTTTACATTACTTTATTATTATTTTTTTTTGTCATAACTTTTTTTTTTTTAAAGTCTAAATAGTTTTAAATAATATTTTTATTGGTTGTTTTGTACAGAATTGTATTCAATTTTTTTTTTGTTTTTTTGTTTTTTAGCATCGGATCAAGATTTCCTGCGATATCGCTCCCAGCACCCAGGTCCGATATCTCAAAGAGCTTTTTACTAGTGGTGTCAATATGGGGAAAATGATCCCTCCTTTAGATGGAGGAGACAGGCACCATATGACACCACTGGAAGAAGGAGGGGTGCTGGGAAGCGGTTCAACACTTTTAACTTCTACCAGTAGCTTTTTTAAGCTACTGGTAGAATTATCTTCATTTTTAATTATAAAGAATATTGACTTTTTAAAAAAATTTTTTTTTTAGTTTTGCATTCTTTTATTATTTCGATTTTTATACTTTCACTATTTTATTTTTTTGATCTTTAATTCTGTTTTTAAATCCTAAACTTACAAAAGAACTCTTATGTTATAAAAGTTTTTAATAATTTGTTTATAAGTTTTTTTTTATGAATTTACGTTTTTACATCTTTTTATCCTCATTTTTAATTTTAATAATAATAAATTTTCTTTTGTATTAACTTTAATTTTTTCTATGATATCTGTTTAATATGTCTAATATATGCACTACACACCTATTAATCTCTGTACATTATTCTCTTTAGATATATTATAAAATAGTATTTAAAATCAGTTGTCAGCCACATGTGGTCTATATGATGCAACATGTTTGCAATTGTTGGCATGCCATTTATAAATTTGTAACTAATTTTGCTTTATAATATTACCATTAATATGACTTTTAAAACAATACAATTTTTTATTTGTTTCAAAAAATACTGTTTTGTTACTTACAATATAGTATGTTATTACAAGATACTTCTGACTTTTTCTCTATTTCAAACCAGTTTAGTTATAACTTTTGTTCACAAATTTTATTAGACGTTATACACATAGTTTCATAGGTTTAAATTGATAATTAGCACTTTATTGTTTTAGTTCATTTTAGATTAGTATAGCAAAAAAAATAATCAGATAAAGTTTTATCAAACATAAATAATTTCTCAATTATGTCAAGTAACTTAAGAGCTGAAAATAGAAGAAATCGTCGAAATGAGAGAAATGTGGCCAGACAAGAAGAAATTAGTCGTTGCCAAAATGAGAGAAATGAGGCCAGACGAGAAGCAATTAATCGTCGCCAAAATGAAAGAAATGAGGCTAGACGAGAAGAAATTAATCGTCGCCAAAATAAAAGGAATGAGGCTAGGCGAGAAGAAATTAATCGTCGCCAAAATGAAAGAAATGAGGCTAGACGAGAAAAAATTAATCGTCGCCAAAATGAAAGGAATGAGGCTAGGCGAGAAGAAATTCATCGTCGCCAAAATGAAAGAAATGAGGCTAGACGAGTATTACTTAGGCGTGGAATGCATTGCGTAGCAAGAAATAATGTTATTATACAGAGTAATTACCTAGGAGAAATGAACCATAATTGTCAGTATTGTGGTGCTAAAATTTTTTTAAATGAAACATATTTTTTGTGCTGCCATTCAGGAAAGGTTGTCTTACCTCCACTTTCACCTTATCCACCGCTGATGGTTGATTTAATGACAAGCAACCATGTTGATCGTGCTTTGAATCAAAATTTTTTCAAGCATATACGAAATTATAATGCCTGTCTATCTTTTGCTTCATTCATAGCCACAATAGATCCTCGGTCAAATCGTGCTCCACCCTGTTTTAAAATTAGTGGGCAAATTATGCATCGTATTGGTAATTTAAGACATCAGCAAGGTGATCCACCTGTTTATTGTCAATTATATGTTTATGATCCTAATACTGCTTTAAACTTTCGAATGGAGCAAAATGATTGTTTCATACGTGAATTAATGGAACTTTTGCAGACTATAATTAATCAGGAGAACCCATTTGCACTTGCATTTAAAAACATGGCAGAAGTTAAAGATGCAGAAATTCGTCAAGCTGCTATAGAAGGTCGACCAATTTCTGTTGTCAAAATGTCGTTACTTGAGGGTTGTGATAGACGTCGATACAATCTTCCATCACATGAAGAGGTTGCCATTGTGTTTGTAGGAAAAGATGGTGCTCCACCTCCATCTAGAGAAGTTGTTATTTATCCTCGAGGTCAATCCTTAAAAAAAATTTCAAGTCTGCAAATCTAGATCCAATGATATATCCAATATTTTTTTCCAAGAGGTGATGCAGGATGGCATGATCAACTAGAGCACAATCCTGACCGAACAACACGTGTTCGAAATCGTGTTACTTTGTGTCAGTACTACAATTATAGGCTTTTTATTAGACAAACGTTCAGTCCTATATTTTATGGTAAGAAGCTTTTTAGACAGTATGCTGTAGATGCATATGTCAAGATTGAAGGACAGCGCCTTGCTTTTATCAGAAATAACCAAAACAAACTTAGAAGTGAACAATACAATACATTACATGAGTATGTAAATAATATTGCAAATAACCTTAATGTAAGATTGGGTCGTGTTGTTATACTACCATCCTCATATGTTGGAAGCCCAAGAGCTTTAAAAAAAAATTTTGAAGATGCAATGGCAATTATAAAGAAATATGGTAAACCAGATCTTTTTATTACTTTTACCTGTAATTCAAAATGGAGAGAAATTACAGAAAATTTAAATCCAGGTGAGAACGCAACTGACAGGCCTGATTTAGTTTGTCGCGTATTTAAGATGAAACTTAAATGCTTCTTAGGTGATATTTTTAAACATGGAGTCTTAGGCAAAGTTGTAAGTCATGTACAGGTTATTGAGTTTCAAAAACGTGGTTTGCCACATGTGCATATTTTATTACACTTTGTAAATGAAGATAAGCTAGAAACAGCAGAGGATATTGATAGTTTAATATCAGCTGAAATTCCAGATCAAACTGTTGATCCTGAACTTTTTGAAATTGTAAAAATATGTATGATTCATGGACCATGTGGGATTTTAAATCCCAATTCTCCTTGCATGAAAGATGGAGTTTGCACAAAAAAATTTCCTAAAGAGTTTAATCCTCGCACTGTTGCAATTTTCAATGTTTATCCTAACTACAGACGTTTAGATAATGGTAGAGTAGTCATTATAAAAGGTAACCAAGTTGATAATCGATGGGTCGTACCCTATAACCCCTGGTTATCAAAAAAATACCAAGCCCACATTAATGTTGAAGCCTGCATGTCTGTTAAGTCAGTGAAGCATTTATACAAATATGTCTATAAGGGGCATGATTGTGCGAATGTGGTAATTAATGAAAGTGTTGACCATGATGAAATTGACACATATTTAGACTGTCGCTTTGTTTCCGCCCCAGAGGCTCTTTGGCGAATATATGAGTTTTCCATAAGTGATATGTCACATACTATTATCCGCCTTCAAATCCACCTTCCTCATGATCAGAGAGTATGTTTTAACGAAGGAGAAGAACAAGTAGCTATACATCGTGCAGCACAGCGTGACACACACCTAACCGCTTGGTTTAAGTTAAATGCTGAAAATAATGAAGCACGTCAGTATTCTTATGTTGAAATTTCATATCACTTTGTATTTGGTAAAAATTGCAAGTGGAAAGTAAGATAAAGAGGTAGTGATAAGGCGGTTGTTCGAATGTATAAAGTCAGTTCATTTTGCGAATTATTTTTTCTCAGATTGTCACTTTTGCATATAAAAGGTGAAAAGTCTTTTGAGGATTTGCGTACTGTTCATGGTACTGTTTTTAATACATTTCGTGAAGCATGTTATCATTTAGGTTTATTGCAAGATAACATTGAGTGGAGAAATACATTAACTGAAGCTGCTGCAACTCGGATGCCTAAAAAAATTAGGCTACTGTTTTCCATCATATTAACTTTATGTGAACCTGATGATCCTTTACACATTTGGAATACATTTAAAAATTATATGATTGAGGATTACATACGCCATTCAATGCCAGTCGTACTTGCTGAGCAAGCAGCTCTTCGTCAAATTGAATCTATAATTAATCAGAGTGGTAAAACCTCAGCTAATTATAATTTGCCAGCTTTAGATCAGTTTTTAGATAATGTCCCAGAAAATGATGATGAAGATGTTCAGGTGTTTATTGATGAAGCAAACCGAGTTAGACCATTATTGAATGATAATCAACGTAATGTAGCTGATGCGATCCTTGCTGCACTAAGTGTGGAACCTTCTAATGAAAATAAGCATTAAAGGTTGTTTTTTATGGATGGGCCTGCTGGTTGTGGTAAAACATTTACTTACAATTATTTAATTGCTGAAACACGAAGCAGGCATATTAGAATTGCAACAGCTGCATGGACAGGAATAGCTGCAACTCTTCTCAAAAGTGGGTGCACAATGCATGGCTTATTCAAACTTCCTGTTCCAATTTTGGAAACTAGCACATGTAATGTAACTCCAAACTCTATTCATGGTAGATTTCTGAGACAAATCAGTTTGTATTTACATGATGAAGCATCTATGATACCCAAATATGCTTTGAGTGCCATTGATAAGCTATTACAAGATATTTGTATTAACAACTTTCCTTTTGGTGGTAAGGTTGTTCTTATGGGTGGAGACTTCAGACAAATACTTCCAGTTGTGAAGCGAGGTCAACCAGCAGAAGTTATTGAATCCAGTTTAAAATGTTCTGAACATTGGCAATATGTGCAAAGGTTCTCATTAACTGTAAATATGAGGGTTCAGATAGAAGAAGCGGAATTTTCTCAATGGCTTTTAAAGCTCGGAAGTGGAACATTACCTGTCAAGCCTGAAGATCCTTTGCGAGGGTGTATTGAAATACCTGAGCAGTGCTTTCTCAGTGATAATGAATCTATTGTGGAGAAGATTTTCGGTGGTGCAGAAGAAGCTGATTATGCAAAACGTGCTATTTTAACGCCAACAAATGTTGATTCATTGGCAATAAATGAAGAAGTCCTTCATCGTTTACCCGGTGATGTGAAAACATATTTAAGTTCAGATAGGATTGAAACTGATGATCTCAATGAAATTAATAACTTTCCAGTCGAGTTTTTAAATAGTTTGACTCCATCAGGTATGCCTGTTAATTGCCTAAAATTAAAAATTGGTGCTGTTATAATGCTACTTAGAAATTTAGATCTCAAAGGTGGACTTTGTAATGGAACCTGTTTAATGGTGCGTGCATTACACAACAATTACATTGATGGTGAGGTTTTAACAAGTGTACCAGCTGGTGACAGGGTATTTGTTCCTCGAGTTCAATTAGCTCCATCAGATGCAAATTTACCTTTTACACTTAAACGCCGTCACTTTCCAGTTAGGTTAGCATACTCAATGACCATAAATAAAAGTCAAGGTCAAACATTTGAAAAAGTTGGTGTTTATCTCAAAAAGCCTTGCTTTTCACACAGCCAATTATATGTTGCATGTTCAAGAATAAGATCATTTAATAGTTTGTTTTTCAAATTTGATAAACATCCATTTCAAGGTATGTCATTTAACAAACATTATTCAAATAATGTTGTCTTTAAAAATGTTCCTAATTTATAATTTTGACAAGTATATTATGTGTTATATGTGTTTTATATTTTTTGTATTTTTTTTTCCTATATGTGTATATAAATGTATGTACTTATATGCGTTTATATATCTTTATTTATATTTATGTGCTTAAGTTTATACAAGTTTATATTAAGTTGTTTCCATGTGAAAAGTGTTGTTATTTGGCAACGTGTAGTGCAAAATTGTGATTCTTGCTAGCCAAGCATTGATACTAAATAGTGGTGTTACTTGGCACATAATGCCAAGCGGTGTTACTAAATTGTGGTGTTACTTAGCAGCGTTTAGTGCCAAGCGGTGTTACAAGTGTTGAGCTAGGTTGTGTTGTCTAGCTTTTTAAATTATTCTGGAAACACATTATCGGAATATTTTGTGTTATGTGCAAATGTGTTATGTACAAATATTTGATGTGTATTCAGTAGCATAGGCAGGGTCTTTTGATGCTTCAAATAGCACTTTCAACCAAACTTAAGTGTATTCACGTTTATAGAATTAAAATACTTTGCAAAAAATTGATGTTGTTAAAGCTTAGGAACAAATGTTTAAAAAAAGTGTTTTTCCTAACCCGAATTTTTTTAGACATAACAAAGTTAAACTCTTCAACAGCTTCTAAATATTTATCTGAAACAAAAAAAATCCTGCCTACACTACTGGTGTTATTGTTTGTCATCCTGTAATGTTGTTGTGATGTTTTGTGTTGATAGACAGCTTGGCTTACCTTCACGTTAGTGTCTATCGTTAAAAATGGTTATTGGGTAGCTTCACTACTGAAACTTACTCCTAATCATTCACTAAAAGGCAAGAAATATTTTAAGAAAAAATGCTTATTTTTTGTGTCAGTAAGAATTTTTATTTTTAGCAATGCTGATATATACAAATTGTTGTAAATTAGTATTTCAATAATTTGCGTGTAAATAATTTTCACGTTGTTACCTTATTTTGCAGTTTCCTATCACCTTGTATTGAATTAACTAGATCCAATATTACAGTTCCTTATATCAAGTACTTCACATTTTCTGTTTTTGTTTTATGCAGAAAAACAGATCAAGGTAATTTATTTGACTTGCCTACCTACTTATTTTACACGCCTAGCCACAGTGAGTGTGCATAAATCAACAGAGGATTTGGGTTTGGGCAGGTTGTCTTGAACTAAATGATTTACCTTCTTCATGTTAAGCTCTAAATATAAATATACGGAAAAGGTGCATATGTGAATTTTTTTTTTTCTAGCACATAATCTATTGTTCACTAAAAAATATTAGAGGGAGAAATAGAGATAAGGTTAATGTGGAATAGAGTTTGTTCTTTTAAGTAAAAACTATTTTATAATCTATCTATCTTCTATATAATAATGCCGAACTTAATAGTAGTGTTAGTAGAAAGAGTCGCAGCACTTTTTTTAGAAGAAAACGTGTATGCAAATATCTAACGTACGTAATTAAGTAATGATAAAACATACTGAAACATTTTTCAAGTTTTATAGTTTGACTTTGACTTAAAAATTGCATTGCGTCAAACTCTCCTTAATTTTTGATCTACAGCAATTCCGTTAAAAACAATTTTTATATATTATTAAAATTTCGATATTTGATGTGTCAGCATGGCCGAGTGGTTAGCACGCTATGCTTCTGAACGTAATAGTCGTGGTTCAAATTTACCACCAGCAATTTTTTTCTTTAAATTACAAAATATTTGTGAAGTTAAACAAGTTAAATGTTATACACTTTAACCGTTTTTTCTTTTTAAATTATATAAATTTTTTGGATTTCTAAAAACACCAATAAACGGGGCGAAAATTTGTTGCGTGTGTGTCATGATTTTGATACTGTTCTCACATAATTGGTCCTAATAAGCTACGGATAGTCTTAAAAAAAAAGTCCTAAAACCTAATAAGGAAAAAAAATTGATAAAACCGTCCTGCTACTCCACATGGTATTGCAGTGGAGGCAGGGAAAAAAAAGCAAAGAAAAGGTTTTTTGTTATATTTAATTTTTGACTTTAAATATAGCCAGATTAAAAAAATTAAAAAGTATTGAGATTTTTTAGGCGCGGATTTGAAGCCTTGCACAGCGAATCTGATGACTGCGCACTTAACTTGTGAGCTATCAAAGTTGTGCATGTAGTTAGGCGCTTCAACATTTTTTTAAAAATGTAAAATGAAAACAAAATAAATACCATAAGTAAGAGCTAAATGATAACGTTTAAAAATTACCAAATTTTTTGTTATATTATTATTAGTTTTTCAACTTTTAAACCACAAAATTTATAATTTATTTTTTTGCATGACTTTTAACGCTTTAAGCGACTAACGTCTTAAGGAATTGCATAACCGTTTCCGCCTAATACAAAGGTAACTAACTATAAAAGACCGTTATTATTCAAAACTAAGCATATAATAATAATAAATATAGTTAATAGTAACTATTGAAAATAGCTAGGGTGCGACCATAAACCATGGTCCATGGCTGGTCTAAAAGTAGGAAATAGTTTAGTTCAGAATTTAAAAAAAAAAAAAAAATAAATAAACGGGGTTTAAGAAGCTATATACGTATGCGGAGAAAGTGCGTAAGTTCAATTTTTTTTTTGCTCTCAAAGCAAATTTTTTTAATGAATTTTTTTCCACCGTTTATTAAAAAATATTGAAGTAGATAGAGAACAAGTAAAGAAACGATTGGCGTGGAATAGATAAATATAGAAGTAGAAGAAAAGACCTGTATTTACCGATACGGACAGCTAGATTAAAAAAATAAGGGAAAGGTTTGTGGGGAATAGACATACAAAGACCCGTATTTTTACGGGTCAGTTCGGCTAGTATATATATATTAGGGTAGGCCACAGTCCCACATAAAGTTTTCAAAGTATTAGTTTTACTAGTAGCTGCATAAAATGTTGCTCCTTTTACTATAAAAATCATTTTTTGTTACGAAAGTATTAATTCATTTCTAAGTTCTGCCGAATTTCATTTTAATTTTCAGTTATACGAATAAATCCAAAACACAAAACTTCCATTGTTTCTGTTTCGTTTTTTAAGTTTATTTACTAATAACGGCATACTTCTATTGCTTTTCATGTAAACAAACAAAACATGCGACACTTTCCTGTTTATTTAAAAATAATGCAAGCAACATAGTCTTTTGCAGAACACAGGAGTGTTTTATCTACTTTAACTAATTTGTTATATTTTTTTTCTAATTACTGTTTTTTTTTTTCTAAACATTTTGCATGAGTAACAGCCGCTTAAATCATAAAGTTTATGTATGAAAAAAAATGTAATTTAAATTCTTCTATATAATTAAATACCATGCATTTTCACGATACTTAAAGATTTTTTATTTAAAATAAAATAATTTGTTATTCTCAAACAACATAAATGCATTTAAAGACAGTTTAAAAAACAAGGCTAATAAAAAAATACGAAGTATCATAAAGCAAGTATCATGACACTACTCTATTTTTTAAGAAAGCAACATAATTTATTGATTCTATAATTATGTTCATCTTTTTATTCGTTTTAAAGAAACAAAGATGTTTTACGTATTATTATTTTTCTAGCAGTCATACAATTTAATTCATTTTAACATTTTAACATGGCATTGCATACACAAAAAAGAAAATAAAATTTGTCTGCAAAAAATAATTTTACTGAGTCAATCAAAAAGAAATACTCAAAATTATTGAAATTAACCAATGAATTATGGTTGGTTGGATATCCGCTGGCAGATATTAATACCAGTTCTCTGCCTACTACTACAGATGCCTACAGATTTTTTAGGTTTATACTATTTAAAGATTTTTATAACTTAAATTTTTATTTCTAAAAATAACTTTATTTTTCAATTAGAAAATAGACTTCAATTCATCTTTTGCTTACTTGTTAAGGTATCAATTAAAAATGATGAACAATTTGCTTCAAGTGTTTTCTAAATGTACAAAAGAATTAGGTACTAAAAGCAACATTTAAAAATTAAAATTAGCTGCAAAATTAACCATAAAAACCGTTAAAGTATTTTGGGATAAAGCTGATATTCCTTGCAAGCAGGAAAAGTATATTGTTGAAAGTATTATTAAGTTACATGATTAATGGAGAAGTCTTGCAAAGTCTAAACATAAATGTTTTTCAAAAAAAGATTTACTTATTCAAGGCTTCAAAAAAAAAAAAGGATAATATGTTTGATATTAGTTCTTCAAATCAGAAAGAATATGTTAAAAAAAACAGATCAAATTTGACTGCAGAAGAAAGTATTATCTGGTTTTCAGCACTCAAAAGTGGAGTGAAAACCGGAGGACTAGGTGGAAAAGATAATTTGTTGAAATTAAGTGTCAAAAGAAAAATAGAGAAGGAGGAAAAAGAAAAATTAAGAATCAATAAAGAAAAAAAAAGAAAAAGAAATGATAAAGAAGTTGATTTCAGCATTTATAAAAGTGATAGTGACTCAACTGAAGAAACATTTTTTGCTGGGTCTAGAAGTTCTATGTACTCAGATTCTCAGAGCTATTCTAAAATTGATTATGAAGTAAATAATTTTGAATCTTCTGCAGATGTAGTGGAAAAAATTGTATCAGATAATATCAATTGAATTTTGCCAAGAAACTTTGTTTGTCATCTAATAATAACAGCAACAGCTGATAGATCTAAACTATCAAACGCACAGCTTATGATGAATGTTTCAGCAAACCTGGTTCTAAGTTATTTTTTTATTGTAACTAAACACAATTAGAAGAACACGTAAGCAAAATAGACAAATTATGGCAAGAAATATAATTGAAGAATTTAAAAAAAAGTTAGATTAGATTATTTAACTCTTCACTGGGATGGGAAACTTATGAAGCAAATATCTGGTAAAATGTTTTACTGTTTAACTGTTTTAGTAAGTGGTTTTCCAAACTGCAAGGAAGGTAAAATTTTTTCTATTAAACCTATTAAGTCAGGCATAGGACATTCTATATGTAAAGGAATCATCGAAGATTTAGAAAAATGGGATCTTAAAGATAATATTGTTGCCCAAGTTTTCGATACAACGGCTTGTCATAATGGAGTAAGAAACGAATCAGCAACTCTTCTTGAAGAATGCAAATCTATAAAAACGCTTCTATGGCTTGCATGTCGTCATCATGTTTAAGAATTAATCCTAGGGTCGTTTTGGAAAGCTTTATTTCAAAAAGCGACATCATCTGATGATAATATATAGTTTAAAAACTTTCAAAAAGAATGGCTTCACTCTAAAAAATTCCTCTAAAACTTTCAAATAGATACCTTGATCTTGAAAATTCATTTCCACACTCCTTCTGATAAACCAATGAATGCTCTGCTG
>NC_061165.1:39677740-39680240 GCF_022113875.1 Hydra vulgaris
AAAGAGCGCGTTAATAAACCAGACCAGAAAAAGTTTTAAAAAATTTTTTTTTTTTTTTAATTGATAGACTGCCTGGCTAAACCAAACCCTCAGTCGATGTAGCAGCACTCTCCTGCGAGTCAGGCTATTTGTCAGTCGTTGTAGCAGCACTCCCTTGCGAGTCAGGCTATTTGTCAGTCGATGTAGCAGCATTCTCTTGCGAGTCAGGCTATTTGTCAGTCGATGTAGCAGCACTCCGTTGCGAGTCAGGCTATTTGTCAGTCGATGTAGCAGCACTCCGTTGCGAGTCAGGCTATTTGTCAGTCGATGTAGCAGCACTCCGTTGCGAGTCAGGCTATTTGTCAGTCGATGTAGCAGCACTCCGTTGCGAGTCAGGCTATTTGTCAGTCGATGTAGCAGCACTCCGTTGCGAGTCAGGCTATAAGATAGTCGATGTAGCAACATTTACGCATGTTTAAAAAATGTTTTTTATTAAATCAATAACAAAAACACCACTAATTAAAAAAAACTTTCTAGTCGTTATAATTGCGGTTTTTTAAAAATTTTTTAAAAAACAATTAAATTTAATGTACTTTCGCATAAATTAAATGCTTTGACATTTCGATGACAATCAAAAACAGCTTAAGAGACGAGGTAATTAAAATTGTAGTCGTAAGAGACTTTTTTTACATTAAAATGCTCTTAAAGCGACACTATATGAGTATATATATATATATATATATATATATATATATATATATATATATATATATATATATATATATATATATATATATATATATATATATATATATATATATATATATATATATAGAGAGAGAGAGAGAGAGATACTCTTGCATGTCTCTTGCATGGCATCAAAAAAAGTTTCCCATAAACTGTAGTTTTAAAGAGCGCGTTAATAAACCAGACCAGAAAAATTTTGAAAATGTATTTTTTTTTTAATTGATAGACTGCCTGGCCAAAGCAAACCATCAGTCGATGTAGCAGCACTCTCTTGCGAGTCAGGCTATTTGTCAGTCGATGTAGCAGCATTCCTTTGCGAGTCAGGCTATTTGTCAGTCAATGTAGCAGCACTCCGTTGCGAGTCAGGCTATTTGTCAGTCGATGTAGCAGCACTCCGTTGCGAGTCAGGCTATAAGATAGTCGATGTAGCAACATTTACGCATGTTTTAAAAATGTTTTTTAATAAAACAAAAACAAAAACACTACAAATTAAAAAAAACTTTTTAGCCGTTATTATTGTGGTTTTTTAAAATTTTTTAAAAAAACAATAAAATTTAATGAACTTCCGCATTAATTTAATTGCTTTGACATTTTGACGAGAATCGAATACAGCTTTAGAGACGAGGTAATTAATATTGTAGTCGTAAGAGACTTTTTTAACATTAAAACGCTCTTTCGACTACACTATATGGATATAAATATAAATATATATATATATATATAGTCTTGCATGTCTCTTGCGTAGCATCAAAAAATATTTCCCATAAACTGTAGTTTTAAAGAGCGCGTTAATAAACCAGACCAGAAAAAGTTTTAAGAATTAAATTTTTTTTTTTAATTGATAGACTGCCTGGCCAAACTAAACCCTCAGTCGATGTAGCAGCACTCTCTTGCGAGTCAGGCTATTTGTCAGTCGTTGTAGCAGCACTCCCTTGCGAGTCAGGCTATTTGTCAGTCGATGTAGCAGCATTCCCTTGCGAGTCAGGCTATTTGTCAGTCGATGTAGCAGCACTCTGTTGCGAGTCAGGCTATTTGTCAGTCGATGTAGCAGCACTCCGTTGCGAGTCAGGCTATTTGTCAGTCGATGTAGCAGCACTCCGTTGCGAGTCAGGCTATAAGATAGTCGATGTAGCAACATTTACGCATGTTTAAAAAATGTTTTTTATTAAATCAATAACAAAAACACCACTAATTAAAAAAAACTTTCTAGTCGTTATAATTGCGGTTTTTAAAAATTTTTTAAAAAACAATTAAATTTAATGTACTTCCGCATAATTAATTGCTTTGACATTTCGACGACAATCAAAAACAGCTTAAGAGACGAGGTAATTAAAATTGTAGTCGTAAGAGACTTTTTTTACATTAAAATGCTCTTAAAGCGACACTATATGAGTATATATATATATATATATATATATATATATATATATATATATATATATATATATATATATATATATATATATATATATATATATATATATATATATATATATATATATATATATATATATATATATATATATATATATATATATAATATATATATATATATATATATATATATTAGGGTTCCCACTGTACGCAGATCTGCGCAGACATTGCAATTTTTCTGCACAGACGTCGGCGCCGACAAAATTTATTATTACTGCTAAAATATACTAAGGTTCGTCTCTCGGCGCAGATCTGCGCAGATATTGTTCTTACTGACGATTTATTGAAATCATAAACTAAAGTTTTAATTTTAAAAAATGTTTTAAGTAATCTTTTAACT
>NC_061165.1:39685240-39705146 GCF_022113875.1 Hydra vulgaris
TGGAATATAACGGCCATACTCGTCCTGACAGTAAAATATTTTTGCTAAACTTTAAATCAATCCATTGTTTAACATCAAAATTACTCTCGCTTCCAATACTAAAACTAATTCTCAATTAAACACATTTACAATGTGTGCTTGAGACAAGATTTCCATCATAGTCTTAAAAAAGTGTTCTCCAGAACTATCTACAAATTTTGCTAAACTTTAAAAAAGTGCTAAATATGTGGTTCCTATTTTTCAAATCTCTAGAAGCACTTTGACCTCTCCAAGTGTCCTACAATTCTTCTTCACTTTGTTAATAGTTTCTTATAATTTTCTATGAAAAGGTTTTGAGGTAATTAAATTACTTCTTTTTAACCACAGTAGTGAAGTTATTCTTGAAGGCTTACCTTCTCTACTTCAAGTTACTTTAAAGTTCTAAATTGTTGCTGTAATATTTTTTATCTACAATAACAATCATAATGAAATCTAAAGTGGCTCTATTTGCTGATGACTCCACTTTATACTCTTGTCTTGGCAATAGATATTCACTTTTTAATTGCTTAGAACAAGCAGCAAATTTTAAATCTGATCTCTATTCTGTAATAACCTAAGGTTTGCTGTGTCTTATGGATTTAAATTCTGGACATAAAATCCACAATTTTTGTTAGACAACAAAATTCATTTATTTGCTATAAAAAAAAATATTGTAATATTGTTGGTATTCCTATATTGACAAATAAAAACTCTATAAATACTATAATATATTATATAATAATAACAATAATATAATATATATATATATATATATATATATATATATATATATATATATATATATATATATATATATATATATATATATATATATATATATATATATATATATATATATATATATATATATATATAAATTTACGGTTATTTGAACTGGCACTTTTTCAAATTTTCTCTCTCTATATATATATATACATATGTATATATATATATATATATATATATATATATATATATATATATATATATATATATACATACATATATATATATATATATATATATATATATATATATATATATATATATATATATATATATATATATAATATATGTATATATATACATACATATATATATATATGTATATATTATATATATATATATATATATATATATATTATATATATATATATATATATATATATATATAAATTTTGCAATTTAAAATAGTCATGTATCCATACATTAATTAACTAAATAAAACTTATTTCAATAGGTGTAACTATAAATCATCAAAATAAATCATATTATGTACTTTGGTTATAAGATGCAAACCAGTTAAAACCAAATCATTCATCGATCTTTGATCCACCAGAACTTTACTAAATAAACTTATACTGGTAATCAAACTACCACTAGTCAAAAAATTTTTACAGTATTATTGAAGTCAGCTTTGACCAATAGTTAGTATTAGATTTTCTTTTATTCTTTACTATATAAAAAACAAAGAAAAGTTAAATCCGAAGAGAAACAAAATTATTCAAAAACATAATTACTTACATTCTTCTTCGGAGTCCTCTTTAGTCATGAAATTAAATCCTGCACATACTTCTTTATCTATTAGTAATTATTTAGTAAAATAAATATAAACAAAATTATATAAAAACAAAAATGTAGAATAAGTGTAAAAAGATTACAATATATATCTAGGCAGTAATAATACCATAAACATATTCAAAATATTACTTATTCCGAAATAAAAAATAAATAGTTTATTTGATATAATACTTTACCGTTAATATAAAACTATAATAGTTTTTTTATTCATATAAAAAAATTAAAATAGCAATAATTACTTTAAAATTTAATGACCTCCAGTTACATTAACTCTTTTAAGTCTAAGCTTGTTGCAGGAATCAATGATTGGAAAATTTTTAAAGGTGGCTTTTATTGCATAAACACAAGTTTGCCAAAATAATCATCCATCTTTTTTGGAGCAACTGCCTCTGCTTCAAACCTAATGTATATGTAAATAATGTATATATAAATATTCATATATGCATCATTTTCATATACATTATTTACATATAAATATATATAAATATATATATATATATATATATATATATATATATATATATATATATTCATATATATATATATATATATATATATATATATAATATATATATATATATATATATATATATATATATATATATATATATATATATATATATATATATATATATATATATATATATATATATATATATGAATATATAGTTTTTATGTGTATACACATAGCTGTCATGTTTTGAAAATGTTTACAAAAGAGACTTGGAAAAAATTTTATACCACTGGATATTTGTCCACTAAAATACCTCTATTGACTAAAAAAGTTTTTTTAATGATTTATTACTCTGACAGCTAACTTAAAAATGTCCAAATTTGCCACTGACTGAGCTGAAATTTATTCTGTATAGATATACTTTTATATATTTATGTTTGTGTTAAGCAATTTTTAACAATCTTTAACCATTTTTCTTAACTTATAAAATGAAAACAAATTAAAAAGTTAGAAGGTTTGTGAATTTTAAGTTACTAATGAGGAAAAGAATTCTTTTAATTATTTTTAAATGCAGGTTGGAGATAAACTTTTCTTCAAAATTCAGAAAACTCCTGCCGAATGGGAGAGACTTCATAGGTCTGTTTACAGATACTTAATAAAACTAGTATACAAACTCTTAATAAAGTAATAAATAAATGTTAAACTATATAAATATTAAAATCCTCATAAAATATTTAACTCTTGAGTATTGATAATTCTTTAATAAAATTTCCAAACCATTACACCAACTTTTATACTTTTCAATAAAAATGACTAGACATGACATTATTTTGTAATTTAAACACACAATATGCCTCTCTTATACATATATATATATATATATATATATATATATATATAATATATATATATATATATATATATATATATATATATATATATATATATATATATATATATATATATAAATATATATATATATATATATATATATATATATATATAATATATATATATATATATATATATATATATATATATATATATATATATATATATATATATATATATATATATATATATATATATATATATATATATATATATATATATATATATATATATATATATATATATATATATATATATATATATATATATATATATGTATGTATGTATGCATGTGTGATAATTTTTAAGTAAATTAAAATTTTTTTTCTGTTAACAAACTTAATTTAGTCTGACTTATTATGTTTTAATTATTTTGATAATATTTTATAAATGTGAATCGTATTAAAACTAAGTACTATTTCTAACTAAGAAATAAATTTTTAAAAAAGTTGAGCGTTTTATTATAATCGTCAACTTAAAACAAAATAAAACATTGACAAAAACAAGCTGAATAAATCGAATTTACCCTGAGATTTATGTACTTTATATACATTTTGATATAAAATCTAAAAGTTTTAAATTAGTCGCAATAAAATAGGCTATAAAATATAACTTTATTAAAAAAAATTTTATACCATATGCATGCATTCTATCAAGTTTTCCTTGCCTTTCCGTTACGGCAAATTATTTTTGTAATGGCTAGTTATTAAGACAATAATTTTTAATGTGTTACTTCCTTAACATTGTCAAAACAACGTTTTATTAACGTTGCCAAAGTAACACTTTTTTAACGTTTTTTATATACCATGTTTTCAACCAACGTTGAAATAACGTTGAGTAAGTGTTGTTTTTCAAATAGTTTAAATTCGTTGAAAAAGCAGCTAATGTCTAACGTTGATAAACCATTACCTTTGCGACGTTTTTACAGTGATTATTTACGTACTTATTTTCAACATTTAATAAACGCATTTTTTTGAGAAGATAAGATACGTTTAAATCTATACCCTTATTCAACGTTGAAAATGTAACGTTTAAAAAGCGGTTTGTTTTTAACGTTGATAAAGAATATACTTCGAAACGTTTTTAAAGTGGCTTTTTGCGTAAGTTGATTCCACATTGAATAAACGTTTTACTTTGAGAGGCTAAATTACGTTACAATTTCAAAGTTTATTCAACGTTTCAATTTACCGCAATTTAGTATACAAAAACAGACATTGATTCAACGTTGAAAGCACGTTGTTTTTGTGACTGTAACGCTATTTCTACGCTGCGACTGGTTTTCAACGTTGATTCAACGCTTACATGTTTGCTGGGTATATATATATATATATATATATATATATATATATATATATAATATATATATATATATATATATATATATATATATATATATATATATATATATATATATATATATATATATATATATATATATATATATATATATATATATATATATATATGTATATATATATATATATATATATATATACATATAAGGGTAGGTCGATTTTTATTTCGCATATTGCGTAATATTGCAGTAGTTGTAGACAGTTAAAATGCGATTACTCTCAAAATTTGAGAGATTTTGAATAAATAATCGCTTGCGGATTTAATTTTTAAGATTTGTTGGATTATGGAAAAAAACACCTTAAAAAGCGTTATATGCAAAACTTGACGTTTTAACTAAGTTCATATTTAAATATTTTTTAATACTATTTGCTTTGCTGTATGATTTAAGTTTATAACAGTTTATAACAATTAAGCTAAATTTATAACAGTTTTTTAACTATTTGAAGATTTAAATAGTGAAACTTTTATTCTTATATTTACATAAGAATATTAAAATAAACATTATTTTTACAATTTAAAACATTTTGGCTATGGTTCTATACGTTTTAGGAAAACATTTTCAATTAAAAAATATCATCATAAGAATGGGAATAATGCCCTTTTTAAATATACAGTTTACGCATCTTACTGCTAAGTAGTTTAGTTAAAATGCAGCTGTGTCGATTCTCGAATCCATAAACATATCGACACAAGTTTTACCGCTAGCTCAACACTCTGGGAGTGAGATGGAAAGTCGGGGATTTCAGGTTTAACATTATTGTCAATCGCATATTGAATTTGCTCAATTGAAAAATGTTGTGTTGTTTGGAGCTCTGTAAATTTAGTAATGCTGATATCTACAAACTCATACCAATGATTAGTATTAAAATTAATTTCTGGAATTTTTTTCAAATTTACTTCCAAACTTTCGTTGTTTACTCTATAAATATAAATCAAATCCAATTGCCACATTTAATCTATCATTTTGTTTTAAAACATTATTTTAGTTTACTATAAAAAAATACCTTTGCCTTAGACCTAGTAGGATTTGAAAGCCAAAGTTTCGTATCTTGCTGTCATTATCTTTTAACATGGCATAAAGAGTATTTTCAGGTTTTAGGCACAATGCATTGTTTTTAATGTTTTTTTTTAATAATATGTTTAACATCATCAAAGAGGAAATTATTTATTCTAGTGATAATAGAAAAAATAAGGCGCGGGGATTCGTGAAATTTGGAAGATTTTTTTATATTAAACCACGCTGGAGCGTAAACCTGAACAATAAGACATACGAGTTTTTTTAAAGAAAAAGTTGGTTGATTGTCTCGAGTATACAAACAGAGAAGGCGAATAGCTAGAGTTAACCACCTTGCATGGTTAAGCGGTCCAATTTTGTATTCGGCCCACTAATTTCCACTCGATTTTCCATCTTCATAAGTAAATGTGAGGTGATGTTCAGGTTTAATGCATTTCTTTAGTACTTCTCCTTGAGGTAAGTTTATTATTATATTTGTTTTAGTTATTTGATCGAGCTTGCTGTCAACCCTTGACAAATTAACTGTTTTTTTTGTTCTGAGTCCACCTCTTCACTAACGATTTTTACTTTTGACTTGGCCTTATCTAACTTGCATTTGTCAATCAAAATATCTTTAATATCAACGTCATTTTTCAAAAGATGTTTTATGTCATGTAGTAAAGCATTTGCAAGGGCTGCACCTACGTTTGACGAACACTCATTTCTGACTAATTCCATTGCAAATCTTGGAAGTTTAACTAAGTTGTATTTTCCAATAGGATTATTTACTGGTTTCCATTCACCTTCATCCTAAAAAGAGTTCATAAAATAAAACGCTTTCTGTTTCATCTGTTATAAATATTTCATGTATTTATAAAATATTTACCTCCGCATTGATCAAACCACTTGTTTCTTCAATTAAGTTTACTTGTGCTATGAGGGATTCATCTTCATTAATTAACTTATGAGATATTTTTTGTCGTTCTTTGTCAAGTCTTTAAATCCATTTGACAGATAATTTATCGACGGAAGAAAGTTGATATGCACCTTTTGGACCAATTTTTTTCCTCTGATCACGAAGATGATCCAGAGGTACTTTATTACTTTGAGAACAAAGGCATACAATATGTTCTTCGATGCAATTTTCTTTATTACATAAAACTTTTCTGTCACTACAGGGAAACACATCTAATGAACAGGAACACGCAGAAATATCAAAAAGTTTGTCCAAGTTTGCATCAAGATTTCTTTTAGCGCTTGCTTTACCGTGCTTGCGAATAATATCCTTAACAAGTACAAGAAGATCTTTAACTTTCCTATTAATAAATTTGTCAGTTATAAGAGGTAATCTTGGGTTTACTGTAGCCCAAATTAATTTTATTATATTGCTAATTTGCTGAGTCACTGATACGATATCTGTATTTGGATTTATATGAAGAAGATAGTAATAATACTGAATAACCTGTCTAAAAATGCTTGGATCTGTCGTTGATAGTTCACATGGGCCGCCACAATATTTTTTTTCACTTTTCATTAGTGTAGTTGCAACCTTTACTTTCGGCATTTTTGTAGATTAATTATATATGTAAACTGTATTAAAGTATTACACTTACGGTAATAGGCAACGGCGTGAGTTTTTAGTGGGCGGTTTTTTTTTGATGCCATAACCATATCGACAACTTGTGTCGAAATGTTTATGGCATCAAAAAAAACCTAAAATATTAAAACTTACTATTAAAAACCTGCTTTGATAAAAAGTAAAGAAATAAAACTCTTTTGAAAAGATTTGGGGGCCATGAATTCAGGAAACTCAGGAATTAAGTAAAACCATTAGTTCCACCGAAAAGTTTTTTCGGTGGAACTAATGGTTTTACTTAATCAAAACTTATGTAATATAAACAGTTTAAAATATGACTCTAGATATAATAACCATAACTATTTACCTTTGATATTGAAAGATTTCTTTTAATTGCAGTTTTATTTTTAAACCTACTTTTTAATAAATTTAACTTTAAAACTAACTTTAAAATACAAACAAGAAATTTAAACACAAAAAAGATTTGCTAAGTTTAAATGCGTGTAAACGATTTAGCGAAACTTTATTGGCTTCTTAAAACAATTGCGCTTGTTTATTGGTTACTTTATAAACTCAAAACGAAATATTTTAAAACAAGATTACTAGACTTAAAATAAAATTTTGCAAAGTTTGAAATAAATAATCTAACAAAACTAGTCCAAAATTAAGACTTAAAATGCAAATCCGCAAGCCATTTTTAAACCAGGATAGTTGAGATTTGGTAAAACCTTATTTCTAACCTAGACACAGTAACTGCAACATTACGCAACTCAAAACTAAAAAAAAAAAACTAAAATCGACCTACCCTAATACATATATATACACATATATATATATATATATATATATATATATATATATATATATATATATATATATATATATATATATATATATATATATATATATATATATATATATATATATATATACATATGCCAATATATATCTTTGTTTGACTTTACTTTTCCAACAATAAGGTTGCAAATTCTTGGAATGTTCTGATTGACGATATTTTGAACGCTTCTACTATTGACAATTTTAAAAAAAAACTAGACCAGCAATTCACATAGTTAACACAGTGTATCATTTTCTGTTCCTGTATTATCGCAGCTATACAAGCTAGCCTACTATCCAGCTAACCAATAGATATGAGTCCCGTAAGGGACTGTACGTAGTCATAAAAATTATAAAACTCTATTGTTTTTATTGTTTATTAACATGTACAATTTACAAATGGATGTAGGTGAAATGCGTATTTTGGATAAATAATGAATTACGCAATTTAGCTAGATATTTGAAAATTTTTATAAAAGAGCAATTTTTACATAAAATACTTTCATTTTTTGCAAATTTTTTTTTTAATTAAAAAATTAATGAGTAAATAAAAACAATTCTTAAAAGACTTTAGATGTTTTTTTTTGTTCATTAATCTGAACTGGGAGCCGCCATTGTAGCTTCTGTAATTGTATATTGGCGACCGTCAGTGCCACGATCTCTTGCGTTTCAAAACCATTTTGATAAATCTATTTCAATATCTTTATTATTGTACTGATTTGTTTTAGTTTTTAGTTTCACAGCACTTACTATTGCCATAAAACTACACTGTATTAAAGTAAACTTACTTTAGTAAAATAACTAGAGTAAAAAAATTCTTACTCAAAAAAACTTGACAAAGCAATATTGCTTTATACGATTTTTTCCCCTTCTGCCCTGCCAAATTAAATTGGCGGGCAAGCTGACTATCTAGTAAAACTGGCATCGCTCTCATAACCAAATTTCGTAGATCCTCGCCACCAATGTCTGATATATGTTTTGTCTAAAAGAAATGACGTGCAATAAAAGACAATCGTCATTCTTAATCATGTAAAATCACGTCAGGTCACACTTCCTTTAAACAAGTTACCTTCACTCAAACACAGCAACATCTTTAATCAAAAAAGTTTGATATAACGTTAAATATACACATTTTAAGACGTAATTTAAGTTAAGTTTAATAAGGTTTATTAATTTAATATCTTGTAGTAGGAGATGCGACTCAGAAAGCAAAACTATTTTGTTTCAAATGATATAATTACTCCATTATCAGATTTGAACCCAACCTTAATAGCTTTTATATTTTGATATCATGGCATCCAATTTTAAACTCAAATTATTGTACGCAATCATTCTTTTCTAAACTTGAATTTAGTATTTAGAAATACCGAGTTGAATTTATAAATAATTTTGAACTTACCAGAATTTTTTTTTATCTACGCAAAACAATTTTTCTTCTAATGTTTTTACTTCTGCTATAGACGTCAGTGGTAACTTTATATCTTCAGGTAAATCAAATATTAATTCTTCAGTAACTAGCACTTTTTGCTTAACAGAATGCAATAGTGATGTATGCACTTTTAGAATTTTTTCATTTTCCTCGACATTGTAAATCAAAGTTGCTATAAAATTAAATAATGTTTGCAGGTTAGCAGTTTGACTTAAATTGGAGCCTAAATAAAAAAAGATATTTCAACGTTTAAAGGTGTAATAACACAGTTAAAGATTTGTAATTTTACAAATCTATAACCATTATTGTAAGGTTTACAGAGATCACATAGAATTTTTTAATTTTTGCAGGATATTTGACAAAACATTTAAGGACTTTTCTAGTATAATTCCGAAAAAAAGAAAAATTCCAGGACTTTCCAGGATTTTAGCAAAACAAAAAAACTCGGCTAAAGTTCGAGGATTTTAGTTAAACAAAAATTTAAAAAAAAACAAAAAAAACATTTTAAATAAAGCTAAAATAAAACTTAATTAAAGTCTCCTAGAATAAAATTTCAACTATGACCCATTCTTTTTATACTTTTCATACTCGATATAAACTATATATTTAATTGCGATACTGAACATTACAAATTTGCTGACGACATTCTTGCATACATTGTCGGTGACCTAGCCCGCTCAACCCTACCACAGGAAATATGCGACAAAGTTAATTACTGGTGCATTAAAAACAAAATGTAATTAAATACAACAAAATGTAAAATCATTACCAATTACCAATTGTTTCCATCAACTCTAAAGCTCTTAAATATGTAACCTCATATAATTATCTAGGATGAGATTTAAATGTTAAAATAAACACCGACCAACAATGATATTGCATCAAGCTCAAATCCTCCTCTTCTCAGTATCTAATTAGAAGTCTAAAAAACTAGGCTTTCATAGCGAATTACTTGTAACAATATACCGAAGCATTAGACTAAGCCAATTGATCCATAGTACACCATTACTGTGTGCAAGCAGTATCAAAATAAAGCACGAAATACAGCAAATACATCTAAAAACTCCTTAATACGTAGGTATAAGTCCAGAAATCCCAAAACAAAATATAACATCGAAAACAGCGACACATAGGGTAGATTAGGTTAATATGAGCACCTTGGTAATATGAGCATAATTAAAGATTTATTAGATATAAGCAGTGAAGTTAAAGTTGCTTTATGTTTTTCGAATAGACTGAATGTGGCGATAACAAAAAACAGTACAATTAGCGTAAATTTATACGCAGTAATTAGCGGATATCATCTAGTTAAAACGCTTTTAAATTTTTTGCTTTGTTAAAAAAAATCATCACGCGTGAATAATTCTGTGGCGCGATATTTTGGTGCTAAAATAATGAAATTAATTTTTTCATAAAGAAAAATATATAAGCTAAAAATTCAATTCATTTTTGTTTGAAAAATAATGCATAGAAACATTTATTTTTGACTTTATTTAAAGATACCATTTTTGTGTAATATGAGCATGCTCAAATTACCCAGTACTTTTCATTGAAATTGCTTAGTTTAAAGTCTAAAACAGCAGTGGATTTTAATTGCTTCTTGAATAAAAACAAAATATAGTAAAAAAATTTTAATATATTAACAATACTAAATATTTTTCTGTAACTTAAATCTAAAAAATTTTAATTTTTATTGTTCAAAGGTTTCAGTTAATATATATATATATGTATATAAATATATATATATATATATATATATATATATATATATATATATATATATATATATATATATATATATATATATATATATATATATATATATAAAAAAAACATATGACACCAATGTTAATTAAAAATGAGACAATACTATTTATGACATTTTTTTAAAACATTATATAAATATATAAGTAAATCCTGGTGTACACGCAAATAATGAAACTCACTGTTGCAACTGATCGCCAACTCTGGATTTGCTGTTTGATGAAAGTTTGCAGGGTTGCTGTGGCTTTTAAACAAGAGCAAAATTGATCAACATCTTCTTTCTTTTAAAATACAAAAACAATCTTGAATAATGTCCACAGGTACAAAAGGTATAACATAAATTTCTATAGAAAACAAATAAAGCAATTTTGTAAAAAAAATACTTTGGTTCTACACTATACATTTGATCATTTTCAGATTCCTTGTTTTTCTCTCTCGTAACTGATTTTTGTCTCTCTAAATAAATATAAAAATGAAAACATTTATAGACTTTTAAAAAATATATTTTAGTGTGTCATTATTATATTACTAGCAAAAAGCAACCCGTAATACGGGTTTTGGTCGCTCTGTTACATAATTAATTTATAGCGGTTGTTTTCCACAATTTAATGTTGCAGAACCTTAACTATTACCCTTTTAGAAAAACACCTTCAATTTAAAAAAATTAATCCATCTGTAAAATTAACATAAAAAGTATTAGGAGGTAAAATAATTTACCAACTACTACTTAACATTTAAAAATTACTACTTAACATTATTTGAGTAGTTTACAACTGACATAGGTCATAACAGTGTAATACAGATCCATCTTCCTAAGTTCAACACAATACGTATTTAGTTACTGACACAAAATAATAGCACTTCATCATGCTTTAATTCGACGAAAGTGTCAACTAAATCCTTGTAACAATTTTTATAACATGAACCATTAAGATTAAAATGAAGTTAATTTATATTATACAGGATTTATCAATTTTTTGGTATCCCCTTGATTAATTTTTCTTTAGAAAAGAAAATTGTTAACTTAAAATGTTAAATGCACACAACTAAATAAATTTATTAAAAATAACTAAGTTTATTTTAAATAACTAAGCAACTGAGAACAAATACGTTTCAAACAAAAAAAAATTAATTTACAATCAATCATGGGTAAAACAAATTTGAAAAAATATGTAAACTTAATGCATTAATGCATCACATGAGAAATCTAAAATAAAAGTTATAACAGATAAGTAATCATGAAAATTTGTAATTAGAGCTGATCCGACCCGGGTCTTGTTAAGTCTGTTCAGCACAGACCATTTCTATATTATTTGTTTGACCTCTTTATTTCATTAATATTTAGTAAACGATAATTTGCCACCATTTACTAAAAATTCCTTTTGTAACTTGAAATTTAATTTTACTAAATATTTTGACACTAATTAAGAGGTTTCTCCTCTCTTTTTGCTTTAATGGTGGACAGGTGAGTAGAGTTTTTTTTTATTAAGAGTAATCATGTTTTTGATGAAGACTTTTTACCAAAATAATAAAATGTAAAACAATGATTTACATATATGAAAATGTTTTCTTTCTTTCCTCAAAAATGTTGAAAATACAGACTAAGCTAACTAATTAGTTAAACGCATAAATAAAACTTAAGTAACTCGATATTAAATGTCCAAAACTACAATATGTTTTTAAAGGTTTTTAGTTACGACCCCCCATTTACAAAGATCCACTAAAATACGCACAACAAATTATTAGGCATAAAATAGATAAATTGTAAAAACATTTAATTAATAGCATATATTTATTTCTTTTTAACAAAAATTTACATTAAAAGGAAATCAGGTTTTTTTATTTTATAAATCTTATAAATGCCTCATTACTTAAATCTAAAATAAGAAGTAATAAAATAATGATATCATAATTACAAAGAAATAATATGATATCATAATTACAAAGAAATAATATGATATCATAATTACAAAAAAAATAAAATATCATTATACAAAGAAATAATATGATATCATAATTACAAAAAAAAATTAAAACCACCACACAATTACGAAAAATCGACTTACCTATTTATAGTAACCTATTTTGGAATTGCCGTTAATATAAAGATTTATCGAAAATGTACCTACAAAATTGAAAATATATAAAACCTGTTTCTGTTTACAAAATCATTAACAATACTAAAAAAAAAAATCAAACTAAGATATAAATTGTTTCCTTGGTTTTTAGTAAATGTATAAAAGCAGTAAGATCCATTAATAAAACTATCTATTATTCATTTTTAACAATAGACACCAACGGGAAGGTAAACTGTTTATCAACAGAAAAAATCACAACAATAACACATAACAATAAAATCCAATGAAAATAATAAACTAAATTAAAATATGAATGGCAAAATTAAAAAACCAATTTAAAGTTAACTATATTTATCTTTTTACTAAACTTTAATAAAGTATATTTGTTTTTATATTCAATATTAGTTATTCAATTATCTCAATTTTAGGACATTAAAGCCCCCTAGATTTAAAGACTAAGGTTGCATACTCTCTCACGTACATTACGCTAAACATTAACAGACATTATTATGTGTTTTCAGAATAAATAAAAAAAGCGAGACAACACAACCTAGCTCTAAAGCAGTAACACCGCCTGGCACTAAATGCTGCCAAATTACACCTCTGCTATAAGTACACTTGGCTGGCAAGGTTATCAAACTTGCTTAGCATAATACCAAGTCATACCACTTTGGAAAAACATAATTTAAACATATATACAACTATAAACAAATATGACTTTATGTAACACATATAAACACATTTTACAACTATTGAATGACAAATATATTTATCAAAAAAAAAAAGAAAAAAAATAAATAATGATAAATAAAATTATACATACAAAATGTGCTCACAACCTTTAACAGTAAATTTTCGAAATGAAAATCTAAAGGCTATAAATTAAGAACATTAGAAATAATAACAATATTTGTGTAACATTTTTTACCTACTATACCTTGAATAAGATGTTTATCAATTTTGAAAAACAAACTATTATATGCTCTAGTTCTTGAACATGCAACATATAGTTGACCATTAGAAAAACACGGTTTTTGAGATATTTCTTTTGTCTAAATGTTTGATTTCGCGTTACGTAATATATAGACGATCCTTAAAGTAAAATACTTGAAACTAAAAAGATTTCAGTTATTACAATATTTGAACAACCAAGGGACAATTTAAAGAATTATATCTTTAAATAGCAAGCAACTCGTAAATATATCTTATAAATGGTCATTATCAATCGCAGTATTAAAAAATATGCAAGAGCTCAGTAATTACTTGAGTTTAATCAAATCTCCCTGTAATAATTCTAATTTAAGTCTCTTCTAAGAGAGAAAGTGAAAGTGTTTCAAGAGCAGCATGTTAGAAAAAAAAAAGTCATGCAATAAGTAACAGTGACTGGTTTTATTATGCTATCAAAAAACAAAATTAATTTTACCTTAACTAAAAGTTAATTTCCAGCATTTCTTAATTAAATTCCAGCTTCTCTCTAACTGTTGACAAATGACTAATATTGTAAATTTCAAATCATATTAAATTTACAAAATAAAAATCATGTTTTAACAGTAAGCAAAATAATCAAGTGATGACAAAAACAACTAAAAAAAAGTTAACACAATTATGTTTGAGATTACAAAATAAAATAAAAAAAATTAAAATTAAAACCATTAAAATTTGAAAATGTTATTATTTGCTGCTATAAATAGTAAAATTCATACTTTGCTTTATTTCAAAGTGTCTAATGTAATATCAATTAATAGACATCAACACCGCTTGACACTGAATTCTGGCAAGTAAGTATTCTGTTCATCAAGCAAAATTTCTTATATTTCAACGACTATTAATTTTATCACGCCAAGATCTATCTCTTTTATATGACAACAATTTCAAGTCACCTATAACCATTTACACTAATAACTTCTTCAAGCCTAATATTATACATCTGTTATCATTAAATATATTACGAGTGATTATACTACTGCTACAACTGAATAAATAAAAGTTTTATATTTTTACAACTAAAAATAAAAGCAAAATATATTTACATTGTTTGAATTTAGCAAAGAATTTAGACTAAAATGCAAAGTATTTTTTAACTTTAGGCACAATCTTAATACACAAAAATAATAAATGCAGAATCTTGTATAAAAAATGAAGCAATGTCAGGTTAAAGTAATAAATGTATGTATGTATATATATTCAAGTTTTTCTTTTCTTTTTAATTTTTTTTTTGAGATAATATTTATATAGATAGATACAGAGAAATATAAAATATACCGATATATAGGCACATTTATGTATACAAACTTACTTGTCAAAAATTACAGACAGTTTTGCATGTTAAATACATAAAATATATATCTAATATAAAGTATATCTAATTTAAAATTAAACTAAATATTAAACTTACTCAAATCAGTAACAGTTTGACTGTCTAAAAATTTTTTAATTAATAATCCATCTATTTTAAAAAAAGTAACATTTGATTTGAAGTGACTAAAAAGCGTTTTAGCTCATTCCAATTGCACCAAAAAATAAAACAAATCTTGCTTTGCTAAGTTGCCTAGTTCTTAAGAATCTGAAAACAACTAAGTAAAAAACCAAGAACAAACAAATATTTATTTATAAAAACTACTCTATTTAAACAAATTAATTAAACATAGAACAACATTGATTCTCCTTGAAAATTGAAAAACTTTTCAGCTCAAATTAAAACATTTGCTGTAAAAGAAGCAAAAGATAGACAGGCATTATAATTTCGAATATGTTTTAAAAAAACAACATTAGCATTACGATCAACATAACTCTCTGTAAATAAATCCTGCAAAGCTTGTGGTAATGGTGAAAGTGAAGGCAAAGCTTCCTTACCATTATGGCAACGTAGAAAATATGTTTCATCTAGAAATTTTTCAGCACTACAGTGCTGACAAATTTGATTCATTTCTCTTAAATAAATACGATCTGGAATAGCACTTCTTGCTATAGAATACATTCGTCCTTGTCCAATAGATCTTACATTTTTGCGAAGATTAACTTTGCCTCGATCAAGCCTATTTCTTTCATTTTGGCGACAATTAACAATATCTCAATTAAGCCTATTTCGTTCATTTTGGAGACAATCAACTTCATCTTGATCGAGCCTATTTCTTTAATTTTGTAAATGATTAATTTCATCTCGCCTAAATCTACTTCGTTCATTTCGTCTACGATTAATTTCAACATGCCTTATAGCACTTACATCATCTTGTAAATACATAACTTCATCTAACCTATCATTCATTTCAATGTCATCATTTTCATTAAACATATTTATTAAAGCAACACTTGTTATTTTTTTTTTACTACCCTAAAGTTAACAATAAAATATAAAAACTTTATAATATATGTATTATATGTATGTTTATATACATATATATACAAATATATATATATATATATATATATATATATATATATATATATATATATATATATATATATATTATATATATATATATATATATATATATATATATATATATATATATATATATATATATAATACATATTAAAGTTAGGAAAAACCTGCAACTATATAAACAAAGATTTATAAAAAAGGTTAAAATTTATTATATTTTTATTAAAAAAAATTTAAAAACTAACAAATATTTATTTTTATTAGAAATAGTAAAGTGTTTCTAATATATATATAAATATATATATATATATATATATATATATATATATATATATATAAATATATATATATATATATATATATATATATATATATATATATATATATATATATATATTTATATATATATATATATATATTATATATATATATATATATATATATATATATATATATATATATATATATATATATATATATATATATATATATATATATATATATATATATATCGCTCTTGACAATTTTTAAAGCGTTTGATGAAGTTTGGCCTGCTGGTCTTCTCCTTAAGCTTTCTTCTTACGGTCTATCTGGAAACATCTTTAAAATTATTGAATCCTTCTTTTCTAATTGTAGTATAAAAGTTGTCTTTGATGGACAGCACTCTTCTTCTTATTCTGTAACCTCAGTGGTTCCTCAAGGTTCAATCCTTGGCCCTATACTCTTTTTAATTTTCATTAACAATCTTCCAGATATTCTCACATCTAAAGTCTAAAGTGGCATTGTTCGCTGATGATACTGCCATTTATTCTTGTCACGATAAAAAGCCAACTTCCTCTGATTTCACGATAAGAAGCCAACTCCCACTGAGAGCTTGAAAAGGATCTCACTTCTGCACAAATACACACATATATATACATATCCTTGGAGTCGCGGTCAGCGTCTTAGTTCATGTGTTGGGGAAAAACATTGAACAAAAAGCATAATAAAACTTATCAACGTGTTATGTACAATATAAAAATATAAAACAGGCTGTTAACGCAGGATTGTAAATTCTCCCCAAACACACAAACTTTGACACTGCCGCGACTCTAAGGATCGATGGATATATATCAATATATATATATATATATATATATATATATATATATATATATATATATATATATATATAATATATATATATATATATATATATATATATATATATATATATATATATATATATATAATATATATATAATATATATTATATATATATATATATATATATATATATATATATATATATATATATATATATATATATATATATATATATATATATATATAATATATATATATATAATATATATATATATATAAATATATATATATATATATATATATATATATATATATATATATATATATATATATGTATATATTTATATTGAACTATTTATTAGTGAAAATGTATGAAAATGATTAAAGCTTTATTAAATATTGAAAAAGAAACATGTAAAAACACAATTATACCTTAAACCAAATTCATTCATGCAAGAGAAATTAATATACATTTAGAGAAAAGCCAAAAACATAATTTTAAAAAATAAAGGTATTAACAATGCTATAGACAAATTTTATTTATATCAAAATTTTAAATAAAACATAAACTAAGATAAATTTTATTTATAACAAAATGTTGTCGTGGTTTTTATCCCAATTATTAAAAGCATGTGAAAGCATGAAACTACCCATAAATATCTTTTAACGCTAGACACCATCTAAGAACTCTAGTAATCTATATTTTCAATAATAACATCTTTAACACGAAGCTTTTAATTTAAAAGTACAATTTAAAAAAAGATTACAATAAATTAGTTACTTAATAACATCTAAAAAAGATTTTATATTACCTATAATTTTAAGCTACTAAACATTATCTACTAAATGTCTAATTAAACATTTTGAACTCTTGATTGAAACTACCTATTATTCTTTTTTTAAACAACAGTTAACACAATAAAGATAAGCCATAGATAACAACATTACGCAAAAAATTATCAAAGATAACGTTGTGTATTTTCAATATATTATATAAAAGGCTAGAAAACACTTAGACCTTAAGCATTGCTTGACAGGTAAAAATAAAAAATATATCTCTGCACGTTTGCTAAGTCACACCACTTTGAAATTACGGAGACAACATTATATAAACATATATACTAACTATAAAACAAAATATATTTTTAATGTTATATAACATATAAAAACGCCTCATTTAGCAATCATATACACATTAGATAAAATACATTTCATACTATTATAAAATCACATTTAAATAAACAACTATATAACATATATCACCTCATTTAACAATCATATACACATTAGATAAAATACATGTCATACCATTATAAAAACATATTTAAATAAACAACTATATAACATATATCACCAAATACACGTGTTTATCAATAAATACATAAATGTTAGTTTGTTATGTATATATATATATATATATATATATATATATATATATATATATTATATATATATATATATATATATATATTGTTATATATATATTTATATATATATATATATATATATATATATATATATATATATATATATATATATATATATATATATATATATATATATATATATATATATATATATATATATATATAATATATATATATATATATAATATATATACATAACAAACTAACAATCATTTAAATTGTTATTTTAAAAAATAAACAACATTAATTCTTCTTGAAAATAAGTGTTTCAGCTCCAATTTGCTTGCTGATTTTACTCGAAAGACCGCGTGGAATTTATAACTGCGTTTAAAAAAGTCTAGAAACAACTTAAAAACTAAGAAATAGTGTATTTTACAAAATTCGGAACCGTAGTTAACAAAACGAACAATAGGCGTAACAATGCGTAACTATGTGCACTAATAATATTTATTGCCGTATTAATATTTAGATAAACTTCAATACGTAATTATTTTTGTGTGCATTTTTATTGTATTTGTATTTGTAAGATACATATGTATAAAATATTTCATTAAGGCTTTACAATCTTCATTAAAACAAAACAAAAACTCAATAAACACTTTTAAATAAGATTTTTTAAAATAATTTAAATTATTAAAAAAAACAAAAAACAAGCAGATAAATTTAAAATAAAAAAAGGAAACCACATTATTCACAAAAAAACTAAAATACAATGCAATTGAAAATGTAATAATAGCATTTAGAACATGATTATTATTAAATACTAAATAAACGTAAAACTGTGTAAATTAACACATAAGACCATTTTTATTTTAAACCAAGATTTTATTAAAAATATTAACTTTAAGAAAAATGCATTTAAGGGATTACAACAAAATCATTTTTATGTGGCAGCAGAAAATATTTAGTCCTTAATTTTCTCAAAGAATAAACTTTTACAAGGTTTGAAAATTTTTCAACATAAAAAATAGACAGTAAAGATGAGTCAAGCGGATTTGTAAAAAATGGCTTCTTATTATCAAACTCTACATAA
>NC_061165.1:39706146-39748646 GCF_022113875.1 Hydra vulgaris
ATATATATCTAATATGTAAATGGATTTTAATAAAAAGCCAGCATTTAACTCTTTTTAGATATATTTTGATGTAAAAATATATTAACAATATTTCGCTGACTTATTGTTATCAGCGTCATCAGTTAATAATAAAGATGAAATTCCACTCATGCGTTTTTCTACGGGAAAGGGAAAGGAAACGTTAAAATAATCACGTGAGCATGCGCAGTTTTCTTTAGGACAAATAAAATCATTTATTACGCATGCTCACGTAATAATTTTTTCCGTTCATGTAGAAAAACGGATCGCCTTAAAACGTTACAATATAATATAAAATAAAGCTTTTTTAAAAAAAAAGAAAACATTAAAAAGCGTAAAATATAAAAACCAAATAAATAATATAATAATGACGTCATTTAAATTTTTGTGTATATGTAAATGTATATAAATCTACTAAGAAAAGTTTTGAAGCTGTTTTTTACATTAAATACAACTATCTTTCGTAATTTAATCTTTTGTTTTTTGTTTGTAATACACTTTTAATCCTAGTTTCTCAAGCATACAATTTTTTACACAAGATTCACGAGTAATAAAACAAGTCTTGCATGATAATAAGAAAATTTTTCCCATAAACCAGAAAATAAACCACGCTACATTGTTATTAAACAAGACCAGAAATAATTTATGGTCTCGTTTAATAACAATGTAGCAGTCTTCACTTGCGAGTCGAGCTGTTTGTCAGCCAATAAAGCAGCACTCTCTGCGAGTAAAGCTATTTGTCAGTCGATGTAGCAGTACTCTGTTGCGAGTCAGTCTATAAGATAGTCAAGGAACATTTCCTTGCAGCAGCAGGCTATAAGATAGTCAATGTAGCATTACTCCGCGCAATTATGTTATTCAAAATATATTTTAATAAAACAAAATCAAAAACACCAATTATTGTTTTATTAAAAAAATAATAAAATTAAATGTACTTCCGCATTACATTTATTGCCTTGACATTTCGACAATAATAAAATGTAGCTATATGTCGACCCAGTAAACATTGAACAGTTGTTAGTTGGACCAAAAAAAGACAAAAGTTGGCTAATTAGTTAGAACCGTGAAAAAAACGTAACGCTTTAACCAACACTTAGCTAACTGTCTTTTAAATTGTTGATACCATTACCAGCCCAACTATATGATTTTTTTCGGTATTTTTTAAATTCGCTTCTGCTCTTAAAAGTACAAATATTATAAATGTTTTGAAAATTGCCTTATAAGAAAGTATAACTTTTCCTATAACTTCTAGTTACTACTTAATAGTGATTGATTGTTTATTATATTTTACCAGTCAAACATTGCTACTGCCCACTCAAAATATTGTATTATTTTAGATAACGTAGTTGAGTACACAATACAAACAAATATTTAATCATTATACTTTTTTTTCCAGATCATTTAAGTATTTAAAAATAAAAAAATAAATTTTTTTTATTATTGTAGTAAATATTGTTAAAGGTTTAGATTATTCTTTGCGGCTTCAATTGAAAACGCTATTTTAAAATGCTAGTATTTAAAAAAGGTGGCAATGGACCGTTCGCTCTATAGAAAAAAACCGCAATGCATTTCGGTCTTTGCATTCACCGAAAATAAAAAAATAGAATTACAGCTTTTTAAAATAAACAGTTAATTTAAAAAGACTTTTCTTATGATTTCAAACGATACAATAATTTGTGATAAACTAATAACTCATTCTATTAAAGAATATATTGCTGTTGAGTCAACAACAACAACAAAATACCGCGGTGGCATAACTTGTTGTGTTCCATTATGCAACAGTAATTCGCTCAAAATTAAAAATTTATTGTTTTACATCATCCCAAAAGAAAGTAATTTAAGAAAAAAATGGCTGTCTTTAAAAAGTAGAAAAAATTTTGTTCCTTCCATTTCTCATCGGGTTTGTTCAGTCCACTTTACAGGAAGAAAAAAGACATATATGAACAACTGTCCATCTTTACTGGCAAAACAAGTTAAAGACAACATAAAAAAACTAAGAACCACAGTTAATAGTTCTATTGGATATAAAAGAAAAATAGACGAAATTGAAAACGACGAAAACAATGTTGATTTTTCATTTGAAGAAACCGAGCCTGAAAAGTTAAAAAAAGAAATTATTATCCTAAAGGTTAAACTGAACTTTATAAAAACTAAAAAAAAAGAAATGAAAAATATTATTATGAACCAAAATCAAACTATCAATAAATTAAATTCACAGTTGACAGATTTAATCATAATCATGCCCATTTTAAATTTTATACTGGCTTTGAATCATACAATCTATTTAAAGTTCTACTAGAATATTTAGAACCTGCTGCAAGCAAACTTATATATTGGGGGTCAAATACAAACATTGATAAAACAACAGATTTTAATTACAATAAAAAAGGAAGAGTATGCATAATGAGTTTAGAGTCTGAATTATTTTTAGTTTAAACAAGATTTCAACTTGGCCTTGTAATTGAAGACATGGCGCTGCGCTTTGACATATCCTCAAGTCATGTTAGTAGACTGTTACATGGACTGACTTTTTGCATTCTTAAATGCGTATGCTACTAATTTGGGCAACAAAACAAACTGTAAAAGAAACAATGCCAAAATATTTTAAAGAAAATTATGAATCAACAAGGGTTATTTTAGACTGCACTGAACTATTTATTGAAATGCCTACATTTTTTCAAAGCCAGTCTGCAAATTTTTCTAATAATAAACATAAAAATACAGGGAAAAGATTAATTGGACCAAATGGAGCCATAACTTTTGTTTCTGATTTATACTGTGGTCGTTTTTCGCACAAACAAATTACTAAAGATTGTGGCATATACAACCTGCTTTAACCAGGAGACAGTGTAATGGCAGATGTAGGTTTTAATATTGCTGATGATTTACCAAAAAATGTTTCATTAAACGTACCACCATTTTAAAACGGAAAAGCTCAACTCAGTCTAGAAGATGAGAATGAAACTAAAAAAAATGCTGCTGTTTGTATACATGTAGAAAGAGCAATTCAGCGAATAAAAAATTATCATATTTTACAAACACCATTTAAATTGTCTCTGGCGCCAGAAATTAATAAAACTTGGATAGTTTGTTGTTATTTAGCAACCTTTTTGCCACAACTTGTTTCAGATAAATAAATTGTTTGTAAAACATATAAAAACTTTTAACCTACACTGCAAATATATTTTCTTGCATAAACTCGAAGTAAAATTTAGTTAATTTTGGTAAAGTAGTTTTTTCCCATTGCTCCTTAAGAAATTTGATACTCTCAATAAAAACATCTTTTTCAGTATAAACTATAAAATCTAGTTCTTTAATCTCTAATAATGCCATAACACCTTGACATTGATAAAAGTAAACATGATTTTGTTTAAGCATTGTTTTTCCATCAATAACAGCAAGAAAAAATGTTTTATCTAGGCAAGCTTCAGCTATAGTTAAATCTTTTTTTGAATATGGACATTTGATTTCAATAGCCTTTATTTTTTCATATACTAATACAATTCCATCAGGGCTTGTACCGAGCCAAGGCCATTTTGGGTTAATGATAAATCCGCATCTTGTTACTGATACATTTTTTATATTTTCATACTTTTTTTGCAGTGTTTTCATTTATTTTACCCCAACTACAAGCTTTGTTGCAAAAGTTATTTTTATTGTTTTTCAAAATTCTATTCAAAATAGAAGCAGGAAATATATATTTTTGTCTATTAATACCAAAACCAAAGTTTGAAGATGTCAAGCGTTTTTTTCTTTCTTCAAACCATAAACTTGTAGATTGTGATAAAGTAGCTCTTTCTAAAGTCTTTATTTTTTCTTTTGATAGAACTAAATATTTTGAAATAAACATTAATTGAGATATTGTTCAGATATTGATGTTTCATAGTAGGACGTGGAATGATTATTGTTTCCTTTTAAAAGATTTGCAAATGCTATTCCTTCTCCCAGATTATATAAATTATCAGACATTTTAGTTATTTTTTCATCGCTTGGACTATGTGCAAAAATTGGGGTTGCACAAAAGTTTCTATTTCCTGATACAAAATGACGCTTTCGTGAGTTGTTTAGATCCTTTTCTAAATCAATCTTTTCAAAGGAAACTTTAAAAAGTTTAATTGGTTCTGAGTTTTTTCCTTCAGCAGGAACATGCCATAGCTGCAACACTTCTGTGCATGTTTTATCGAATGGTACAGAGTTTAAAAATTAATTGTTTATATTCATTTAATTGAAATAATACTGCAGTAACATGCTTGCAGCATCCTCCCATACCAGCTTTACAATTACATTTAGCATACAAAATAACTCCTTCTTTTTGACAAATATGTACATAAATAAGGTACTGTTTTTTTTTCATTAAACCTGAAACGTTTGCTCTAACAAGAAAACAATTTATTTCAATATTGACATTAGGTTTAACAACTAAATTTTTAATGAAGTTTTCCTTAAATAGCTGATACCCAGAGATTTTATGCTTTAAAGCACCTCTAGCTCCAAAATCAGTCGAACTATCGTCTATAATTAAGTATTTGTGTATTTTTTCTTGGCTTATATTAGGTAGTAAAGAAAGACATCTTGTCCAAGTGCTTATTTGCTCCTGTACAACTTCTTCAGCATCTATTTCATTATATTGACTAGATACTTCTCGAAATACTGGTTGAGTAGCGATTACAATATTTTTAAAAAAACATGAATCAATATCAATAGCATTTGAATCATGTTCCAAACTAATTTCATAGCTATCAATTTTGTTTATTGCTGTCATGATAATATGTTTTGATAAATTGTTTATTTTCGGTGAATACAAAGACCAAAATGCACTTCGGTTTTTTTCTATAGAGGGAACGGTTAATTTAGTAGATAATTAATTATGATAAGTAAGATAAATTATAACTATTAATAAAATCAAGATAAATAAACTTTTAAAAATTAAAAAAAAAAAATAAAAACTAAATATTCTTGTTATAAATTAGCTGCAACTAATATTTTATAAGCTTGCTTTAAGTCTGTCTATTTACTCGCCCATTTTTCTGATCAATTGCTCCTAAAAACCATCTTGAAATAATCGGGTAAATATAAAGATAAAGATAATTATCTTTATCTTTGGACTTTGGCTACTGAATTCTTACTGTTGCTAAAAGAGTAAAATGGAAGTAGTTTTGAAAACTTTAAAATTTAATTTTTGTTTAACTAATAATAATTTTCAAACTATTTTTAAGTTCTTATACGTATACTTTGCAAATCAAGAATTACAACATCTGGTTAGCAGTTTTGAAAGTATGTGCATATGATAACCGAGAGCAATAAGCCTATAGGTTTTAAAAAAACTTCTTTATGCTCTTTAAAAATCACATAGTGGAATACTAATAAATCATGAATTACATTGATAAATAACATCGTTAGTAGCATTAATAAAATCAATATAGAAGGGAAGAATATAATATCATACAAATTCACAAATAATGACAACACTGGTAATTGTCATTATTATTAACATATTATTTTTTTTATTGTTATAAATTTATTTTTGTAAGTATAACAATACAGTTGTCTTGTTAAAAGACTAAAAATTCACATAACTAGTAATACTTACATAGTAAGCACTTTAACACAAAATTATAACTTCGCAACTTAATCTTCCTCATTCCAGTAGCTATCATTTTATTTGAAGATCCGTTAAGATTACATAAAACGCTAAAGTTTTTAGAAAACATGGCTGCCAACACACGTCGTATATACCTTGGACTTAACCGCCGATAGAACGCAGATATTCGACCTAAAAACAAATTATGCTACATAACAACTTTTTTTATTTAAACTATTTTTTCATAATGTAATGTAATACGGTAAAATATAACTAAGGTGTTATAAAATATCTATTACTTAATGAATACGTATACTCTTACCTTTGATAAATTACTGTCATAAGACTTAAAAAAATTCTTATCCTTGACCTCATAAAATAATAGTTATATATAACTATTATTTTATTAACTAATAATAGTAATAATAATAACAATAATAATAATAACAATAATAATAATAATAATAATAATATATATATATATATATATATATATATATATATATATATATATATATATATATATATATATATATATATATATATATATATATATATATATATATATATATATATTATTATTATTATTATTAGTTATTAAAATATATATATGTATATATATATATATATATATTAGTTAATAAAAAGTATATATATATATATATATATATATATATATATATATATATATATATATATATATATATACAACTATTGATAGGTTTAGTACTTTGTTAAAAATACAGCTCTTGTCTGCTTAAGAGTGATCAATATTTGTTTTGTTTTGTAAAATAGATCGAATTATATTTATATAATTTAAATGAAAAAATTACAACTATTTATGGAACTATTAGTTTCATGTCATTTGCCATTCATTCAGCCATATTATTCAAAATTTACAAAATAAAAAACTGTTAAAAAATACAATTTTTTAACGGTTTATGCCGAATGTCGGATCAATAATTAATTTACACAACCAAAAAATATCGTGTATAAAGCCACTATATCTTTAGCTAACCCTAGTAACTCCAAAAAATCATATATTAGTATCAATGGAGGCTCATTCAAGTTTAGGTTTGCAAACCATTTAAAACCATTTAACGCTACTAGATACAATAACGATACAGAACTTTCTAAAGAAATATGGAAACATAATAATGCAGGTATTATACCGTTAATCAAGTGGAACATTATTAAAAAGTGTCAATCATATAATCCATCAACTAAAAGATGTAATCTTTGTTTATATGAAAAGTAATTATTTATGACTTATGATCAAGGATAATTACTTAATAAAAAAAAGTGAGTTGGTTTCTTCTTGCAGGCATTGAAAAAAAATCTATAGCTGATTAATAGCTACATATCAAAATTTTTTAGACAACGATTTTATTACGATACGACGCAAATTAAATTAAATAATTATGCGTCAAAACAAATTTTAAGTTTTTCTTATCATAATTCCATCATAAATAAAGTTTTTAATAACTAATTTGAAGCAGCATTTTTTTTAAATGTCTTAAAAATGGATGTCAGTCATATTGACAATTGGGTTGAAATAAAATATTGCGATTTTTACTAATAATACTTACATTAGGCACAAAAGTTTTCCATGTTTGTCTTTTAATTCAACCAGTCAAATTTGAGTCAAACACACGGATAATTATTATGTTGCAATTCAAAAATAAAACAGAAATAATTTTCAGATGTTATTATTCATAAAGAAAACTCTTTTTAAAAAAACTACAGCAATTGTAGATTGAGTAAATGAAAGGTTTAACGAAATATAACAAAGTTGCATACTTATCTTAAAATTATCAATTTTAATGCAATCGTTAAGTTGATCAAAATGATCAAGTTTACTGAAACTACTGGATTGATTTGTTTTTGTTTTTGCTTTGTTTATAACGGGTTTTTTTTTATATTTGTATTATACTTGATAAGGAGGTACATATCAATTTAAATGAAAACCAATTTAAAAACAGAGTAATACATCCTTAGTAGAAGTTTTTGTTCAATTAATAACATAGTAAAACTTTTTTTATGACTTAACCACCTTTATTATGGTAAAAAAAACACTAAGATATAAAACCAATATTATGCAATCTAATAATATAAAAGTAATTGTTGTAGTAAATAAAAACTTTAAAAAACAACACTATACTAAATGCAGTTTACAAAATAACTCATAAAAAAAATGTTATAAGCTGTATCTAGAAAAAAAGACTCGAACGAGCTTGAACTAACTCTAAGGAAGTTAAATAATATATTTAAAAACATACAAGCTATCAAATCTTCAGAACTAGATGACATTAGCGGTAAAGTTGTAAAAAATGTTGACTATATTATTGTATATCCCCTTTTGCATATATGTAATCTGTCTTTAAATCACGGGGTATTCCTGATCAGCTAAAGCTAGAAAAATTTGTTTCTATATGTAAAACCGGAATTGATTTTATTGCTTCTAACTACAGATGAATTTAATTTTATAATGTATTTCAAAAATATTAGTGAGCAGAACTCACAATAGACTTTAAAACTATTTAGTAAATAACCACTTGTTAAATAATAATCAATTTGGTTTCAAAAACACCATTCAATAGAACACACTGACCGAAATTTTAAATAGGCTCGATAACAATAAATACAATCTAGGGATACTCCTTGATCATTCGAAAGCATTTGACAAAGTCTTTTTTATAAACTGCATACTTATGGAATTAAAAATAAAAAATTAAACAGTTTTGATATTTCCTTAATATTCGGAAACAAGCTTTATCATATAAAAACATTGTAACACAACTTGAGAGTAATACTTGTGGGGTTCTGCAAGTACCAACTTTTGTTCTTTTAGGTTTTCTTTTTGTTTTGTTTTTTGCATTATCGACATATACTTATTTTTCAACCTACTTAGTTTTGTTGATTTTGCGAATGATATACAAATACTCTTTAGCCACACATACAAAAGCTTATTGTTTAACACGGTTAGTCAAAATTATTGCAAGTGGAAAATTTAAGTTCGTGTTTTATAAGTTTTTATCTTCGTGTTTCACGTATAGAGGGCAATAGTACTTACTATATCACAAACCCTCTACATATATTTTTAATACCAATATTTAGCCAAACCAATGCCGGTATTTCGGTAAAAGAAAATGTCCGCTAAAACCAGTATTCCAGATTTACCGGACGTTACTACCGGTACTATAGGTATTTGAAGCACTATTCAAAACCTTCAGAAAATATCTCTTTCTATTTGTCAAAAAATGTATATTTATATACTCTTTTTACAAAGTTATCAAAACCGGATACTCTCCTTTTTAAACTTTCTGATCTATTATCTTAGGCGGCCGGGGCGCAGTGGTTAGAGCACTTTCTTTATAAGCAGTAGATCCAGGTTCGAAATGAGCCTTGGAAATATTTTCGTGTCACGGTATAGAAGGAGGCGTAAACTTCTTGGTTAAATGCACTTTCGCGGTGCTCTGTGACAAGACCGTTAGGTCTTCTTGGGGCACCTAAGTAAATAATAATAAAAAAATCCTAATAAACTGAAACGACTATACTCAATCAATATTTTTGGGCATAATTCCTAATAAATATAGCTGGAGTCATCATTTTCAAAGTAATAGAAAAGAAAAGGAAGTTTTTGGTATTTTGTATATAAAAAAACATATCACCTAGACACAAATTGTTTTTAAGTATTTATTTTGCATTTATTTATAGCTACATCAGCTACTGTATCATAATCTAGGCATATACTTATCCTATAAAGTTAAATGCGATCTACCAAATACAAAAGACAACCAAGTTATTTAATATTAAATGCAAACAAATACGTTACTTTCAGACCGCTACTAAAAGAAATTAGAGTGCTCAAAACCTATAAAAAAAATATTCTTAACATACTTTTTTTTACATTTAAGTTTATTTAAATGATATACAAGTATTTTCCAAACTTAATTTTTTCTTTAAATCAAAAAAATCAAACAAAATACTAAATAAATAACTTTATTATACCAAAAATATTAACAAGTAAGCTGAAATTTATTTTAAACTTGTATCCTATTATTAAAAACTTTCGTTAATCTTAGTTATATTAGAAGACTAACGGCATCAAGTCTTATAAATTGACGCAACATTATTTATTTAGTATTGTACTTAAAACGTATATCTTATTACTTTATATTATAATACTGACTCAAATATGGAAACAATATATTGATGCGGATATTTTTTTTTAATATTTTATTTCAAAACCACATTATTAAGATTTAGATTGATTCAATTAAAAAAAGAAATTAACGATTTTTGAAAATGTTATTACACAAAATTATCCTTAGTAAAAAAACGGTTTTTTCCCTATTTTAAGGCACAACCGCACCCTCATAAAATTCGTTGGGGGTGCACCTTTCTTGATACATTTTATTTACAGTTGTCACTGATCATATTGTTTGCTGATTTTATTGCACGTTTGCATACTGTCTAGGCATTCTTTGTATTTACAGCCAGTGTTTTTTCATTCGATATACAATTAGCTTTATACTTTATACAAAAAATTATTTATAAAAATTAAGTAAAAATATAAGAAGTCTAACTACCAACATCTCAAAACAAAACTATTTCTATTCAAGTTTTTACATGAACGCATTCAAGTGAGCCATATTTAATTATTTTTTATTCGTAATTAACTAACTTTGATGAACATCAAAAGTATAAGGCTGTTCCTCCTGTGCGTCAAAGCGGTTTTGCCACAGAGGGCAGTTTTTAGAAAGAATACAGTTTTATAGCTTGCTTATAAGGTTACGTTGATATCAAAAATGTTTTCACTTGATGAAATAACGGAGATAACACATATTTTTAAAACTAAAATAAAATATTGCTTATTCCTCAAAAAAAAGATTCGAAAAAACATGATCTTAGTATAATAACTTTATCAACATAAACATTATTATGCACAATTTCTCAGAAACGTAACAGGCACATTTTTTGACATAAGCGAAATGAAGGAAACTATTTTACTAACGCGTGGTATTTTTTTTTGCCATATTAGATAACATATGTTTAAGGAAAATTTTAAAAAACGGTTATGCTTCCATAAGCGGTTATGCCCCCACTTACCATAAATGAGTGGACATATTTGTGTGTATATGTGTTTGTGTGTGTTTGCGTGTGTGAGTACGTGCATAATGAAAATAAAAGAGTTAATTTAAAAAATAAGAAAAAGGAAATCATTAATTTTTTTTTTCCGTTAAGAGAGTTCTAGCTTTTAGTTTTTTTTTTCCTTATTCCTTTTTATCTGAATTATTTTCAGTTATGTTTACGAGACTGGGTGATAAGACCTTGTTATTTACCAGCTCGACTCAAAAAACAATTTTATTGCATTATTTTTTATTATATTATTATTGTAAAAGCATTGTAAAGCTTACTCTAAATGACAAAATATATTATTAAAATAAATATAAAATGTCCAGATTTTGACTCCAATTTTTTTTCCGTCTCTCTCTTTTATAAGAAAAAGATTAAACTTAAACTATCGTTGTTAAAATCTATGAATGCTGTAAAACTTTATAATTACTTATTTATAATATAATTGATTATAACAATTTTAAATAAGGACTTTTGACCTTTCTTGATAAATAAAGAATGCATTAGTTGATTATTTTCAAACAAAATATTTTTATAAATAGTTTTCAAAATAATTCTCTGTTTGTTTATTTTTTTAAAGTATTTGTTTTAGTATTAGTTAAAATTGTTTAAGAGTTGTAGTGTTTTATTATTGTTACTAATTATCTTATTCAATACATTAGGTCCTCAAATAGTTATTGAGAGCTATATACGGGACTCATATATAGTTTTGGTTTGAACAATATTGTTATTGAATATTTAGTCAAGGATTTGTTTTGAACTTTATTACATAATGATTCGAAGATATTTGGTATTGTATTATAATTATTAGTTTATACATAAAAATTAGAAGATTATATATATTTATTTGGTACATATTCAGTATTTCTAGATTGTTAAACAATGGCATTAAAAGTGAGAGGCAGTGTGCATTTGATAATAATCTAATTGCAAGTTTTTGTTTTCTTTATCGCTTTTTTGTCTTTGTTTTATCGGTGCTGCACCAAGCAATGTTTGCATTGTTAAGATAGGAATGAATAAATGAGTAATATATGTATTTAAAACATAATTGCTTGAGATAAATATAAGTATGGTTTTGCTTTAAAGAGTAATCCGATATCCAGGATTTTATCTTTTTTACGGAAGCGATCAAAACTAATATACTAACTCGGAGTAGTTAAGGCACTTTTAAAATATTATAGCGTCTGTATGATATTTTGTTGACTACGACATATTTCCGTTAAATGGTCTGCTCTGTAAATAATGAAAAGACGAAAATTATTAAAACGATAAATTTTGCGGTATTATAAAATATTTGCATGTAAATGTTTGTAGCGAAAAAAACCCAGATCTAAGACTTTTTTTTTTTTTAAATCGTCTTAAAATTACAATTGCTCGTCCAAATTTGAATAAGATTTTATGCTAAATGTTTTTTAGATGAAATAAACATAATAGTTTAAAAATATGATCTGCTTTGATTGTTTATTGGCAGCATAAAAAAACTATAAGCTCTTTTTTGGTCGGAATTCTAGTATTTTTTGTGACAATTGATAGAAATATTGTGTTTTGACAACTCTATATAGTTAATATACTTTAGAACCAAGTAGAACTAGGATCTAAAGTGAATTAAGGAACTTTTTCAAAGGATTTTAACTAAATTCATGTTAATATTAATGACCGGAATTAATCTAAAGACTCCAAAATATTGTTCTTTAGATTCGATAATAAAGGTAGTAAAAAAATTTTGAAAATCATACTCAAAAAAAATAAAGTTTCTTTATATATTAAAAAAACTTAAGTCAAAAAAAAAATTTAAAGATCTTGTTTGGACAAAATATGCTGACAAAAGCATGCTAATTCAAAATAAAATTATTCGAATATTTCGTATATCGCCTTAGCAACACCGAGTAGTTAATTTAATTAAAAGTTTATTCATGTTTAAACATATGGTTAGTTTTAGAAGTTCAATAATGACTGTTTTAAATAATATTGTTATATCGTTCCCAATAAGCACATGAAAGGCTTTAGGACGTCTTTAAGACGTCCCGATTGGACGTCTTAAATTGGTTGGACTTGGAAATACAGAAAAACGTCCTGAGTGAAACGTTTTAAAGACGTCCTAGAAGGAATGGGAAAAAGACGAACTCAGAAAAACGTAAAAAAGACGTCTTACGAGGAACATAAAAAAGACGTCCCAAAAATACTAAGAAATTGAATTTAGTTTGTTACAGTTTAGAAATAATGAAAAACATTAGGTATAAATAGGTCTTACTTGGTGCGTATTTTTTTATACGTTAATTTTTGACTTATTAATTTCAAATACCATTAGAAAAACAAGAATTTAACACAAAAATTAGTAAAGTGAAATTTGTTTACAGAAATTAATTACAAATTAGGTTCGATGCATCTATCACTTCCACTATCGACAATTTCTTGCACCAAAGTTTTTCGATCTGCACCACGTTTGAAAATGTTGCCTGCAAATGAATGAACTTCATTCTAAAAACACAGTCTAATCAATAAGCTATAATATCTTATTCAAAATTTTCAAAGTCAACTTTTGCAACTGATTAAATAAGAGTTCACGGTTGATTTTTGTGCAAGTGTGAGTTTGCAGTATTTAAAAATTCGTCAAAACTTAACATAAAAAATAAAATACAAAATATATTACATTAACAGGTATACCTATAATTGTCTTCATTAAAATTGTTTCTCATCAGTTTATTTCACATTAATCTAAATAAACAAATGACAAAAATAAAATCAGATCAGATCATAAGCAGTTTAAAAATTATTAATAAAAGTTCATTTACAAGTCCATATTACCCAGCCAGCACTTGGTCCGAAAAGAACGTTGTTCAGAATCAAATGCGGGCCAGGAATGTTTTGCAAGAATACATTTAAAAAGTTTTTTTAGCAGAATATAATTTCTAAACTTATAACATTTAACGTTCTACAATTATATATCACAAATGTGTTTAAGATTTACATTTATGTTTCCACACTTGTATGGTTTAGATGGTTCTCCATAGTAATGGCTCTCTCAAAAAGACTTGAAGCAATATTTTACAAACAGATGCCCAAACGTCGTATGGATGGCGTACAACCTGCTTAAGCAGTATGTACTACATGGTACCAGTAGCAAGATAACCTGACTTGACGCTTGACATACAGACCTAAAAAAATATGGATATGAAAAGAAATTAGGTCATGCACAAAAAGAAAACAGTAGATAAAGCATTAATGACATTAAAGAAGACAGACATCAATATCTGTATTCTGAGTCACAAATGTTTAATATTTGTGACAATAAAAACTGAAACTACAAATATATATTTTTATTCTATTTTTGTATGTATAACTTATAATATTTTTTTTCTGTTAATACAGTTAAGCTCTTACCTTAAGATACCTTTATACAGTCAGTGGCAAAGGCAGGTCTTTTTAGGTTCCATGTTTGACACTTTCAGGCTTTGTGCATACTTCAAACGTTTTATGTCTACCTGGAATAACAATGAAAAAAATAAATTATAATCTATTATTTGTTATAAATAATACATAGGTGCTTGAAAACTAAAATACCCAAAAAATTTGGCTCTTCTATATCTGAATATGAGGGTAATGAGTTCATATTAGCATTCAAAAGGTATGATGATGTACATTTTGCAACCTCCTCATTTAAGGAGGAAAACTAATCTTTATATGGTCAAAACTTTTGAAAGCCTAAATACTATTAAAGTTACAAACCTGTTGATGAAATTTAATTTAATTTTAAATAAAATACTGTTCTTTACAGAACTCATTTCCTTCACATTCAGGGAATAAGGGCAAAATGTTGTTATTCGACATAAGGATAAAAATAATTAAGTTTGCAAATTAGACATGTGCTTGAAAATGTCTTATGTGAATACATAATAAAATACAACCTATGCTATTGCACATGCATTTACATATACTCTATAGTGTAATGTGTACAGATAAACAATAACCATAATATATAATTTAACAAAACAAAACTTATTAGTTAATAATTAAATAATTATTACTAAATTTATTTGCATAGCAAAACAAAATACAAAAAGTAAACACATACTTAAAAATCGACGCTTTACCAGTGGCATAACTAAAATTACCACCAACATTTGAATACTGAAGCCTCAAAAAAAATACAGCCAAGAATAAATAGTATTTTATTCAACACAGAAATGTTTTAGTTCAAAATCATAGTTCTAAATCAAGAATTAGGTTGAAGCTGGCAATCAAATTGAAAAAGCAAAATAGACAGATAAAACGATGCCGATACAACATTTAATCATCATATCCAGTTTAAACAATTTGATTTACGTTTAAGGAGAGTATTACATATGAAGAGAGTATTATGTATTACTTTTCTATTTGTTTATCTATCAAATTCAATGATCGTCTGTTAGAATATAAAAAATTGCAAATAAAAATCCAAAATTTCAATAAAAAACATTTAACTTTCATTAACAAATATACATTCGTAACATGTTACTTGTTGTTGTAGGTGCCTTGTCTTTTTCATATCTTTGCTTTCATACCAAATTGTATACATTTTGATAAGAATTGGAAAAGTTATATTATTTGAAGTTACGAAAAACTATCAATTTTGTCATTATTTTTTCAAGAAATCCTTATAAAATTTTCTACTGAAAAGATCATGTAATATTTTGATTTTTTCACCATTAAAATCTAAAACAATCATATTCTAACATTAACAGATGTATTATTTATTTTGTTTGTGCACTAAATATTAAATCATTGATATATTAACAAAGCTTTATCATACGTGTTTTTATTAAATGTTGCAAAAGTATAATAAATTAAAATTTAAAATATATATATATATATATATATATATATATATATATATATATATATATATATACATATATATATATATATATATATAAAAGTGCAACTTTCAGCATAAAATTCAAAATTCTATGTAGATGGAATGTAAAAATAATAATCATAAAAATGCAGTAAACTCCCAATATCTCAAACCTCAGATAATTCGAACTTTCCTGTAACTCAAAGTACTTTCGATTATTATTAGTAGTACACATATAATTTTTTTTTACTGTTATATCTTGTTACTATATTATTTATGTATGTTACTATATTATATATGAATCGATTCGTATATATCATATATATATCATATTGTCATATATATCATATTATGATATATAATATAGTTACATGCATCTATAATATAGTAACAGGGATTAGGTTATTGACTGTTAACTTCAAAGAAAATGAAATTACATATACATAAAAATAATGAAAATTTAGAGTTATTGACTAATTTTTATTATATTATTGCTGTATGAGTATAAAATCTTAATTTTATAACTTTATTTCCTGACATTTATATTTTAAGTATTACGTTTAAAAAAAAACAACTATAATACTTAAAATATAAATGACAGTAAATAAAATAGGATTTTATACTCATACAGTAACATATTAAAAAAATTAGTTAATCAATCTAAATTTCATTATTTTTATATATATCTGATATGACATAAAAAATATAAAATATATAAAAATAAAGAAAATTTAATGACATACAAAGTAAAAAAAAACATGTCACGACACATATATGTCATATAAAGATATATATAGTTTTTTTTTACTATATAAACAATCTTTGTTTATTTTGTTTGTCTATATACATATATAAATATAAAACACATATGTTATCTAACAATTATTTAAAAAGTAATTGAAACCTCTTCCTACGAGATTCGCCATTATTAAAACACCTTTTAATAATGGCGCCATTACTAAAACACCTTTTAATAATTTTAATAATGGCATTTCACGTCATTAGACATAATAAAAAGATTTTTTAAAACTGAAAGTGATAAGTTTTCTTATTTTTGGAACGGACGTGAAAAAGACGTTCATATGACGTCTAATTATAGTTCATTTTGTGAATAAATTGAGCGAACGTTAACTGAACGTACATAAGACGTCTTTTTTCCGTCGTGTCCCCACTGGGTTATGAGATTAAAATAAGTAAGTTTCATTATCAAATAAGATTGAATTTAGAATATTAAAGGCTTTGCTTAAATCGTTAATATAAATTAAATAAAAATATAAATAATGTCGATTTCTAGAGTCCGCTAGCGAAGGCCAGTAAGGCCATAACTAACGTTGGCTTAAACACCGTCTTATAAAATCAAAATTCTGAAATACGAATAAAATAATTTTACGTTATTGTTAATAACAAAATCAAAGTTTATTTTAAAATGCCTAAAAGATTGATATAAAAAACCTCTGTAAAAAAACAAAGAACATTTTTATGTTTATTTATAAAGAAATAAACATAAAAACATCATATTCTCTAGAGACTTTTTAACAATGTTAAACCCTTTTCTTTTTTAAACATAATGAAATTATTATAACTTCGTAAAGAAATAAACAATACATTTTTTTTCAATTAAAAAATCTAAAAAGAAAGATTTATTACTCAGAAGACCTGCCTTCTTAATTGATGTCTGATAAAGACATGCACTTTTTGCTTGGTCTTTATCCGAATTCTGAATTCCATGCAGAAGAACATTTGCCAAACGCCTTAAAAGACTCTTTGATGATAATCCAAAATCATATATATGACCATTATAATAGAATGTTTATAAGTCTTTTTATACAACATGCACATAATATGTGTCCATTATAGATAGAATGTTTATAAGTCTTTTTTTACAACATGCTCTGTGCTTTTTTTTTCACAAAGCATAAACCAATTCTAACTAGCTGATAAGTACACTCATGTGAAACTGTCAAATATTCCTTTGAAACTTCTTCGATAAAATGTTTGCTTTATTTGTTAGTTCAGGTTCATCATCCGGATAAACTTGTTCATTTTTACACTTTTTCTCAAGCCATCCTGCTACATAGGCAGCAGAGCTCTCTTCAGTTTCAGAAAGACTTACATTATAAATGCATGTTTCAATTGAGTTTGGATCTTCAATATTAATTGTACCCTCACATATGTGACCTTTTTTATGGGGTCGTCCTACTTCCACTGATTCTAAAAATGATGCAGCAAATCTAGCTAAACGCTTTTTAAAAGCAGAGAAAACATCATCAGCTGCCATAAAAGTATTTGCCCCTGTCAATTGTCTATAAACAGAAAATTATTCTTTTATTCTATCACTTTGTAGCTCACAAAGCAAAACATAATCAAAGTCAACTGAAAACAAATGTTTGCAGAGAGCTATTAATCTTTCAGTAGTTTGCACAAGGGCTTTTTTGGTATCATGGGTAACGCACTGAGCTCGTTTAGGCCCATGTCCTAATTCCATACATTTAAATCTAAAAACAATTGAAGATTATTTAAATTTTTATCTTAGGTTGTGATCTCTCAACCTAACATCCTGTCCTTTTGCAGAAACATTAACAAAATTCCACCTATCTAAAATCTGCTGGATAAAATAGGATGTTTCATAAGCTCCTTTTAGTTTAAAGGAAGCTAATACTTTCTCATTAAACACTCTTAAAACATGCTGCACATTCTGTAGTTGAAGTCTTGAAGGATAGACAGCAGCATAGGATAAAGGAAAAATGTTTTTAAAATGTTCTCTTTCTCGTATTGATATAGACTTTTCAAATCTGAAAATGAAGCTATGGTTTTATTATCGAGAGATAGCTTTTGACACTTTTCAGAAATCCAGTTATTGCGAATACATTTAAGTAGATGAACTGTGTCATAAAAGAAACCAAACACGCTGATTGTCTAATGGATTAATGGCCTGATAGTCAGTTATTCTATTAAAAATTTTGCAGTACTGCTGATTGATTTTAAGATTATCAGTTACAGATCCTAAAACTATTGCACCATGTTTTTCAACTATAATAGCAGCTTCTTTCACAGCAATGAACTAATACAAAGATGTTAATTTGTGAACAGGGGTAACAGAAATCATTAAACTAGGTCCACCATAGATTCTGGATCATTTCTTGCCATTCGATTTAAAACTTGAATAAGCAACTGTTGGCCTAATTTTTACTTCGTCAACTATAAAAATAATATTTTTCAGTTAATTATTCTTTACGTTTTCAAATGGTTTTTGTAAAACATGGTCAATGTTAGTGGCGGAAATTATAGACTGAAGCTTTGGTTTACTTGGAAAGACTAAAAAATCACGAAGTTAATCTTAGTTGCAGTTATAAAAAGATTCGATTGCAAAGCAATAATCGGCTAAAGAGAAACTTTTTTTAGACAAGAGTTTAAGTTGTCTTGTAATAAAATTCAATTTATTTTGTTTCTTTTTATCATTTAATTCAAATTCATTTTCTGAAAGAGTATTTGTCACCTTTTCAATAACATCATTAACAAGCATCTTATAATTATGAACTAAATTGATTGCTTCAAAAAACTGTGAATAGAAGATTAATCCATTGTTTGAATTCAATATATTAGCTAATGGACTGGAAGTTCCATGTTTAAAAGCTGAAAAGGTTAGCTGTGAACACAAGGTACACTTATTATAAACAATAATCGTCACTAAACTCTCTTTGAAATCATTTGACATAAAAATGCCTATGAATTTATCGTCTTGTCAAGATATTTCTATATTTTTATATTTTTGTGCAACTCATTGTCAGGATAAAAATCAGAAAAAAAATTTGTTCTATCTTTTTTGATGAAATAATTCAATTGCATGTCCTCAAGTTTATATTAGCGAGGTACAGGCTTTGGCGTTGGTAAACAAGAAAAAGGAACATTAAAAATACAAGATGCATATGCTGGTCGAGTATAGTTATCAGACAGCTTAATCATTTCTGTATTTTCAGGCCAATGTTTTTCATGTATAAAAAAATTTAGATGGCTCAATAATAAAATTTTTACGTAAAGAAAGAATATTATTCTGTTTCTGTTTCTCAACTTCATCTTTTGGTAATTTAAAAATACAACACTTATTAAGTTTATTATAATTCTTTTTACAATTTACAACGCCGCATATTTTTCAACACGATTATGGTTAAAATTTTTAAAAAATGTTACAGGAACGTTAAAGAACATATCAACTTCGATAAAAATAATGGCCTTCGCTAGCGGAGTCAGGAAATTGACTTTGCGCGTCCTTCCGTAAAGTAGTCCTAGATAAAAATATAAACAAACGCAATCCTAATATAGATCTATAAGGAACGGCGCAAATAATTGTCATATTGACAGTTTTTTCATTGTCAAACAAAATATATTGTTTTCTATTAGATAATTAGCTTTTAAACTAAGCTATGTATATATTTTTGACTCTGTAAGTTTTTAATATTTTAATTAAAATACTATGATCAACTGTGTCGAACGCCTAACTAAGATCTATAAATGAATTTTATGAGTACAATTTGATAAACATAATGCAATCTAGTATTTTCAAGAAGCAAAGAAGAATTGAAATAGGTTTTTAGTTAAAAATATCAGTATTATCTCTAGATTTAAAAACTGATAATATCCTTGTAGTTTTAAGTTTTTTCAGAAAGATTCCTTGTTTAAACGAAAGATTAAATTTATGAAAAATAATTTTTTTAATATAGAAAATACGTTTAACTATAACATTACTGCTAAAATTATAAAATCCTTGTGCTTTGTTTAATTTTAATGAACGCACAGCATCTAATAACTCTTTTCCAGTTAACTCAGCATTTTCCATTGTTTGCTAGAAGTTATTGTTAAACTCATTATTTTAATTTTGATACTAAATTTAAATCTGTGTTGACCTAATTAAATGTTTTAGCAATTATAGATTCTTTTGTAATACCTTAATGATGATAATTTAGTTACAATTTTAGATAAAATAGTTACGCCTTTGTACTTGACAGAGGTTTTATATAACAATTTGGACATAAACAAAATGCATCAAAGTTTAAATTTTTATAAGTTGGTGAAAATATTGTCAAATTTCACAAATATATACATTGTTGAAGTATTTTTTTTATGAAATTTGACATCATAAATCATAAAAATTAAATTTTTATAATTTATGAAGGTTGTGGACTTGTTTCTAGTTTATTTTGTTATTACAACTATTATATCAAATTTTTTTTGTTTTGTGCTTTTTATTTTTTTATTCTAAAAATAAATTTGATTTACTATCTATGGCTTAAAGATTTATTTTTTTTTATTTTTTTGTGAAGTGCATTTTTGAAGTTGTACTACGTTTTGACAACAAATTTTATGTGATCTTTTTTTAGAAACCATGTTTATGTTGTTGGTCCTTACAACTTTTTTAATTAGTACTAATTATCCATTAAACAAATGTATGGCAATGTCATCAAATGATTTTACAGACATATCTAAAAGTGATCTAGACAAAGTTAGGGTTTTAGTTGAAACCCTTGCTAATAGCGAAGTCGTCATTGGAGCTACAGAGGTATTTAAAGCTGGTAAAGTTTTTTTAGAAGAAAATCTACAAGAAATCAAACTTGCCATTGATGCTATTAAAAGTATTAAACGCTGGTGGAAAAATGAAATATCTGGTGCTCTCTGCGCTAAACTCCTGGTTGATGACTATGTAAAATATAAGGTTGCCGCCTTTTCAGGAACAGCGTGTGCATTTACTTTTGGCTCGTTATTTGGTCCTGTTGGCGCCGCGGTTGGTGGTGTAGGTTGTATGATAGTTGGAGGTGCGGCTGCTCACGCTTTCTCTGACCGATTGACGGAATGGCTATTTGGAGTATCAAGAGAAGTAGCATTAGAAAACGCATATAAATTTTTTAATTTAAAATCAACAGCATCTAATAAAGAGATTAATTATGCATTTAATCAATTGTGCAAGAAGTTCGATCCAAAAAGCGGAGGCAACGAGGATGAATATTATTTCGTGCAAGTTAACATGGCCATCATTAAGGGATCAAAAAATAATCTTTGATTTTCTAAATTAATAAGTTTGGTATTTTCAAACTTCAAATAAAGAATGTTTTCAACAAGAGTAGAATAACAATTAATTAAATTTCAAAATAGTTTTGATATCTTAATCTATTTTCTTTTACCATTTTTATATAATTTTAATTTTAACTTGTATAAATTGTTAGACAAAATATAATAAAAACCAAAAGCGGTAATTTCATAACGGTAAATGCAGTACAATATGTAAATATATTAACTGTATCCGTTAGACTTTTTATGCAGCATTGATTTACTTTCAACATAAAAATACAATAAAATTTTTTACAAAAAAATTTCCTTGATGTGAGTTTGCTTAAGATGGAATTAGGTAATTTTCCCTTTTATTTTTGAATAATTCAATGACTATAATTTAATGAATTAAAACAAGGTAAAAACTATTCAAAGTACAAATAAAATTTAATAGTAAGTTAACTTTACAACATTGGAGAAATATTTAAATAGCTATAGTAAATGGTATATAAAAATATATAAAAAACCCACCCTATATAAAAAGGAGGATAACGGTTTCTACGGGTATTATTATTTTATAGATGCAAAAACTTTATACGCCTGTATTTTTCAAAGGTAAAAAAACTTTTCATGGCTGTATTTTTTACAGGTACAAAAACCTTTTTATGCCTGGATTTTTTACAGGTGTCAAAATGAGCAGAAATCTTTTATGCCACACTTTTTGATCGCGCTCTGATTTTTGTTTTTTGTAGAGCAGCGGCTTTTGGAGTTACTTAATAATTCTTTCTAAAGTACGAGGAGCTGCAAGAGTGGTAGATTGTTCAATGGCGGATATATTTCGCTCTTCCTGACTTTGAGCGCGTACAGTAGATTTTGAATTTTTTTGTATTCTTATTTATATTGACCAAGAGCTTTTTTAACAACTTGGAACTAATGTATTGGCCATATAGAATTTTCTCCGGCAAATACATTGTCTCTAAAAGTTTTACTTCTACTTGTGGTATTAAAAAATTTCTTTCTCGTGTCCAGGTTGTTTCTTGCGCTTTGTCAAATTTTAAAGCTTTTTTCAAATGTAAGTAATCGTACCTTATTGTGAGATTTGATGTTAAGAACGTCGACTTGCTTTCTAAGAGCTGGTCTGACAGCAGAAGGTGTAGTATTAAGTTCAGCTGCATTTAAAGCTTGAGAATAATGAGAAGTGTGATTATCGACAATATGAAGAGCATCTATCCAAACGTGGCTATTACGCATAGAGAATATTTTTCCGATCTGATGGCGAAGCTATTTATGGTAATGATCTAATTCTTTATGCTAAGTAATTTTAAAAGGGACGCGAAATTTCCGGCAAATTTAGGTCCACCATTGCTTCAAATGGCTATAATTAGCGCAATTATTTCGAGAGTTCTTATAATCTTCTTCGTTTTGTTTTAAAATGTTAATTAAGGCCTTAGCAGTTAACATAGCGGCTGTTTACTTCTAAGAGAGTTAAAATACACTTACTTTTTTTGTTTACACTAGCATAATCTTTTAAACAAATTACATCAACAAGATATTCTCCGCGAACTGCTGTGGCGTATTATTTATCACGCGGTTTTAAAGTTTTTTTAGTTATTTGCGCAGAGACTTAGTCTTGGTAAAAGCTATTGGAGATTTGTAAGAAACTTCAGCGCGATTTATAAGAGTTACAAGGGTTCTTGTAGTGGTTCGACGATTTTCAAAAACTTTTCCAATACTTACCATTTTATATTGTTTAAATTTTTTAAGTTTAACTATGGTGGGCACTTTCAGATTGGCAATGATGGCACGCTATTTAACAGTTTTTCTCCTCAGCCCTGGTTATACCAGCTTCTGACACAGTAGCTTTGATAGCTAAGGGGACTCAAGTAATACAGTTTGAATTAAATTTATATATTAAATCAATAATACTATTACTTGATTCAACACATCGTGTTGGCATAAGAGTCTCTACCTCGTCCTAATTTCCTTTTTTACTAGCCTTTTCATTTAAAGTAATAATTCTTTTACATGCTGGGATTGGAATAAGTTATAATGCATGTAGAGTTTCATCGAAAGTTATTGATAGCATTTTTAAACCAAAAAACCCTTCAGCAAATTTAAATTCTGCAGATTTAAGAGCGAGAGCTGCCCTATCTTTATGCTAAGCAAGAGCGTAGATAGCGTCAGCCCTGACTCCCATGGCGTTAGAACTCCCAAGAGCCATAAAAGCTATATGTAGACGTTTTCTAATTCCGTTTAGAACAAGTCAACCAACGGACAAGTATCCTTCAGTTAAATCTTTTACACATTGTTTAACGGCAAAATAGCCTTGTTATAAATTTTTTAATAAGCCTCCGATTGCTCTGGCTTTATTTTTGTCAAGCAAGAGGCAAATTGCTTTTGATTCCGGCTTTTATTGCCGAGTATCTAAATTATAATAATAATATGTTTTCTTGCTTTATTAGAACACTCTTGGTTTGAAGACTCTTGGTTAACTATTGCGCAGCTGGATCATTTTTTTCAACTAGCTTGCACGGTTTGGCGACTCCAATTTTGTTAAGATCAATGTTACAGCTTCTTCCGTAGTTTACTGTTTCTCAAGGAACAAAATCAAAACTTTTTTCATTTTGTTCCTGCAGAACAAAACAAGTTGGCGGTAAAGATATACAAACAAAAATATCATAAACATAAAGTACGAAATATACGAAGTAAACAAAAATATAGTTGCATTCAACTCCGAGACACAATTGAAATAAACACTAATTACAACAATGTTATAACGTGTACGTAAAAATAATCCGATAAATATATCTATATTATTCCAGTTAAAAAAAAAAAATAATACATTAAATAAAAATTATTTAGCTGATTTTTCGGAAAAGTGTTTAGATGTTTGACTATAAGTTTATTTACCACATTTCAAACTAATGTTTGTGCATAAATATATTAAAAAAAAATTTGTGTAAGATTGAAACGGAGAATTACTTGTTAGTAATTATAGGAAGCTTGCACAAGACTTAAGTCAGTCTTTTCATCGAGTACCTTTTCCTGAATGTGTAACACACATAAAAATCAGTTGTATAAGTGGTATATATGTGTGTTGTACATAGATACCTTGTTTGTAATATTATTATTATTTTTTTATCGATTTGTATTAAAAGATAAGCTACATTTTTTTAAACTTTTTATTATAATTTCAAAAAAATTCTTTATAGTAGTTTAATTTGATTATTGTAGATTTTAGCTTTATTTTCAGAGAATGTTCGTTGTTTAGGTTTAATAGTGATTCGTTTCTGGAAACTAATTTGTTAAACAAAAAAGGACCACGATATGTAATTGAGAATTTTGAGAGACTTGTTGTTTCAAACGACCGTTTGTTTCATATGTTGTCTGCAAATGAATGAACTTCATTCTAAAAACACAGTCTAATCAATAAGCTATAATATCTTAAACAAAATTTTCAAAGTCAACTTTTGCAACTGATTAAATAAGAGTTCACGGTTTATTTTTGTGCGAGTGTGAGTTTGCAGTATTTAAAAATTCGTCAAAACTTAACATACAAAATAAAATACAAATAATATTACATTAACAGGTATACCTATAATTGTCTTCATTAAAATTGTTTCTTATCAGTTTATTTCACATTAATCTGAATAAACAAATGACAAAAATAAAATCAAATCAGATCATAAGCAGTTTAAAAATTATTAATAAAAGTTCATTTACAAGTCCAAATTACCCAGCCGCATTTGGTCCAAAAAGAACGTTGTTCAGAATCAAATGCGGGCCAGGTATGTTTTGCTAGAATACATTTAAAAAGTTTTTTTAGCAGAATATAATTTCCAAACCTATAACATTTAACGTTCTACAATTATATATCACAAATGTGTTTAAGATTTACATTCATGTTTCCACACTTGTATGGTTTAGATGGTTCTCCATAGTAATGGCTCTCTCAAAAAGATTTGCAGCAATACTTTACAAACAGATGCCCAAACGTCGTATGGATGGCATACAACCTGCTTAAGCAGTATGTACTACATGGTACCAGTAGCAAGATAACCTGACTTGACGCTTGACATACAGACCTAAAAAAATATGGTTATGAAAAGAAATTAGGTCATGCACAAAAAGAAAACAGTAGATAAAGCATTAATGACATTAAAGAAGACAAACATCAATATCTGTATTCTGAGTCACAAATGTTTAATATTTGTGACAATAAAAACTGAAACTACAAATATATATTTTTATTCTATTTTTGTATGTATAACTTATAATATTTTTTTTCTGTTAATACAGTTAAGCTCTTACCTTAAAATACCCTTATACAGTCAGTGGCAAAGGCAGGTCTTTTTAGGTTCCATGTTTGACACTTTCAGGCTTTGTGCATACTTCAAACGTTTTATGTCTACCTGGAATAACAATGAAAAAAATAAATTATAATCTATTATTTGTTATAAATAATACATAGGTGCTTGAAAACTAAAATACCCAAAAAATTTTGCTCTTCTATATCTGAATATGAGGGTAATGAGTTCATATTAGCATTCAAAAGGTATGATGATGTACATTTTGCAACCTCCTCATTTAAGGAGGAAAACTAATCTTTATATGGTCAAAACTTTTGAAAGCCTAAATACTATTAAAGTTACAAACCTGTTGATGAAATTTAATTTAATTTTAAATAAAATACTGTTCTTTACAGAACTCATTTCCTTCACATTCAGGGAAAAGGGCAAAATGTTGTCATTCGACATAAGGATAAAAATAATTAAGTTTGCAAATTAGACATGTGCTTGAAAATGTCTTGTGTGAATACATAATAAAATACAACCTATGCTATTGCACATGCATTTACATATACTCTATAGTGTAATGTGTACAGATAAACAATAACCATAATATATAATTTAACAAAACAAAACTTATTAGTTAATAATTAAATAATTATTACTAAATTTATTTGCATAGCAAAACAAAATACAAAAAGTAAACACATACTTAAAAATCGACGCTTTACCAGTGGCATAACTAAAATTACCACCAACATTTGAATACTGAAGCCTCAAAAAAATTACAGCCAAGAATAAATAGTATTTTATTCAACACAGAAATGTTTTAGTTCAAAATCATAGTTCTAAATCAAGAATTAGGTTGAAGCTGGCAATCAAATTGAAAAAGCAAAATAGACAGATAAAACGATGCCGATACAACATTTAATCATCATATCCAGTTTAAACAATTTGATTTACGTTTAAGGAGAGTATTACATATGAAGAGAGTATTATGTATTACTTTTCTATTTGTTTATCTATCAAATTCAATGATCGTCTGTTAGAATATAAAAAATTGCAAATAAAAATCCAAAATTTCAATAAAAAACATTTAACTTTCATTAACAAATATACATTCGTAACATGTTACTTGTTGTTGTAGGTGCCTTGTCTTTTTCTTATCTTTGCTTTCATACCAAATTGTATACATTTTGATAAGAATCGGAAAAGTTATATTATTTGAAGTTACGAAAAACTATCAATTTTGTCATTATTTTTTCAAGAAATCCTTATAAAATTTTCTACTGAAAAGATCATGTAAAGTTTTGATTTTTTCACCATTAAAATCTAAAACAATCATATTCTAACATTAACAAATGTATTATTTATTTTGTTTGTGCACTAAATATTAAATCATTGATATATTAACAAAGCTTTATCATACGTGTTTTTATTAAATGTTGCAAAAGTATAATAAATTAAAATTTAAAATATATATATATATATATATATATATATATATATATATATATATATATATATATATATATATATATATATATATATATATATATATATATATATATATATATATATATATATATATATATATATATATATATATATATATATATATATATATATATATATATATATATATATATATATATCAGGGTTGTCCAACCTTTTTACAGCCTGGGCCATTATTTTATTTTGATGACAACACGAGGGCCACAAATTAAGAAAAATCATTTTGTTTAAACTTCTACTTTAAAACAACTAATTCCATTTAAATATTGTCAAAAAAAATGTATTTAATGGGAAACTTGGCATTGTTTATTTTTACACAATTGATCAATGTCAGCTTTTATAGTGGACGATGAAATCCGAAGTGTATCAGTGAGGTGTTCATCTTTCAACCTATGTCTCTGCTCTGATTTAACATGTTTCATTCTTGAAAAAAATTGTTCACAGATGTATGTGCTTCCAAAAAGGGAAAAGTATTTCATAGCGTGTTTGCACAAATGTGGATAAACTTCAATGTTCATGTATTTTTTATAAAGTTCTAACAATTCAACATCTTTGTAAGCATCTTTCAAATCTTTATTGTTTTGTAGTTCTATTAATTCCATTTGAAATTCATCTCTTACTGTCTCAACTTTATTTGGAAAATGGATGTGAAAATAAGTCTAACTCATTCTTTACTTCTTTAAAATCACAAAATCTTGTGTCAAATTCATCAATTACTTTTAAAATAAGATTACAATATTTTTCATAGTCAACTGTGTTGGTATTTCTTTCTGACAATGTTTTAAAATGGATAAGTGATTTTTGACTTAATTGTTGTTTGAGAAGTTTCAATTTCAAAACAAATGTTTCTACATTTTCATATAGTTTACTAATAAGTTGATCTTTACCCTGCAACTTGATATTTAATTCCATTAACATCTGTGTAATGTCAACTAAAAATGCCAAATCATTCAGCCAGTCATTATTTTCAAGAAAGCTTGTGTCTTTATCTTTAATTTTTAGAAACTTTATTATTTCAGGTATTAATATCCAAAATCTTTTCAAAGTTGCAGCTCGACTAAGCCATCTAACTTGGCAGAAATAAATTACATCTTCTGCCTCACTTCCACAATCCTCAAGCAATTGTTTGAACTGTCTGTGATTAATGCCACGACTTCTTATAACATTAACAGTTTGGATAACAATTTCCATGACTTCTTTCATTTCTAATACTTTTGCACATAACTGTTCTTGATGTATAATACAGTGATATGAAAGAATGTTGTGATTAATGGATTTCTTAAATAATGCCACAAATCCAATATTTTTTCCTTTCATTGAATTTGCTCCATCTGTAGTGACACCAGAGAGTTTTGTTTCTGGCAAATCAAACTTTATCATTGTTTTTTTGACTTCAGAAAGAATATCTTCCCCTTTAGTAGTGCCTTTCATGTGCCTGAAATCCAACAGTTCTTCAATTATTTCAAAATTACTTGTTATAAATCTAATAAAAATAGCTAACTGAGCCTTATCACTTCTATCTGTTGATTCATCAAGTGCCAGACTATATGCTTCACACTTACATAGTTTTTTTTTCAATGCTAATTCAATATTCTTTGATAGATCTTCAACCCTTCTTGCAATTGTCTGGTGTGAAAGACTGAGATCTTCAGCAAATTGTATTTTTTCAGGGCATACCTCATTACAAAATTGTTTTATAGAGTTTTTTATTAAATCTCCAGTAGAAAAAGGTTGACCATTTTTTGCAATATTTTCTGCAATTAAAAAACTTATTTTGGTAGCACTGTATGAGCTAATTACTTTACTTTTCATTATTGATTGTTGCCCGATAAAATTTTTTTTTAGCAGTTCTACCTTATCAACACGAAATTGGCCCTTGAATTTATCATAAGTTGCTGCATGTTTTGTAGTATAGTGTCTATTAACATTATACATTTTGCACACGGCAATTTTTTCAAAACAAATGAGACACATAATTGAATTATTTTGCTCCATTACAAAATATTCATTTGTCCAAGATGGGTTAAATATACGACCTCCTCTTCCACTTTCAGTTTCAGCTCTACGTCTTTTATTAGCACTAGCAGAAGCCATATTTAAAAAAAAATCAATATAACTATGGTTCCGCTAACCAAATAGTCAATACCGTTTTAACCAGTTTTATAAAAAAAATAAGGCGGTAGTTTTAACCGTGTTGCAATTTTAAAAAAAATCTGATTTTTAAAATTATATTAAAAAACTGCCCTAATTCTGAGCTACAGAAAAAATAGTTTTAGAAATATAATATTCACTTGATTTTGTTAAAAGTTTTGAATGGTTTTTGATAAGTTAAGAATTGAAAACGCGGGCCATGGCAAAAGACAACGAGGGCCACTTTGTGGCCCGCGGGCCACGCGTTGGACAACCCTGATATATATATATATATATATATATATATATATATATATATATATATATATATATATATATATATATATATATATATATATATATATATATATATATATATATACATACATATATATATATATATATATATATAAAAGTGCAACTTTCAGCATAAAATTCAAAATTCTATGTAGATGGAATGTAAAAATAATAATCATAAGAATGCAGTAAACTCCCAATATCTCAAACCTCAGATAATTCGAACTTTCCTGTAACTCAAAGTACTTTCAATTATTATTAGTAGTACACATATAATTTTTTTTTACTGTTATATCTTGTTACTATATTATTTATGTATGTTACTATATTATATATGAATCGATTCGTATATATCATATATATATCATATTGTCATATATATCATATTATGATATATAATATAGTTACATGCATCTATAATATAGTAACAGGGATTAGGTTATTGACTGTTAACTTCAAAGAAAATGAAATTACATTTACATAAAAATAATGAAAATTTAGAGTTATTGACTGATTTTTATTATATTATTGCTGTATGAGTATAAAATCTTAATTTTATAACTTTATTTCCTGACATTTATATTTTAAGTATTACGTTTAAAAAAAACAACTATAATACTTAAAATATAAATGACAGTAAATAAAATAGGATTTTATACTCATACAGTAATATATTAAAAAAATGAGTTAATCAATCTAAATTTCATTAATATTATATATATCTAATATGACATAAAAAATATAAAATATATAAAAATAAAGAAAATTTAATGACATACAAAGTAAAAAAAAACATGTCACGACACATATATGTCATATAAAGATATATATAGTTTTTCTTTACTATATAAACAATCTTTGTATATTTTGTTTGTCTATATACATATATAAATATAAAACACATATTTTATCTAACAATTATTTAAAAAGTAATTGAAACCTCGTCATACGAGAATCGCCATTATTAAAACATCTTTTAATAATGGCGCCTTTACTATAACACCTTTTAATAATGGCGCCATCACTAAAACACCTTTTAATAATTTTAATAATGACATTTCGCGTCATTAGACATAATAAAAAGGTTTTTCAAAACTGAAAGTGATAAATTTTTTTATATTCGGAACGGACGAGAAAAAGACGTTCATAAGACGTCTTAAATATATATATTTTTGTTATATGTATATATTTTGTTGTATACTAATCTTAAAGCGTTCATATTGTGAATAAATCGAGCGGACGTTAACTGAACGTACATAAGACGTCTTTTTTCCATCGTTTTTTCCACTGGGACGCTATCTTAAAGTTGCCTGTTGCTCTTGTATTGTATTTATTTATATTGTTTTTAAAAAAGTAAGCTGTAAAATGTTCTGGAAGCTGATTTAGTTTATATTTAAACATGAAAAGTATATTTCGAAAAATATTTATCTGAAAAAAATTGAGTGCGTTCATTTGTTTTAATTAAGGATGAGCATGAGCAAATTTATTTTTGTTGTATACTAGTCTTAAAGCGAGTTTTTGACTAGGTAAAGTGGTTCTAATTTAGATTTGTGGGTACTGCCCAATGTTTTATTGGCATTCATCAGGTAGCTATGTATGAATGAAAAGTAGACAAATTTTAGACTTTTTTCGTGACAAAAATGGTGTTGCTTTGTATAGCAAACCAATGTTCTTTGATATTTTTGAGTTAATGCGGGGTTTCCAGGAGATATGTTTGTCAATTAGAACTCCTAAAAACTTTGTATTCAAAACTCTTTTGATGGTTATATTTTCTAGATTAAGTGTTGGTAGGTTCAGAGTTTTTTTTTAAATTTGTTGATTAGAGTGAAATAGTATATACCTAGCTTTTTCTATATTGAGTGACAGCTTATTGGATTTAATTAAATAGAATGCGATTAATTAAACAAAATCTCAGAGTCAGTATAAGGACGAATTTCTTCAATTAAAAAAAATACTGTTATTTTTTTATTTCAGCAAGAAAGCTCATTTATGCTCTTGGATTGTTAAATTCAATGCAAAGGGTATTATTTTCAACTGTTTTATTTTTACAAACATCTACTTTAGACACACGGTAACAAGTTCTAAAAACTTCAGCAACGATTTTCGAATAAACGCTCAACCCTTTTATTAGGCTGAAAGCTGCTTGCCATCTAGATCCTCTTTAAAAACTACTTGGCTTCGAGCTTTTTTTTTGGTTCATCTCTTAGCTGAAGGCTGACGCCATAACTGACTCTAACAACTTGTTTTACATCAGCTCCGAGACAAGCTTTAACCGAATCAACTTAATCTTTGTCAATTTAAATACATCTTGGTTTGCGACGGGACTCCCAAACAATTTTAAACAAACTTGCAACAGAATCATTTATCAAAACGCTCCTTTCATCTGATTTAATACAAAGAATATTTTTAAGCGTAGATACATTTTTTGGCGGCATGATTATGGAATTGATTATGATTTGGAACTGTTATTATCAACAGGAATGTCATCTTGAGCTTTACAGGTATGTTTAGAAGTGATTTATTCAAACACCTTAGTTTTGACGATCATAGAGCCACGCACGTTCATTATGAATTAAAAGCCTCCGAACCATCCTCCTGGAATTTTTTGGAAAAGGTTCGAAGAACCATAATTTCAGACAAGCTACCACGGACATTAATAGCTCGTCCAGTTAGATGCCATATTGTAAGCCATTTTTTGCATTTGCGTAAACTGACTCCTGGATCTTGACTTTCAACTAGTTCACGGCTTGTTGCAATGCGTAAAAGTTTGCCGTATCTAGATTTTTTCAATGTGTTGCCGAGTCCCTAAATTATATTAATAATATGTTTTCTTGCTTTATTGAAACAACCTTGGTTAGAACATTCTTGATTAACTATTGCGCAGCGATTGGTCATACCAGCAATTGGTGTAGCAATCGGTCATACCAGGTTTTCAAAAATAAACTTAAAATACAGCTGTCTTCTTTGTGAATTTTAGGTCAAGAGATTTCTTGTCCTGCTTTGACAAAACAATTGGCTGTAGTTCCGAGTATCAGCTTCACTATTCCTTGTCGTGTGAGCTTAAATTTTTAACATCCCAAAATCCTGCTACATGTGACTCATTTGGCAATATCTGAAGCTCATTATTTGGAGCTCACATCGCAGAGACAAACAGCGATTGCGAGCCTCACCCCAGCCTAATGCATTACCCAATTCAAAGGTGTGCTCTCCCATTTTAATAGGTTCATTTATTGCTTTTTTTGCTAAAGATGAAAGCATGATTGAAAGATATGACCACTCACGAATTATTTTTGATTCAGCTTTTCGAATAATATAGTAAAATTGAAGTGTGAATTCTGCATGATAGATTCCAGGCTTTCTGTTAGCTTTTTGAAAAAATTGTTGATCCTATCGTTGTGTTCATCAGTTAATTCTACTTTTTTGATAGTTAGAAGTTTATTTTCAGATATAGGTATTATTCCATCAAGTTCTTTGCTGCATATTTTCTACAAAGAAGAACTTGTCAAGAGGAAAACCAATGAGATCTGGGGTCAATGTTATAAGCTTTTTACTGACGGAAATTTTAATCTAGAAATTTTTACAGCCGTAATTTTGGAGTGTAAAATTTTTTTCAATTTAATGTTGTAAACCTTTTCCGCATTAAATTTTGTAGATATCTATGCTCTGAATTTGTTTTTCAGAAATTTATTGTCCAGATTATTAACATTCTTCAGACATAAAAGGTTGCCAAAAACAAGTGTTTTTGAGTTGAAGTTTCAAAAACATTAAAGTTAACAAACTGAATTTTAAAATCCGGTTTTCTCATGGATTTGGACTTGGACTGATGCTGATTCTGATCAAGAATATTTTGTTGCTTAAGAATATTTAGCAAATTAACTACAAGAAATAAAACTGTTCAAACAGTATTTAAACTGTTGAGAATACAACTTAAAAGTAAAAAATTAAATTGTTTTTAATTTTTTACCATTCCCCATAACAAAATTTGTAGAATTTTTCCATAAAAATAATCAAAACATTTTTCTATATGCATTTTAAAACAAATGGCCTTTTAAAATACAAGTTTCTTTAGACTACCTACTGCTATTCAGTACAATATTTTATAGACTTTTTGTAGTTGATAAATCTAAGACCATTTGTTTCAAAAGCTTATAGAAAATTGCGTTGATTTAAATATAGAAAATCTATTTTTGTACATTTTTTGTACATTTGAACAAGTTTTGTACATTTTTAATTGGAAAAAAAAATTAGGAATAATTGCATTAATAAACTCTAATAAAAATTACTTTAAATATTAAACAATTAAAGATTTATTGAGAAACTTATCATTATCTAAATTCTTATAATATAAATTTATTTAGATACATAAAACATTTAAACATAAAACTCTTTTGATGTTTTCTGATTTGATTTTTATCCATAATATGTTTTGACGTGCTTCCCTTGCATAAAGAGTATGAGCAACCTCGGAAACAAGTTGTATTTATCTCTAAACACTTTCTGAATAAGAAGAAAAATCTTTAATGGGTTTTGTTGCGGGTTCATCTGACTTTATCAAAATTATTTGAGCTCATACCATATTTGAGCATCATTTTTAATTTCTAGAATTTTATTAATTTTGTTTATAGTTTGATCCCTTTTTTTACAGTTTCCAATCTCAAATATTCCCTAAATGAACTTTAAATGGAAAAATTTCTCTTGTCTATCTATTTTGAGTTTGTCTAAAATTAAAGTTTTAAATTTTGGGATTATTAAATAGTCCTGATAATCTAAGCATAAGTGCATTTTACATAATAATTTCCTTCATCGTTTCTTGTTTGCTCAAAACAAAATTTTGAAAACTATGTACCTATTAGACTCCAATGTCTAAAAATTTTTTAAATTTAATCTAAAAAGTTAAATTTCTAAGTCAATTTATTTATTTTTATTCATTCCTGCTGAGAGGGGGCCCAAACTCAGTTCCAGACGCGCATTAGTGTAATGAAGCTGTGCTTTTTATTTCCAACAAATTGATTTTAACTTTTTCTGATAAACTCATGTAATTATTTGCTTGAAAAACTCTCCTGTTGCAGTTACTATGGATAAAAAACCACTTCTTTTGTTGCTGTAGTTGCCTAGTATCATAATCAAGGAGTTAATAAAAGGTATTAAATTATAGGAATGTCAATGCAACCTTAATAGATTAATTGTATTTCATTTGTTTGTGCCCACGGGTAAATAACGAATGATCTAAGTGGGGTAATTTTAAATGTCTAAAGTGTCCATGATAACAACTGGACGTCAAGCGCCCAGAGCTTTAATGTTTTTTACTTTTGTCACATTTAATTTGACTAAAGAAATTATTTGAGTTTCATTTAATAGAGTGAAAATCAGAAAACGTTTACAAAAGATTTAATTTGCAAGGAAAAGTATAAGGAGCCACCCACAGAAAACTGAATTTTACCCACAAGAAACGGAATTTCTCTACGTGCGTAGAGAACACCAACGCTTTTGTTTTTTAATTTTTATTTTGTAATAAGATATACAATAAATGTTTTTGGGGGTTTGTGACTATATAGTTAGACTAACTGATAAGCAATAAATATGATCAATTTTGTATAACTGTTGTCTTTAATTGAAATTCCCGCTTAGGTGTTGGCCAATACCCAACTATCCACTACATCAATATTATTAAAAATGGTAATAAGTAGTAATATAAAGTATAAAATTCAATAATTTAAAAACTATGATTATAATAATAATTATAATACAAGTAGAAGAAAATTAAAACAATATTTGTAATAATAGCGATTAAAAGTAATAATAAAAATATAAAAAGTATACACTATACTATATTAATAATAATAATAACAGTAAAAATAACCACAACAACAATAATAACAATAATAATAACAACAACAATATAACAAAGACAATAACATAAAAAAAAAAAAATTAACAATATTTATAACATAAGAATAATAATATTAATAATGATAAAAGTATATTAATAATAACAATAACAATGATAATGATGAAGAGAAAATACTCAGTTTAAGAAAAATTAAAAAAAGTTTAAGAAAAATTAAAAAAAGAATTTCTTTTTTTCTTTTTTTTTTAACTTTAACAAGTTTTTAGAAAAATTTTGTTTATAAATCTTATACTTTTCTTAAATTTATTTTTTATAACCCTAACTCTGAGCTTGTATTTATTTAATTTATTTACTTTTTTCAGTTGTGTTTTAATATTTTTTGTTAAATTTAATGAATTTAATAAATTTAAAAAAATTATTAAAACACAACAGAGAAAAGAGAAAAAAATTATATAAATAGAAGCTCAGGGTTATAAATAAAAAGTTGAAGAAAATAATTAGATTTATAAGCAATATTTTTCTAAAAAATAGTTATAAAGACCAGTTTTAACTTTTAGAAATGAGTTACATTTCTTACATGACAAATTCCAATTCAATATTCATACCTTTAGATCTTCAGAAAAAAATTTCGTAGGCTGCTACTTTGTAACAGTTTTTGACTGTAAACATTTCGGCTGTAGAAAGTTTAACGCTGGTACCTTTTAAAAATGTTTTATTACATTAAAAAAAGTCATTTACGTAGAAAAATTTTACCGCCAGTAGCGTCTTACGCCAATAAAAACATTGATCCCGAGTATATTTAAAGATTTTTCTGTAAAATAGAGCAAACATATATTTAATCTTACTGAGGTGGAGTTGAATAAGGATATCGGTTGGACGCCAGAAATGGCGAAAGAGGTGAGCAAAGCTCTTAAACAGTACTATAAAGGTCAAGTGACAACTAAAGCAGTTCAGCTGATTTTGGTTAAATAAAGCTTTCGCGAGCTCGGCTATAATAGCGATAGTGAGGTCGTCAAAATTTGTAAATGGAAAAAATAAAGAGTTTTATGCTATTTAATTAAAAATTAACTAACTAAAAATAACAAACAGTCACGAGCAAATCGAATGAAGAAAATGGCCTAAAATAAAGCTGACGATTAATGTCAGTTGAGGAGCTCGAACTAATAAAGCTAACTTTATATTGGAATATCTTGAAAAAACTTTTTTTTATCGTTAATGACATAAGCGTTAATATCTGATTGCTATGATGCAGTTAAACGTATTCCCAGCAAGCACAACCATACGGGACCCAAACGGTAAGCATCCGGGATGTCAAACGGGAACCGTGCGGGATTTGGCCGCGGGATTTACATAGGAACCATACGGGCTAAATAAAAAAAAACGAAAATCGATCGCCTGCTTTTTTATTTCTCCTTCATTGATCCCAGATTTTCCCCGAATGTATTTTGTATTATTTATAACTGTGATTTTTATACTTTTATTTAACAATTACTTGTTTAAAGCAATTTTTTCATTAAATTTTTCATTTTCTTTGAAAGCAAAACGTTTTAGCACGTTTATATACAAATTGAAAACACAAGCACATGTGCATGTATGTTTTATTAAATAAAATAAACTATTATTAAATATGTAATCAATATATATATATGTGTGTTTGTTGCTGCATTCGATATATAAACAATGTACATTAAACATTCTATATGTTGTTTTCCGTGTTTGCTGCATTTGAATTTCTCTCTTTTCGGCTGTCTTTACCTCTATCTCGAGCATTACCAAACCAAGCGGAAAGTGCTTCTTCAAGAAGCTTTTTTGATAAATTTTGTTTTGTTTCATAGTTTCTTTTTGCTGCACCTAAACATACAACATTAGTTGAAATAAATTTCATTAGCTTCTAAATCAATACATACTCTTATACTTTTGTAGCCACCTTAAACCATACTTTTCATTAATCTTATTAATTGTCATTTTTTTAAGACGCTTAAATTCCTAAATATTTGCAAATATTGAAGATATAAAAAAAAATTATCAATGACACAAGATAAGAGCCATCCAAAAAGAACCTTTTCTAAGCATTTTTTGACCCCCCCTCCTTGTTCACCGGTTGTACTTTTTTCCTGTACCCCTACGCTTGAAAAGGACGTCACAAAATCGATACCGCCCCCATTATTTTAACCGAAAAAAAAAATTATTTGATCTTACAATGATGCTTGACACTTGTTCTACACCTTTGAAAAACAAAATTAAAAATATTATTTTAAATTATCTTCATAAAAACACATATTTACATTTTTTCATGTTTATGTTACTGTTTTTCATGTTTATAAAACTAAAATAAAAAATCTATAAAGTGATGTACTTTTCTGACAACCTCCCTCCTCCGCCTTTGTGTCTTTTTAATCTTGACCCTCACCACCCTACTTAGATGACTTTCTTTATGGATGGTCCCCTAGGGTAAAAGTACTAATAATTTTATTGCTATGAAAATAAAGAAATCAATACCATTAATTAAGAATTGCAATCCCACACTGCGAGATCTTGCATTATTTGAACACAGGGGAAACACTAGATCTACGCCACAGATTTCTGCTGGATCATCGCCAGTCACTGATAAAATAAAAAAAAATAACAATGCATTTATTCTTAATCTCTGCTCAATTGTCAACAATATGTGGCTTATGTAATTTATGTAATATAATTTATATATGTCCACAATTTATACAATTTACAAACTATCAGAGATTAAAAATGCATGCACTGTATTCTATTTATATTTCCCACCAAATTGACACGGATCCATAATTAATTTGTGGCGAGGAGCCATCAGTACTCTGAGCGGGACCTCGCATGCGCTGAAATAATGCGGGATCTCGAGGGCAGGATTGCAATTCCTACCATTAAATCAAAAAGAAAAGAAAGAAAGTATAATATATATCATATTATGATATGATTTATATATATATATATATATATATATATATATATATATATATTGGGTATATATATATATATACATATACATATATATATATATATATATATATATATATATATATATATATATATATATATATTATATATATATATATATATATATATATATATATATATATATATATATATATATATATATATATATATATATATATTGGGTATATATATATATATATATATATATATATATATATATATATATATATATATATATATATAGAATTGCAATCCCACACTGCGAGATCTTGCATTATTTGAACACAGGGGAAACACTAGATCTACGCCACAGATTTCTGCTGGATCATCGCCAGTCACTGATAAAATAAAAATAAATAACAATGCATTTATTCTTAATCTCTGCTCAATTGTCAACAATATGTGGCTTATGTAATTTATGTAATATAATTTATATATGTCCACAATTTATACAATTTACAAACTATCAGAGATTAAAAATGCATGCACTGTATTCTATTTATATTTCCCACCAAATTGACACGGATCCATAATTAATTTGTGGCGAGGAGCCATCAGTACTCTGAGCGGGACCTCGCATGCGCTGAAATAATGCGGGATCTCGAGTGCAGGATTGCAATTCCTACCATTAAATCAAGAAGAAAAGAAAGAAAGTATAATATATATCATATTATGATATGATTTATATATATATATATATATATATATATATATATATATATATATATATATATATATATATATAATATATATATATATATATATATATATATATATATTGGGTATATATATATATACATATACATATATATATATATATATATATATATATATATATATATATATATATATATATATATATATATATATATATTGGGTATATATATATATATTGGGTATATATATATATATATATATATATATATATATATATATATATATATATATATATATATATATATATATATATATATATATATGTATATATATATATATATATATATATATATATATATATATATATATACCCAATATATATATATATATATATATATATATATATATATATATAAATATATATATATATATATATACCCAATATATATATGTATATATATATATATATTTATATATATATATATATTAAAAAAAAAAATATTCAACAATGAGAGCAACGTAATAAACACTGCATATATATATATATATATATATATATATATATATATATATATATATATATATATATATATATATATATATATATATATATATATATATATATATATATATATATATATATATATATATATATATATATATATATATATATATGTATATATATATATACACACTTTATAACTAATATTACAAATTAGTGGTACTGATGTGATTAAACATCTAAAAATATAATAATATGAAAATTAAATATAAAAAAAAACAAATACAAAATTTCAAAATGTTTCAATAGTGCAATTTTTAAATACTATGAAATAAATATAATTTTTTTTGTAAACAAAGAAATAATGAATTACTTTTAAAAGTTAACATTCAAAGCAACGTAATAAACATTGGGTATATATATATATATATATATATATATATAATATATATATATATATATATATATATATATATATATATATATATATTGGGTATATATATATATATATTGGGTATATATATATATATATTGGGTGTATATATATATATATATATATATATATATATATATATATATATATATATATATATATATATATACATATATATACATATATATATTGGGTGTATATATATATATATATATATATATATATATATATATATATATATATATATATATATATATATATATATATATATATATTATGTATATATATATATATATTCAAAGAAAAAAATATTCAACATTGAGAGCAACGTAATAAACATTGCATACATATATACACTTTATAACTAATATTACAAGTTAGTGGTACTGATGTGGTTAAACATCTAAAAATATGATAATATGAAAATTAAATATAAAAAAAAACAAATACAAAATTTCAAAATGTTTCAATAGTGCAATTGCGGCATTACAATAAATCCATTTTTATATGGTAAACAAAGACATTTTTTCACTGTGTCACTTAGCGGCAAACACTCATATAAACCATCAGTTCTCTCAACCATATAAATATTTAACTTCTGAGAATCACATGGATCTTTAAAAAAAGATTCTTTGTAAGCAAACGCCTCAAAAAGAATATAAGCATTATCATTGGTGGCAGTTGGTTTTAAAATATTTCTAACAATTCCAATTTTACCACATATTTCGAAGCAATTGTCTCCGACACTGTTAGACATAAAATACTTTTTGTTCTGATACTGTTTGAATTGAAGATAATGGCTCAGAGTAATATTTACAGGACCTTCAGTGTGCAGTTTACTAAAACCAACAGAATGAATTTGCTGACAGGTATAAAAATCTGCATTTTCAAAAATTCTTTTGGCAATTTGTGAACAAGGTGACTGGGCCTTGCGAACAAGCTTTTTTAATTGACCACGATAACTTTCATATTTGAAGGACGAGCAATTATCAAGAGCACCATAGTGTTTTGCATCATCAGCTAAGTGTATTAATGAATGAACATTGTATACTAGCTGATCTCTACCGTACAACTCTTCAAAAGTCTGCACAAAATATTGTAACAACTGACCAGCATACCCAGCATAATGTTTAAGTAAAGAAGAACGCAACAAAATCCTTACAGCAACAGATAAGTCAATAAAATTTTGATAATGATTAGGTAACAGCAGTCCTTTTAAAACTACTGGCCCTGTATAAACCAAAAAAAGACGGAGCTCAGTAGCCTTCCATCGTCTAAATTTTGATAATGAACGAGACTTTCTAGAAAACTCTTTTGAAATATACAGTCTCAAAGCTGCCAGTTTTTCTGAAATTACTGCAATAATATTTTGAGACAACCTACTTGAAGGTGGGCCACGAATCAATAAGTTTAAAATTCTTCTGACAACACCCAAACAAATGCAATGCATATAATCTATTGGAAAACCACTTACCATATTATAATTTAGCTTTGTAAAAGGAGATATTGCGTTATGGTGTTCTGAATCATGTTGATTTAAAAAGTCTATATTAGTCCTTAATGGAGCAGATAAGTCTGGTAAAACTATTTTTTGATACAACTCGCCAGGTTGAATACATCGTTCACAATAATTGTATTCATTATGTGTTTTAACGCACTTAACAAATGACCGAGCTGGTGCATCACAAATAACTGCTTCTAACTTTATTTTGTATGCTTTTTCAGTCTTGTCACATATAACACCAACTTCTTGAAAACGTTGCATTTCATCAATAAAATCTATTAAATAGTTATCTATAGAATTTGGTTTGCAAGAACTGGAAAATAAAGCAATTGGAAAGACACTCTGTTCAAATTCTAAAAAAGAACCTAGAATTGGCCAAAGTGATATATTTGAGTTATTAAACAGCGGAACACCATCAATATTGATATGTAAAGTAAAAACTGAAAGATCTGTTGAAAGAAGAGATTTTTTTTAATAGTAAGGAAAGCCAAAATTGCAATCCAATGTAATAATACTCACCACCTGCAACATATTTGGTTTCAATTTTCCTCTTTGTGTGTAGAAGTGATCTAGAATCTTTAGGCAAATCTGATCCATTTTTTCTCAGAACCTGTAGTAAACTGTCTAATGCATTGTGAGATATTTTATAACTGACTGCCCATTTTCCTAGATCCTTGTTTAAGCTTTTTTTGTTTGGGTTTAGTTGCTCCATCTCTTCGTTATTAGAATCATCATTGGAACGTGCAA
>NC_061165.1:39753646-39778646 GCF_022113875.1 Hydra vulgaris
ACCCTAACAACCCTAAATTTTGCAGATGATACGAATTTTTTTCAGTCGCACGAAAACATAGAAATACTTTTTAATAATATGAATAATGAATTAAAAAGAATATCATATTGGTTTATAAAAAATAAATTGTCCTTGAATACAGATAAAACAAAGTTTATACTTTTTCACCCAACCTCTAAAAAAAAGAGAATCCAAAATATTTTACCTGACCTATTCATTGACAATACAATCATAAAAAGAGAAAATTTACAAAATTTTTAGAAGTCATAACAGATGAAAACTTATCTTGGAAAAATTGTAGGACAATAACAGCAACAAATAATACCAGCAATAGCTAAAATAAAAAACAATAATTGTTATATTAAAATTGATTGTTAATTGAAAATCAATTTTAAAATAATAGTAGCAATAATAGTTTATATAATAATAGTGACAATAATAGTTATAGTAATAGTATTAATAACAAAAGTAAAAATAATAGAAATAATAATGGCGATAAGAAAGAAAATCAAAAGAAAAAAAATTAAAGAAGAAAAAAGAGGAACAAATAGTTCAAGATAAAAAAGGCGAAAAAGAAGAAATAGTAAAAATAATAGTTTTTGTAAACAAAACAGCAGCATAAAGAATTATAATATGGCATAACAATGACAATAATAATTATAAATATATTAATATATTACAACAATGATGTAAATTATTCACTTATACGCAAGTTTAATCAAAAAAATTGCAATTGCTAATATAGTAATATATAATATAAAAATATGACATATAACGATATAAAACATACAAAATTTAAAAATTTTTAAAAACAAGTCACAATTTGTATGTAGTCCTAATACAAAAAAATAAAAAATTGAATAAAAATCCTAATGTAAAGAAAAAAGTATGCAAAAAAAAAAAAAAAGAAACTAGAGAAATAAAAATAGTAGTAATAAACACTCGAAGTTGGGCTTTGACTATTAAAAAAGATTTGCGAACTTCTTTTTAAAAGAAATTTTTAATTGACTTATATCTATTTTTATTGACTTATATCCAAATGACTTGTTCATTCGTGATATCAATAACTGTAAGCTATAAAATAAATGTTTAACTACTATTAATTAGATTATTAAATGTTATAAAAATATAAACATAAAAAGAAATAAAAGTATTCTTAGTACATTGCACCTTGCAGTTAATGTAAAGTACAATGCTAATTAAATAAAGAAAAAATATCCCACTTAGTTTACCTTATAATTAACACTATTATTAGAAACTAGTTTTTAATACTTTATAAATAGCAGGAGTAAAAAGAAGAAAAAGATTACGAATCTTTTTATTTCAAATTTCTTTACCAGCTTTTATTTGCTGTATGTTAAATGTTAGTTACTAAATGTTAATATCAACCCACTACTCGTACTTACTATTTTTATATTATATCATTGCTTAAATGTTGCAAAAAATTTTGTTGTTTTAAATTTAGAGAAAAATAAAATCCTAGAAAATATTTTCTCTAGGAAATGTTTTTTAATTTAAACCGCCATTACAATTACTACGATTTAATCAAACAAAAAAATGTAAACAACAACCGTGTTTCGCTTAATTGAAATTCACAAATCTATCTAATAATACTTAATAGAGGTAGTAGTAGTAGTAGTAGTAGTAGTAGTAGTAGTAGTAGTAGTAGTAGTAGTAGTAGTAGTAGTAGTATTAGTAGTAGTAGTAGTTGTAGTAGTAGTAGTAGTAGTAGTAGTAGTAGTAGTAGTAGTAGTAGTAGTAGTAGTAGTAGTAGTAGTAGTAGTAGTAGTAGTAGTAGTACTGTCCTTTCGAGCCTTTTAGACACAGAACTCTTGGCAGCCATTGCAACCAAGGATTTTTGGCGAGAAAGAGTTGTAGCAGCTTTGTTTTATAAGAAAACAAGGCTACTTATTTTTAAACGAAGGTGTATCTTTGAACGAAACTGAATGTTTAGTGTATTTTTGTTATTTTTGGTAATATAAAGTTTTTTAATAATAAATATGTAACATGAAGTTTTACAGTTTTACTTGCATTGCGATAACATTATTTTAATTTTGATCAATAGCATTTATTTCCGTTTTTATATAGTCTATATCATTATATAGACTATATAAAAACGATATATATATATTATATCATTGCTTAAATGTTGCAAAAAATTTTGTTGCTTTAAATTTAGAGAAAAATAAAATCCTAGAAAATATTTTCTCTAGGAAATGTTTTTTAATTTAAACCGCCATTACAATTACAACGATTTAATCAAACAAAAAAATGTAAACAACAACCGTGTTTCGCTTAATTGAAATTCACAAATCTAATTAATAATACTTAATAGAGGTAGTAGTAGTAGTAGTAGTAGTAGTAGTAGTAGTAGTAGTAGTAGTAGTAGTAGTAGTAGTAGTAGTAGTAGTAGTAGTAGTAGTAGTAGTAATAGTAGTAGTAGTAGTAGTAGTAGTAGTAGTAGTAGTAGTAGTAGTAGTAGTAGTAGTAGTAGTAGTAGTAGTAGTAGTAGTAGTAGTAGTAGTAGTAGTAGTAGTAGTAGTAGTAGTAGTAGTAGTAGTAGTAGTAGTAGTAGTAGTAGTAGTAGTAGGAGCAGTAGTAGTAGTAGTAGTAGTAGTAGTAGTAGTAGTAGTAGTAGTAGTAGTAGTAGTAGTAGTAGTAGTAGTAGTAGTAGTAGTAGTAGTAGTAGTAGTAGTAGTAGTGTCCTTTCGAGCCTTTTAGACACAGAACTCTTGGCAGCCATTGCAACCGAGGATTTTTGGCGAGAAAGAGTTGTAGCAGCTTTGTTTTATAAGAAAACAAGGCTACTTATTTTTAAACGAAGGTGTATCTTTGAACGAAACTGAATGTTTAATGTATTTTTGTTTTTTTTGGTAATATAAAGTTTTTTAATAATAAATATGTAACATGAAGTTTTACAGTTTTACTTTCATTGTGACAACATCTTTTTAATTTTGATCAATAGCATTTATTTCCGTTTTTATATAGTCTTTTGTTTTTTTGGATAATTTTAAACTTTACCTAATGCATGTTTTAACTAGAGGTGTACCGGATATGATATCCGGCAAATATGCTAGATAATCCAGTATCTGGCTAGATACATCATAAATCCGGAAGGATAGAGTTGGATATGTAAATTTTGAGATCTCTTAACCCGCTGGTGTTCATACATTTATAACAATTAGTAATTAACTATTTTTGAGTAATTTAATTAATAAAAGTAAAAGTTAAGTATTATAGTAAAATAATATAGTAATCGCGCAAATTTGATCACTATTGTTCACAAATTTTTCACTATAATTTACTAATCACTTTTAAATTTTGGAAAAATAAAAAAAGAAACGAAAATCTTTGTTGAAGAAAGTAAAGGCTTTATAACAAATAAAAATCATAGTTGTAGTAACTTAAAAATGTTGAAAGTATAATATATATATATATATATATATATATATATATATATATATATATATATATATATATATATATATATATATATATATACCGGAAAGTTTTCCGGTAAATTTACCGGAAAATTTTGAAAATTTTTCCGCCAGGTAAATTTTAAAATTTTTTTTTACTTATTTTTTTTTTTTTTAATTTTTTTAAGGAAAATTTACCGTTTTCTAAATAAAATTTACCGGTAAATTTACCCGTAAATTTTACCAGTAAATTTTGAATTAAGTTTTACTGGAAAATTTACATCACTAATTATTTATAGGTGTAATATTTGCAACCTAAAGCTTGAAAATAATTGTTCTAAACAAAAAAAATTTATTTAGGTTCACTCAGGTAGCATACGCTATTTTAGTTACAACCATAGCGAACTTCTTTCATTTTAAAAGTTCCTAAAATTCTTACTAAGAGTCGGCATTTTAAAACAACTCCCTAGACATTTTAAACCAAGTGGCTTAGACCACTAAAAATGAAAAACGCGAAGTTTTCGTAAATCGTTGAAGTCAAAATCTTTTAGAGAATGTTTTTTGAGCAGAGCAGATGTGTTGAAGAACCAAAAAAAACTATTGATAAATAAATTAAATTTTTTTGGTTTATGAGTTTAATATATGTATATATATTTTTATATATATATATGAATTTACATATATATATTATATATCTATAAACATATAAACCAATATAAACATATAAACCAATATTTAAGAACATAAAAAATGGATAATGGTAAAGTAATTACGATGGGAATGCTTCGAGAACTCATGTCAATACAAGGAGATAGAATTTCCAAATGCTCGAAGGAAAGTTTGGTCAGAAAAAAGTTGAGAACTTAGCCAAAGACATTGAAGAAATAAAATGTGGACTTTTGTTGGTGATCAAATTGAAGCAAAAGTAAGCAAGGTTGATAGTAAAATGGCAGAAATTAAAGAAACTATTATGTCTTACAGAAATCTTTCTATAAAAAACTTAAATAATTTTAAAAACAAACTATAAGTAGAACAATGGGATAAAGTATACTCATCAACAGATCCTAACATTGCGTTTGACCATTTCTCAAACACATTGCAAAATATCTTTGATAATGTATGCCCGAAAATAACTACAGAAATAAAAAACAATGAATATAAGAATCCATGGATGACAATAACTTTAATTAAAGCATCAAAAACTTTACGTAAAATTTTCGAAATCAAAAAATAAATTAGATGAAAAAATATACAAAAATTATAAAAAGTTTATCCAACATAGTATGAAAGAAGAAAAAACGAGGTATTTTTCTAATCAGCTTGACAAGCATAAATTTGAGATAAAAAGGACTTGGGCTGTTATAAACGAACTAACAGGAAGAGAGAAAAAGAAGCACACTTGCGTACCACAAAAACTAATTTCCAATAATAAAAAAATTAAAACAAGTACAACAAAAATGTGCCAAGAATTAAACAAAATTTTGTAAATGTAAGCCCCTCTCTTGCTTTTAACATTGTGCAACCAAATTAAACAATTGATAATTTTTTGAGAAAAAAAAACCACCATTAGTATAGATAATGAAAAGATAACTAAAATTGAATTTAATAAAGCAATTATCGAACTTAAACGCAACAAGTCATGTGGATATGATGGTATTTCCAGTAATGTAGCAATTTATTTAATGGACAGCATTAGTAAACCATTATTTTATTTAATATCATCTTCATTCGAAAAGAGTATATTCCCTAACAAACTTAAATTAGCCAAAATTAATCCAATTCTCAAAAAAGGTGATCGCAATAATGTTTCGAACTACCGACTTATTTCTCTTCTTCCAGTACTTTCAAAAGTATTTGAGAGAATAATATATAACAGAGTAAACAATTACTTTACATTAAACAATTTATTATACAAAAATCAGTTTGGATTTCAAAGTAGGTTTTCTACTGAACATGCTATTATTAAACTTGCTGACAAAATATTCAAGTCGTTTGATAGTCATGAGCTGGTATTAGGAGTTTTTGTTGATCTTTCCAAGGCCTTTGATACGGTTGATCACAGTATTTTACTTTCCAAGCAAAAATACTGCGGTATGATAAGCTAAACATTTAAGTGGATTCAAAGCTATTTGTCTAACAGAAAGCAACTTGTACTACTAGAAAAGCAAGGAACCCTCGATATTACGTGTGGAGTTCCTCAGGGTTCAATCCTAGATCCATTATTGTTCTTAATTTATATTAACGATATGCATAAAGCATCCCAAAAAATATCTACAATTATGTATGCTGACGATACAAATTTATTTTTTAACCATCCTAATGCAAAGACTTTGCTTGAAACTATGAATATTGAACTTGAAAAATTTAACCTCTGGTTCATAGCAAATAAATTATCTCTAAATTGTCAAAAAACTAGTTTTACCCTTTTTCATAAAAAAAAACAATCAATTAATCTCCCTTTAAAGCTTCCTAAACTGCTTATTAATAAAAATAAAATCAAACGTGAAAAATGTACAAAATTTTTGGGAGTGCTTTTTGAGGAAAATTTGTCATGGAGAAACCATATTTGTCTCCTTGAAACAAAAATGTCCTCTGTAATAGGCGTTTTGTATAAGTCGAGACCTTTTCTCAATAGTAAATCGCGTAATATGCTTTACTTTAGTCTTGTACATAGTCAACTTTTGTACGCAAATATTGTATGGGCCAGCACCCATAAAACAAAACTGCTAAAATTGCAAAGCCCGCAAAACCTTGCAAGCAAAGTAATAAACTATTTAAATAGGTTAGTAAACCCGGCCCCAGTGATGAAAAGCATGATGGTTCTAGATATTGAGAAGGTTAACACATTACAGATAATTATTTTTATCTATAAGTATAAGAACAACCTCCTACCAAGCGTTTTTTCAGATACTTTCTTGATATCGTTTTCTGAAAATTATATTTTGCGTTCAAATTCCACGTACAACTATCACTTAGGGAAAATTAGTTCACATCAGTCAAATTTTTAATTACAAACCGTGGCCCATCAACATGGAATCATTTCCAAAATAAAAATATTAAAGACCTAAAAAGTATTTCATTGTTTAAACGGGAAACTAAAATGCATCTTCTTAATTCATGACATATATATTTTTTTAATTTACAGTATTTGTTTTATTTTTGTTTGTTTTTTTCCGTCTTCTTCTTATTTTCTTGTTTTTAATATTTTTTGTTTTTGAATTTGTTACACTAAAAAATATGAGTTTTGTTTTTATTGAATTTTTATTTTATTTTTAAAAATTAAATTGTCTTTATAATGAGTGACTATAGGGGCTCTATAAAAAGGTTGTGATGTTAAACACATCATCCTTACCTTCTTTGAGTCCCTGACTGAAAAAAACAGAATATACATAATATAAAATTAAAAATTATGAAAAAATGTTTTTTACCATGTTTATCTTTACGACGCGTATTTTATGTATTTTTTACATGATTATATGAAAATTGTTATTGTAACTGTTACACTAACAAGGGTTCTCGATGACAAGACTTTACACAGTTTTCTGCGAGTTCCTCTTGACTACATAACTATAGGTTTAGTTTTTCTTTTTTTAAGACTTTTTTTGTCTTTTCAAAATATGAACTGAAAAACTATTTTACATTATTTTATTACTTTGTACATCAAATATGTCTTAGTATTATTTCAGTTTATTTCAAAGCATTTTGACTCTATTTGTAATAAAAGTATATATATTGTTAAAACTATTTGTAATAAAAGTATGTATTGTTAAAGCTATGTAGCTGTAAAAAAACTTATAAAAAAAAAAAAAAAAAACTGTTTAATCAGCAAAATAAAAGTATATATAATAACAATAATAAATAATAATGTGACGTCACTTTGTGGGAAAAAACTAGAAAAAACAAACTAGAAATAAACTTTTATTTAAATTTTTTTAGAAAAATTCTTTTTATTAAAAATGTATAGAATATATTTTTATGGGATATATTCTAATAAAGACTAAATATAATAATTACTATGTCATTTCTTTAAACTATTTAATAATTACTATCGTAATAAATACAAACTCTTATCTTTAAAGTAATATATCTGCACCACTTTTACATCTTTTGTGCATTTATATACAAACTAATGAAGATTAATCAAAAAATATAAAATAAATGCTAAAGCAATCTCGGCCTAAAATAAGTTTTTTTTGCCACAGACTTACGTCACTACGTAAAATTTTTTTGGCTTCATTTTAGATTAGCATTATATAGCTAAGGCCGCGTCTATCATTTTTAATAGTCTAAGTAAAGTTCAGATAAAACTTTGATAAACTCAAACATAAGTAATATTTAAGAATCTCAATCACGGCAACAGTTAGCGAGTCATCACTAATGGGGGGGGGGCATCTCTAGAAACCCCGTCCACTTTTTATCCCACAATATTTAACATATCTGGTATATCGGGCATATCCTGCCGGATATATAAGTATATATATCCGGTATATCCACATTCAGCCGAATATGTAAAAAATATCCGGTAAAATATCATATCCGGTACACCTCTAGGACGAGCAGTTAGCGCGTCGACAAGCTTGCCACGCAGGCAACCTAAACTTTTTTTGAACACAGAAAGGGGGTTTAAATAAAATGCTTTTATTAAGAACATGATTAAAAATCTTTTTTCTTTTTTGAATAAGGAATTTAGATTCTGTAAAAAATAAAATATGAGAAGAGGTGGGAAAATACACTACGTCTATAATTAGTATTTTTAGTAACTAACCTTTTTCAAAGTAATCTAAGTCCATCTAACATTTTCAAAACAAGTGTGTATAAAATAATAATATGTCAATTATTTATTCAGGTTTATTTCATGATCCTACTGAACAACAACTTTGTTTGTATCACGACACTAAAGTAACTTTTAACAACAAATTTTTTTTTTGAGCGCAAAATATATGAGGGTCACTTTTCCTTCAATATTTCAAAATCAATTTGTTCGGACTTAGCGTGTTTTGCAAATGGGCTTCTCAATTTTTATTTATTGATTGCTTTAAGAAGGAAACAATAAGTGTAGTTTTTCTATATGTATATAGCTACTTTTCTACAGCTCACTACAAAATATTGAAGGAATATATTTACTAAGACCCGTATTTTACGGGTCATGACAGCTATTTATTTTTATTGAAAGATTTAAGGTTTTACAATTTAGTGATATAATATTTAGTTACAATCATTATTAGATATAACTGTTTAGCAGTATATCAATTAAAGTTTAACCATTTAATAAAACTACTGTTTTTTAAAAAACGTAGTTTAGGAAAGTGGATTTAAAAAAGTTATAACGCAAGCTTAGATTACTATGAAAATAAATTATTCAGTTTGTGGCAACGTTTTATAGCAGTCTTTATTGCCTTTTTTAATTGAAGCCTTTTACTTAAAGTTTCTAGGATGAAAGAGTAGAAAATAATATTTCTAATAACCATCCAGTTTTTAAACAACCTACTTATTTAACTTAGAACACTAATTTCAAATATTGAAGTAAGCAACGCGAAAATTGAATTATCAAAATGTAGTGTAAGGCGGGGCGAGTTCGTCATGTTTTACTTTAACAAAATGAATTTGCATATAAATAAGTAAACTATTCTAGTTTAAAAGCATTTTTTTATTAATTAGGGTCTCTACTTTGTTAATGTATTAAATCAAAATAAATTCTAAAGTTACTTTAGCGTAGAACTTGATTTTTTCATCATCAAGTCCTAAGGGGCAAATTCCTCAATTACGGGACGAATTTGTCAGTAAAAAAAACTTTGATATAAAGCATTATTTTTGGAGTAGTAGCTCCAGTATAACTTCCTTAATCTAGAACAGTAAAACCCTAAGTGATGTAGATAAAACTACTGACAGGTACATATAGAACTACGCTCAGATAACAATAAAATAGAATTACTGAAAGTCAGTTTCCAGATTTCTAAAACATCTAAAATGATGTCATTTGTCAATTTTTTTCCTAGAAAATATCAAATAACGATTTTGGCATAAATGAAAACCGTCTAACTGCGCTAGCACATAAAAAGAACACGTTAAAGCAATAACAAAAATTATATCACTTGTCTATTTAAAAACTTGCAAGACGTTTATATGTCCTTTGCACACATTTTCCGTATGCATCAACTTCAAAAAATCCTTGACATGCCAACTTAAACATTTAAGCCAATTTTGTTTGCTTCCCCCCAAACTACACAAGCACAACAAAAGTCTTTATCAGTATTATTTTTTAGAATAAACTTACTAGATTAACTTGGGTGATTAGAATCAGCTGGAAAATAAGTCTTCTTTATTTTTGTTTGGACTGATTTATCTTTTTTTTTTGACTTCTGTTAAACACTGACCACATTTTTTATTGGAGCCTTTTTAGCAGGGGGCTGTTTTATAAACATAACATTATCTGGTAATGTAGTAAGCGCAATATTACGTTTTGAGTGAGTAGGTTTGCTGTTTTCCGGAGAAGATACAATAGTCCTTAAAACAAATAAATTTGGGTCTCGTAGATTAATTTTTGTTTGATTAATTATCTCTGTTTTTTTTGTATTCTAAGTCTTTCACTGTGTTTTTTAGGGAATGCAAACTGCAATGGTAAAACGCATTAACAATCAATCCTCTTTTTGTAAGTATATTGGCCCATATTTTGTTAATAATAACATGAAAGTTGCAATATTTTGTTAAAAATAATGTGAAAGTTTCAACGAGGCATAGAAATATTATCGTTTTCAGCTAAGCAATTAGACAAGGCCTTAGACCACATACATTTAACTACATTTTTAACATGTTTGTCAAGTTGTTGAATGCGATGTGTACTATAAAGTGGAATGCATATTATTTCAATATCCATCTCTATTGCTAACTAAGTTGGTTCAAAAAATTAATCATTCAAAAAAAAAAAGTACTTTTTTCCCAACCACTTTTGTAAGAAACTCATTAAAATGATTTTTAAAAAATGTCAATAAACATCTCTAAATCAATATATCCTTGCAATGTACTTTTGTACCCAAAGGAAATTTAGATGCATCTAGACTCTTTGTTCCTTTGAATATGAAAAAATGGTGGTTAACTGTCCCATGCTGCATTGACAGTGACCAAGTATGTTGTTAGTGTACCACGTTCACGAATACTTAACTTTTGTACTTCACGAGAGCCCTTTACACAAAACCATTTGGTACAGATGAAAGGCCGCTTTCATCACAATTATAAATCAAATTTTGTATACTTATTATTTACTATATATACATTTTAGACTATACATTATTATAAGCTTGTTTACATATGTCTTTACATGTGTTTACATCAGAGTAGCGTTCATAACTAAAACTTTAAAAAGTTTTAAAAACTAATTTTTAACTAATATATTCTGAAAAGCCTCATATATATAAAATCTGAAGCTTTGAACTATATTTTTAGCAAAACTTGATTTCTTCTTCCCGTTTTTTCAAAAGGCACTCCATAAGTATAATTTTTTTTTAACGACGAAGTTGCCCCTCATTGGAGCATGTGATAACAATCATTACGTGACAATTCCGAAAGAAAAAACATAGCAACTTAAATTGTTATGCTAAAATGTTGACATCGATCTATCGAAAAATATATCTATATACTTTGTGATCAAAACATTTCGTATTTTTATTATTTTTTCGACGATAAGCATTTAAGCAGAAAATTTTTTTTTAAACTTCGATGTTTACTCACAATATTCAAATTATAATCAAAGGAAAATGTATAAAACATGTATTTAATAATATTCTACGAATATCAGTAGAAAAAGTTTCAAAAAAATCTAGTAAATAGATTTTTTAGTTTTTATGCATTGTTATGTTAAAGCTGAGTAGCATAAACGACGAATTTGTTCCGTGATGAATTCACCCCGCCTTACCTAAATATGTTCAATTTGAAAACTCAAAATGTATTCAAAATGTTGAAGAGTTTAAACCATCTAAAAACCTTATATAAAAATAAAAAAATATTTTACTAAAGCATTCGGTAGACAGTTCAACACATTGAATTTAAAAATTGCATCCTGTCACGAAAAAGGTAATATATCATCGAACGAATATTTTATTATTTGAAGTAAAAATTTAGACTGTCGCATTGTTAGACATTCTAACAACCCAGTGGAAATGGTAACGTTCAGGAAGCATTTTTTAGACGTGTACTAAGAACGTTTTATTTTAGGTACTTTTTCAGTCTAAAACAAATGGTGATGTGACGGCTTGATAAACGTTCAAAAATCATTTGTTAGACATGTATTGAAAACGTTTATTTTAAATAATTAAAATAAATTAAAATGAAAAAGGTGGCAAATAAAAAATCTTTTCTTTGTCATTTACTTTACATGTATAAATAAGTGGAACAGACATTGTTTTCAAAAAAGCGACAGTATAAAGTATTTTTCTATGATTCTACTTTATCTATGATGAATTAAAATAAATTAAAATAAAAAAATGTGGCAAATAAAAAATCTTTTCTTTGTCATTTACTTTACATGCATAAATAAGTGGAACAGACATTGTTTTCAAAAAAACCACAGAATAAAGTATTTTTATAATTATTCTGACTAAAACCACATCACTATTGGTTAAAAAATAACCGCTTTTTACATTATCTTTCATTTTATTAAAAACTATTTAAAATAATTTCATATATTGCTCTTTTCAATAATTCGTTCATATATTTGTGCAATTGGGTTTTGTTTTGAATATGCAAATCAGTCACAAGTAATTTTTTAACTCAAATGCTGACATATTATTTAGAGTCTTGTTGTAAAATTGCGCATCGTCACGTATGTGAAAATAATTTTTGCACATGTGCGACAATATGCAATTTGATTAGTGGTTGTCCATAAAGTACGTACATAAGTGAAGGGTGTTTTTATAAAGCGTATAGGGGAGGGGAGAGGGAAAGGCCTCGATTTAAAATTACGTACTTTTTTTTCTAATTTATCACAATTAACCAGATAGCTAATAGAAAAGTTAAAGTTCTGAATAAAAGATCCTAATTTGCCAACATAAAAAGATGTATAGACCCATATATTATATAGGTATAGACCCAGTAAACTCTCTATCCTTGGTCAATGCATGGGATTCATTGGCTGATGACCCGTAACACTGCGTCGGTGATGCCGTTCATATCCTAATGGATGGTCATGTTCGTTTTACAATCGACTGACTGTGCCAATCATGCCGATCTTGCTCCAGATTTAAACCAAGTTTGCAACTGAAAAAAAAAAGTTGAGATACACATGCGTCGTAACATTTACCATAAGCTTTACTGTATAACTGTAACATTACCATAAGCTTTACTGTATAATTGTTTAATGTGTTTCTTTGGACCTACCAAATTTGATCAATAAATACTATGTAGCAAATAGTTAAAAAAGTTTAGCACTTTTGGTACCTAATTTCCGTTTTTCCGATTTTTTTAGCGGATTTACCATATCATTTCTTTTGAGTAGGACAAACCTTTTTTTGTAGTGTTTTTTTTTCAGAAACATATATACACATAGTATATTTTTAAAAAGCTAGTTTTTTGTGTTACTTTTTTATACGGTTGTCATATCTTTTTTATTTAAGTACTTTGTTCGTGAAAATTATGTTGATTTTACTTGCTAAATTATGGTCAAAGGAATCTTTATTCCGATTTTTTGATTTTTTTTTTTTTTTTTTTTTCAGTTTTTTACAATTATTATTCGTTATATAACAATATAACAATTTATAAACTTGGTATCTGAAAGAAGATCCAAATGATCTTGTCCCCAGAACCATATAAAAGATATAATACGTGTATATATAATAAAATAAAATACAATTGATCAAATAACTAATAACAATGTAGAAGAAACAAAAACTGAAAATAATTTTACAAATTATCCAGAGTAAAAAAAAAGAATTTTACATTTCAAAAATATTTATATATATTGCCAGTAGAAAGAACATAGTTTTTTAATTTAGTTTTAAAAACGGAAAACGAAATTGACAAATCAAAATTTGGAACAACAATTTTGTTCCATAAAAAGTTGCAAAATTGATTAAACTTTGTTTGACAAAAGGGTTCAATTAATAAATTATTATTTCGTAAAGCATATTTGTTTATAACTTTATAAGTAAAAAGATCTTTGAAATTGGACAATGGGTGTTCACTTTTACAACGAAACATAAAACATAAAATATTATAGACATTGAGTTCGTAAACATTAAGTGCTTTAACGTTTTTAAATAAAATATTTGGATGAGAAAAACGATTTTCGAAACATATAATATTTGATACCATTTTATTAATTTGCCATTAATTCCGTAAAATTTGAGTTTTTTAAGTAGAATTTTGTGATCGACCGTGTCGAACGCTTTTGATAGGTAAATGAAAATACCTAATGTATATTGTGATCTACCAAATGAATCGGAGATTTCACGAATGAACTGTGTAATGACTTGTTCATTTTAACAATTTTTTTTAAAACCGAATTGATTTTTATATAGAAGTTTATTTAGATTAAGGTAATTGTATGTTCTGTTGTATATAATTCTTTCTAAAATTTTTGAGAAAGTTGAAAGAACTGAGGTAGGGCGATAATTACTAATATTAGATTTTTTTCCGTTTTTGTATATAGGAGTTACTTTAGCTATTTTTAATTGGTCGGGGAATACACCTTGCTGTATAGATGCCCTAAAGACTTTATAAAGAATATACTTTAAGCTTTCAAAGCAATCTATGACTATGTTGCCATTTATTTCGTCCGCACCCATAGCTTTGTTTCTTTTGAGAGGTTTTTAAGCTTTCTCAAACTCATCAAAAGATAAGTCAGAATGTAAACATCTATAAAAAGCGAATTATTTATAGGCTCTAGGAAATCACTAAAATTTTTTTCTGTAATAGGGATCTTGTTTGCCAATTTGGTTCCTATATCAATGAAATATTTATTAAACTCGTTTGCAATTTCGTTTGGTTCATATATATTTGTTTTATTTATTTTAATTACTTTAGAAAGGGAGTTTGAATGTAAACTTTTGAAAATCTTTGACTAGATTAAACCTATTCAAGACTTTCTTTTTTAAGTAACACCTAATTTTCGGTATTTACGCATTTATCTTATATAATTATCTTATATACACTTTTTCTTGTTATATTTAGTCCAATCGACTTCCACAAGTAAGTTTGTATATTGCAATTTTATATATGCTTATTTAAGTTGAAAATCAAAGATGTATGCTTTGGTAAATCTAATACCAATTTCCAAAATTTTTTTTTGATTGATTACATCTTTTTTTGCCTTTTGTTACATCTACATCTGTCACAAACAGTACGTTTAAAAACTAGCTATTTTTCAACAGTGTTTTGATTTTCCCCAAAAAAGTCATTTATTTTGTTAGTTACATTTTTTTGAATTTTAATTGCATCTACATCTGCTATGGTTGGTAAGCTTAAAAACTATTTCTTTATTAGCAGTGCAAAGTCTATCTCATTAAAATTATTGTATTGATTTAATCCCAATTTCATTTTATTCTTGTTGTTTACATCTTTTTTTAATTTTTAAGTTCCTGCAGCACAATCTCCTCCAGGTTAATGTATAAATTGAAATATTTCTTTATGACTGTTCTTCGTTTTTGAAAAACTTTAACGCTTATTTATAATTAATAATAATATTTTATTTTGAATAAACAAATTCTTAATAGAAGTTTTTAATTTTTTTTTATGTAAGGGTTTACATAAAATGTTTCATTATGCTTTTAAATCTTAACTATAACTGAAATAAGAAATTTATAGAAATACTTATCTGCAAAACAACTTGAAGATTTAGATGATGTGATGTCTTAAGAAAATGTTGGCAGAAAACTTTGTCATGATTGGTATGATACTGATTTATCAAAGTCTATCATTTATGATGGTAGACTAGAATAAGTAAACAAGAGACAAAATCATAGAACTTATATTCTTTCTTACTGGAAACAAGATGAAACTGATATTGAAGTTGTAAGATAAAAAACATCCAGCTAGCTGCTGATATTGTATTAGATGAGTTAATAATTTCTTCGTTTGAATATGAAATAATGTGAAAATGCTTATAAAAAAAGTTCTGCAAGTTTTGTGGCTTGCAAATAAGTACCACAAGGTTTGTGGATTGCAAATAGATACAGCAAGTTTTTTGGCTTACAAACAAGTACAGCAAGTTTTGTGGCTTGCCATTAGGTAAAGCAAGTTTTATTGGCTTGTAAATAAGTAAAGAAAGTTTTGTGGCTTGCAAACAAGTACCACAAGTTTTGTGGCTTGCAAATAGGTACAGCAAGTTTTGTGGCTAGCAAATTTTTTTTGATAGACGGTTCTGGCGTACCTTTACGTGGTGTCTATCATTAAAAACAATTTATTTTAGTTCAAAAGTGAAATTCAAACATAAATCATTTACTAAAAGCCAAGACTTTAGTTAATTACTTTTTTATTACAAAAGACTTATTGCTGTGTTTTTATTTAGGTTGGACTTTTTATTTACATGACAAAATGGTTACTCTGATACATTTAGTAAAGTGGTTAAATAGTTTTTTATACTATATGTGTTTAATAAAGCATTTTTTAAACAAAAATAAATTTTTTTTTTGTTAAATTCTCATTCAAATTTATATTTAAGTACAGGGCGGAAGGGCTTACGTCCCCTTCTATAAAGGCATTTATACACCACTAGTTACTATTTTTCCGAGTATCGAAATATTTTTATTTATTTTTAGTACTAGAATTAATTGTTTTAGTAAAAGTTGAAATGTTTAAAAGAATGAAATTTTGATAGGGTGTGTAGACCTTACCCAAAACCCACCACTTTGAGGTAGACCTGTAATATTCGCTAGTGATGTTGAATAAAATAATAACAACTTTTTGTATATAATTATTTGTAATTTTTAAAAAAAAAACACTTTTATATGAAAAAAAAAAGTATATATTTGTTTACATTTGCCGTAAAATAAATACTATATTTTACAAGAACAAAGAAAACAAGGCCTCTGAAAGAAGATCAACTGATCTTATCATCAGAACCTTTACAATTTTATCATACTATAAAAACTGAAAATATAAATCCAAAAACGGCCGTAATAATAAATATATAATAATAAAATCATAGTATTAATCACGTATCTGTCATAATAATTCTCATAAATCTGTTATAAAAATCCATAAGAATAAATTTTATAGATCTGTTATGAATTAAAGAAAATAAATTTATTAATAAAAATATTACTATAAATCTCATAAATCAAGTTTATGCTTCAAGCTATTAGTAAATTAAGATGTCATCCATAGCAAGAATAAAAATTTTTAATTCATTTTTAAAAACAGAAAAACGGATAAAAGGATCAAAATTAGGCAGAACTATTTTATTCCCAAGGCAAGGTGCTCTATAATTAATACAAAGTTTATTAAAATTTGTTCTACAAAATGGTTCATTTAGCAAATCTTTATTTCTTAGTGAGTACTTATTAGTAAGTTTTAATGTAAAAAAGTCGTTAAAAACAGGTAGGGATAAATTGTTTTTCCACATATAAGTAAAACATAAAACATTGAAAACATTAAGTTGGTAGACATTAAGTATTTTTATTTCATCAAAGAAAGGTTTTGAATTTGTAGAGCGATCTACATAATAAATCACGCGAATCGCATGTTTCTGTTGGCGATATAGACGTTGTAGTTTACTTTTTTTGGTACTACCCCATGCAATATTTGCGTAGTTTATATAGCTGTGTATGAATGAGTAATAGAGCTGCGTAAGGCTTTTTTTGCTTAAATAAGGTCGGGCTTTATACAGAATGCCAATATTTTTAGATACCTTGGTGGTTATATGATTAATATGGTTTTACCAAGTGATATTCTCATCAAGATAAACACCTAGGAATCTTAGAACAGAAACTCTTTTTATTAGAGTTTCATCAATATAAATTTGAGGCATAATATCTGGTATACAACGTTTTTTTGAAAAAGAATGAAAAAGAATCCATTTAGTCTTGTTAGTTTTTAACGTTAATTTATTACATTTAAACCATTTTGAATTGTTTATAAGTTCATTATTAGTTTTTGAGAAAAGTTTGTAAACATCAGTGTGGGATTGAAATAAGTTAGTGTCATCAGCATAGATAATACTCATCAGGTTAGAGGCTTTGTTTAGATCATTGACATATATAAGAAATAGCAGTGGTCCAAGAATAGAACCTTGTGGAACACCACAGGTTATATTTAAGGATCCACTTTGAACGTCATTATAACTATAGACTACTTGCTTACGATTTGTTAAACAGCTTTTAAACCATGCTAAAGTAATATTGTTTAAACCGTAATATTTTATTTTTTGTATTAAAATATTATGGTCAACCGTATCAAATGCTTTTGATAGATCTATAAACATACCTAATGTCTGTTGAGCTTTTTCAAAGGATTTGGAGATGTTGCGTAAAAATTGAATAATGGCATGCTAAGTTGAACTATCGTTTTTGAAACCGAATTGATTATTGTGCAGTAGGTTATTGTAATTAAAATAATAACTAACTCTGTTAAACATAATTTTTTCTAGGATTTTGGAGAATACAGATAGGATAGAGATGGGGCGGTAATTATTGATATTGGATCTGTCGCCTTCTTTGTGAATTGGAATAATTTTAGCAATTTTTAAACGCTTAGGGAAAATTCCTTGATGGATGGATGTTTTGTAGATTTTAAAAAGAATATTTTTAATTTGTTCATAGCAATCTATAACTATATTTCCGTTTATTTCATCAGGCCCAGTTACTTTATTTTTTTTAACGTTTTAAAAGCTTTTTTAAACTCTTCAAAAGATAATTCGGACGATAGTTCATCTGAGCAAATGCCTTTATCAAGAGGTGCTAAAAAATCATAAAAAGAAGTTTTGGTAATTGGAATTTTATCTGATAGGGTTGGACCAATTTCAACAAAATATTTATAAAACTCATTAGCTATAATTTGTGGATTGTATAAAATTTTGTTATCGATTTTAAGCATGTGTGGCAAAAAACTTGAGCATGCTTTATGTTTCCCAATTATTTCTTTTAGTATTTGCCAAGTGCGTTTTACGTTATTTTTTGTTTCATTAATCAAATTTTGAATTGTAGTTTTTTTTTAAATTTTTCCGGATTTTTTCAAATAAATTTTTATATTCTTTGTATTTTTTTTCGCTTGTAGGAGTTTTTGTTTTTAGGTATTTTATATATTACTTTTGCTTAGTTTTTGATGACTTTTTGAAACCTTTGGTAACCCAAGGATTATTTATGTTTTTAGTTTTTGATGTATGAGTAACATTAGGAAAATTAGCATCGTAAATCGAAAAAAATGTTTTAAAGAAATTTTTATAAAGATTATTACTCAGCAAACATGTCAGCGTTGAATCAACGTTGAAAACTGGTCGCAAAAGATGTTGCGGAAACGTTGACAAAGTAATCGATTTTGCAAAGATATGTGACGTTGTTAAAGAGACGTTGATTAAACGTTGTAGCGTAACGTTGAAAAAACGTTACTAAAAGACGTTACAAAAATGTCTCAACTAAACGTTGAAAAAGCGTAACTTAAAAAGCGTTGCATAGGCGCCGCAACTTAACGTTGAAAAAACGTTACTTAAAAAGCGTTACTTTAACTTTGTTAATGCAGCTGATTTTGCAAGGATTTGTAACGTTGGTAGTAAAACGTCGATTTAACGTGACTCAAAGACGTCGAGTAAAGGTTGAATTATAACGTTAAATCAACGCTCGAATGCGCTGGAGAAACTACCGCAAATATTATTAAACGTGATTAAACTTGGTTATAATAAATATTAAATTTACAAATAAAACAAAATTGTATGTTAAACTCTGCACTTGCAATATTTCCAAAGTCGATTTTTAATACAAATTAGAATATACATTGAAAAACATAAAAAACATACAATTTGTTTAAATTTACAATTAATAGATAAAAATATAAACATCTTTTTTAAGATTTGTGAGTGAGTGAATTTACAGGATTTACGTGTGTGAGTAAAAATTATGTGTGTGAGTGGAATTACAGGATATCGTTTCGATAAGCCAGGATATCATTGAGATACAGAATCTAAATCAAAAAACAAAACTTGTATCATTATCAATCTGAAAGCAAATGTTTAAGAAATGTTATTGAATTAGTATGATTATTAATAAATTTAAAAAGTAAATATAAATATATATATTTATATATATATACATATATATATATATATATATATATATATATATATATATATATATATATAAATATATATATATATATATATATATATATATATATATATATATATATATATATATATATATATATATATATATATATATATATATATATATATATATATATATATATATATATATATATATATATATATATATATATATATATATATATATATATATATATATATATATATATTGTGATTGTTGTTATAGCATAAAATAAGTAATTGTTTTTAAAAATAACACGACGTGTTTTATTCTTGAAGTGTTTTGTAGTAAATAACTAGGGTTGATATTTGACTGGGGCCAGGGCCGGGTATGAGACCAGGCTGCATAAACATTTATACATCCTAAAGTATATTTTTTAATTTAAAATTCATGCTATATTTTGTATATACCCAGTGAGCACACGACGGAAAAAAGACGTCTTATGTACGTTCAGTTCACGTCCGCTTGATTTATTCACAATATATACTATAATAAGACGTCTTATGAAGTCTTTTTCTCGTCCGTTCCGAAAATAAGAAAGTTTATCACTTTCATTTTTAAAAAACCTTTTTATTATGTCTAATGACGCGAATGTCATTATTAAAAGGTGCTTTAATAATGGCGCCAATGGCAATTATCGTATGAAGAGTCACAATTACTTTTTAGATAATTGTTAGATAACATATGTGTTTTATATTTATATATGTATCTAGATAAATAAAATATACAAAGATTGTTTATAGATTGTTTTTTTTCTACTTTAGATATCATTAAATTTTCTTTACTTTTATATACTTTATATTTTTTATGTCATAATAGATGCATATAAAATAATGAAATTTAGATTAACTAATTTTTTTATTGTATTACTGTCCGAGTATAAAAGCCTATTTTAATAACTGTCATTTATATTTTAAGTATTATAGTTTTTTTTTAAACGTAATATATTGTCAGGAAATAAAATTATAAAATTAAGATTTTATACTCATACAGTAATAATATAATGAAAATCAGTCAATAAATCTAAATTTGCATTATTTTTATATATATTTAATTTTCTTTTCTTTGAAGTTAACAGTCAATAACCTAATCCCTGTTACTATATTAAAGATACATGTAACTATATTATCTACCATAATATGATATATATGACAATATGATATATATGAATCGATTGATACATAATATAGTAACATACATATATAATATAGTAACAAGATATAACAGTAAAAAAAATTATATGTGTACTACTAATAATAATCGAAAGTACTTTGAGTTACAGGAAAGTTCTAGTTATCTGAGGTTTGAGATATTGGGAGTTTACTGTATTCTTATGATTATTATTTTTACATTTCATCTACATAGAATTTTGAATTTTATGCTGAAAGTTGCACTTTTATATATGTATATATATATATATATATATATATATATATATATATATATATATATATATATATATATATATATGAATATATATATATATATATATTTTTTTTTAAATTTTAAATTAATATACTTATGCAACATTTAATAAAAATACGACGTTAAAGCTTTATTAATATATCAATGATTTAACATTTAGTGCACAAACAAATTAAATAATACATTTATTAATGTTAGAATATGATTGTTTTATATTTTAATGGTGAAAAAATCAAAATTTTACATGATATTTTTATTAGAAAAATTTATAAGGATTTTTTGAAAAAACAATGACAAAATTGAGAGTTATTTGTAACTTCAAATGTTATAACTTTTCCAATTCTTATAAAAATGTATACTATTAGGTATAAAAACAAAGATATGAAAAAGACAAGGCACCTACAACACCCACAAATGTGTTACGAATGTATATTTGTTAATGAAAGTTTTGTGTTTTTTATTGAAACTATGGATTTTTATTTTCAATTTTCAATATTCTAACAGACGATCAATAAATATGATAGATAAACAAGTAGAAAAGAATATTGTAATACATAATACTCTCCTCATATGTAATGCTCTCCTTAAACGTAAATCAAATTGTTTAAACTGGATATGATGATTAAATGATGTATCGGCATGGTTTTATCTGACTACTTTGCTTTTTCAATTTGGTTGCCAGCTTCAACCTATTTCTTGATTTAGAACTATGATTTTGAACTAAAGCATTTCCGTGTTGAATAAAATAATATTTTTTCTTAACTGTATTTTTTTTGAGGCTTCAGTTATCAAACGTTGGTGGTAATTTTAGTTATGCCACTGTGAAAGCGTCGATTGTTAAGTATGTGTTTACTTTTTGTATTTTGTTTTGCTATGCAAATAATTTTCAATAATAATTACTTAATTATTAACTAATAAGTTTTGTTTTGCTAAATTATTTATTATTGTTATTGTTTATCTGTATACATTACACTATAGAGTATATGTAAATGCATCTGCAATAGCATAGGTTGTGTTTTATTATGTATTCACATAAGACATTTTCAAGGACATTGTCCAATCTGCAAACTTAATTATTTTTATCCTTATATCAAATGACAACATTTTGCTCTTTTCCATCCCTAAATGTGAAGGAAATGAGTTCTGTAAATAACAGTATTTTATTTAAAATTAAATTAAATTTCATCAACAGGTTTGTAACTTTATTAGTGTTTTAGCTTTCAAAAGTTTTAACCATATAAAGATTAGTTTCCCTCCTTAAATGAGGAGGTTGCAAAATGTACATCATAACTTTTGAATGCTAATATGAACTCATTTCCCTCATATTCAGATATAGTAGAGCAAAATTTTTTGGGTATTTTAGTTTTCAAGCACCTATGTATTATTTATAACAAATAATAGATTATAATTTGTTTTTTTCATTGTCATTCCAGGTAGACATAAAAAGTTTGAAGTATGCACATAGCCTGAAAGTGTCAAATATGGAACCTAAAAAAACCTGCCTTTGCCATTGACTGTGTAGTGGTTTTTTGGGGTGGCAGCTTGGATAAATTAACAGAAAAAAATATTATAACTTATACATTTTTATACTAAAATAGAATAAAAATATATATTTGTAGTTTCAGTTTTTACTGTCACAAATATTAAATATTTGTGACACAAAATACAGATATTGATGTCTGCCTTCTTTAATGTCATTAATGCTTTATCTACTGTTTTCTTTTTGTGCATGACCTAATTTCTTTTTATATCTATATTTTTTTAGGTCTGCTTGTCAAGCGTCAAGTCAGGTTATCTTGATACTGATACCATGTAGTACATCCTGCCTACGCAGATTGTACGCCACCCATACGACGTTTGGGCATCTGTTTTCTAAAATATTGCTGCAAATCTTTTTGAGAGAGCCATTACTATGGAGAACCATCTAAACCATACAAGTGTGGAAACATGGATGTAAATCTTAAACACATTTGTGATATATAATTGTAGAATGTTATATGTTTGGAAATTATATTCTGGATGTAAGTTTGGAAATTATATTCTGCTAAAAAAACTTTTTAAATGTATTTTAGCAGAACATACCTGGCCCGCATTTGATCCTGAAAAACTTTCTTTTTGGACCAAATGCTGGCTGGGTAATTTGGATTTTTAAATGAACTTATATTCATAATTTTTAAACTGCTTATGATCTGATCTAATTTAATTTTTGTCATTTGTTTATTTAGATTAATGTAAAATAAAGTGATGAGTTTATTTAACTTAGCTGGTAAAAAAAAGAGTTTTCGTGAAACAAATTTAATTATGAAAATTATAGATAAACCTGTTAATGTAATATATTTTGAATTGTATTTTGTATGCTTAGTTTTGACGAATTTTTAAATACTGCAAACTCACACTCGCACAAAAATCAACTGTGAACTCTTATATAATCGTTGCAAAAGTTGACTTTGAAAATATTGTATAAGATATTATAGCTTATTGATTAGACTGTGTTTTTAAAATGAAGTTCATTCATTTGCTATCAACATTTTGAAACGTGGTCCAGATCAAAAAAATTTGGTGCTAGAAATTGTCGATAGTGGAAGTGATAGATGCATCGAACCTAATTTGTAATTAATTTCTGTAAATAAATTTCACTTTACTAGTTTTTATGTTGAATTCTTGTTTTTCTAATGGTATTTGAAATTATTAAGTCTAAAAATTAACGTACAAAAAAATACGCACAAAATAAGACATATTTATGGCATTCCATACCTAATGTTTTTCATTATTTCTAAACTGTAACTTAAATTAAACTCAATTTTTAGTCCAATCGGGACGTCTTTTTTATGTTCCTCGTAAGGCGTCTTTTTTACGTTCCTCTTAGGACGTCTTTTTCACGTTCCCTCTAGGACGTCTTTAAGACGTTCCACGCAGGACGTCTTTCTGTATTTCTAAATCCAACCAATTTAAGACGTTCTATTGGGACGTCTTAAAGACGTCCTAAAGCCGTCCGCGTGCCCACTGGGTATATGCATATATGTACATCATTGTGATCAACATGATCATCATAATCATCATAACCATCGTCATCATAATCATCATGATCATCAACAGCATAAAAGCGGAAAGCTTGACAAAGATAATAAAAATTATGTTGATGTTGTTGATCGTCATCATGATAATCATCATTATCTTTTTTATGGCACTATGAAAGGCACACTTTTCAAATTTTCTTACATCTATCACAACCATTTTATACTGAAGCTGATACCACTCTACATGTTAATACCTGAATTACTTTAACTTTTTCTAAAAAAAAAGGTTGTTTGATACAACTTTTTTTCTAATCTGTCAAAGATTATGCCTACTTTTTATATCTTGTTAGAGTCACACCACACATCCATCTGATCATTTTCTCTTTCGGCAAATACTACACTATATAAATACTTAAGTTAAACAAATAGCAAACAAATATGCTTATATCCATAATATGTGTGCAAAAAGCGCATCTTGGAAGCTTATATTGCTTCTGGAATAAAAGTTTCGAAGCTTTTATTACTTCTCTTCAGTTTTAAATCAAGCCTCGTTTTACTCTACATCTTTCAACATTAACTACGTTTTTCAGCTTTTTTATAAAAACATCTCCCTTAAGAAAAAATTGTTCTTATTATTATTGCAATAACCCAATGTATAAATAAAGTCTTGTCTGATGTAAATCTTTATTATTCTCAGTTTACTAAACCTTGTATCTTATCTTAGATGTTGATTCTAGAGACTTTTTGTTAGTTTTCAACAGTGTTATTAACTAAAGTAAGCCTAACATTTAATCTCTAACTTATGGGTCTCTTCTTTTTACTTTATCCCAGAGTAAAACAGAGCTATTTACAAGGAAATCTTACTCTAGTTTGACTCTGGAATATAACGGCCATA
>NC_061165.1:39783646-39826146 GCF_022113875.1 Hydra vulgaris
TAAGTAAATTTTGAAGTTTTTCAAAATTTCAATTAATGCTTCGAATATTAACATGTAAAATTCTAATTTGATATAAGTTTTTATTGCTAATATTGTTAAATAGAAACCCTTCTACTTCCCACAGATAGTAATAAGCCCATTCTTTGTTAATTTCATAAAAATAATTAATGTCTTTGTTAATGTTTTCGCGCAATGAAAAATCATTATCAAAAAAAGTAAAAGTTTTGAAATTTTTTACTGATGCCATAATAAATAAAAGCAAATAAGTTTATGTTAAAATATAATAAAAATTTAAAAGATAATATATTACTTTTTTTTGGAGTTCCAATCGCGAACAATAAGTTTGTCGTATGAAATATACGCGTATTTGCCAGCTTGCCTTTCTATTTTCATTTTTTCATGTAGTGTCTTTCGTATAATATTTGTTTCCTTGCAGTAATCTTCATATATAAAATAGTTTTATCTTTTAATTTGGAAGAGTTGTTAAGAATTTAAACTTTATCTTTAAAATCAAGAAGTTTTAGTATTATTGTTCTAAGTTTGTTGTGAACTACTTTGCCTATTTTATGCTTACATTTTTGACTCCTAATATGTTGCTGAATATTTCTTTTACCTTCTTTTCACATTCAGCCCAGCTTTCATTGTCATTTTTAAGGACACCATCGATTCTTAAATTATTACGCCTTGACCTATCCTCAATCTCTCTGAGTTTGTTATTTATTTTTATAAGTTCATTGTTGTTATTTTGTGTTTTGATGTTTGCCATATTTTCTTTTGCAAGACAATCAATGGCAGTTTTTATTTTTTTATTAAAGAGATCTTCATGAAAATTTAAACTCTCTTTGATTTCTTCTACTTCCTTTGCAATTGATGCTATTTTGGTTGAGTTTTGAAGTATTTTAAGTGCAACTCTATCTAATCGATCATTTAATACTTTTTTTTTACAACTAACTTTGTGTTACAACTATGTTGATGAAAGTATTTTCTTAAGCATTTCTTCCGTCTCGATCTTAAACTTCATAAACATTTCCGTTATTAATTTTTAAACTTCAACAAGTGTGATAGACATGTTCAATAAGTATAATTTAATATAATAAAAAAAGTAACTATTAATACTATTAACGATTTTCTATTTTATTTTCTTTAAGCAGCAAAAAAACGTGCGTCCACTTCAGCGTTCGTTGCGAGAGAAATTAAGAAATCCATATATCGAAAATTGGTCCACGTACCTATATATATATATATATATATATATATATATATATATATATATATATATATATATATATATATATATATATATATATATATATATATATATATATATATATATATATATATATATATATATATATATATATATTTATTTATATATATATATATATATATATATATATATATATATATATATATATATATATATATATATATATATATATATATATATATATATATATATATATATATATATATATATATAATATAACGTGAAGGTCAAAAAAGTGTGCTGAGTGATTTTGATGAAACTATGATTGTAGCTGCAGCTCAGTATTGTCAAAGATGTGGTCTTCCATTAGATTCTTATGACATTTGTAATTTATTTGCCTAATTTTGCGCAGCCATAAGGATAAAAACTCCTTTCAAAAATGGAATTTCTGTGAAAGATTGAATAATTTCTTTTAGAAAGCGTCATGTAAACATCGATTACGTTAACCTGAAATACATTTTCAAGAGCTAAAAGTTTAACACGTGAAGTTGTCAATGATTTTTTAACTATTTTATCTGATGTATTCCATAATAATAACATTGTACCAAGTAGTATAAACAATCTTGATGAGACTGGGCTCTACACAAATCACTTAACGAAGAGGCTATTTGTACATTCAAAAAGCAAATATGCTTATGAACTGACTGTGGTAAATATGAACTTCTTCTGGTAAAGCTACCTATTTTGTGTTGTTCTGTGTGTCTGTAGATAGAAGACATCTTCCACCATATATATATATATATATACATATATATATATATATATATATATATATATATATATATATATATATATATATATATATATATATATATATATATATATATATATATATATATATATATATATATATATATATATATATATATATATATATATATATATATATATATATATATATGTATATATATATATATATATATATATATATATATATATATATATATATATATATATATATATTAAAAAAATGTTAAAATAAATGTACTAGATTAATACTCTTATTTATTTTTTTTTAACATATTACAATTATAAAAATTAAAAGTTAATTAAAAGTTTTTATCCTTTGCCCTTGAATAACTTTTTTTGCAGAAGTGGAATCGATGATGACTTTTTATATTGTTTTTAATAATGTCCCCAACGTCTGTATCAATTTTCAGCTCTATGCGAATCATTGCAAACCTACCACTATTTTTTTGACTATTTTGACCGGACTATATCTTATTTTTCATCATATTGCAAATGTAAATATTTGAATTAATTCTAAACTAAAATTTTTAAGAACAACAAGCTATAAATAAAACAAGCAAAAACTATGGAATATTTTAATGTGTCTGTGTCTAAGACCAAAGAAAGGCCACAGCAACATATTTTTTTCTGTAGATAGAAAAAAGGATGAGCAAAAATTCGGTTTCAGAAATTAGCCTGATAAAAAATCAATAAATTTTCAATAACAAGTTATCCCTAAACATAGAAAAAACAAAACACACTTTATTTCATTCAAACCAACAAAGAAACACACTACTAAATATTCTACGCTCTCTAAAAATAGAAAATATACATGGCCTACTTTATTTATACGGCCGGATATTTTACATTTTGAAGAAAAAAATAGAAGGCCAGTTTTTAAAATCGTAATGTTTAAAAATTTAATACGTTTTGAACATTTTCAATATTATTTTACTTTCTACTTAAAAAATCCACAAAAGTTGTATTTATTCATAATTTTAGATATTAAACGAACATTTATTAAGAAATAAATAGTGTTTATTTTAAAATTTAGTATTAGTAAAAACAATGTAAGAAACAAGAACAGTTATAAAAAAATATTTAAATGTTTCTCTTTTTTCATTTAAAAATAAAATAATTATTATTCATTTAAAAATAAAAAAATTTGAGAATTTTTATAAAATATTTCTCAAATTTTCTCTTATTAAAAGATTTTACATGATCAACAGCTACTTCACTGGTAGAGATAATTCTTTTATTATTAAGAAAAATGTTAACAACAATTCTTCCAGCAAGTTTTATCCCAGTTTTCTCATGCATGGGACAAGAAAAAGTTTGAAAAGAGTCATAAAAGTGGTTTAACAAATATTCTAAAGCTTGTCGTGCATGTAAACTAAATTTCTTTATTTTTTTATAAAAGTAGTCAATCATAGCAAAGGATGTGCAAACATAATTTAAAAGTGATGGTGAACGAATAGTGAGACCACCCCTAGAAATAATTGTTAAATAAGTATGATCAGGATTGCTTTCATCAATATTGACATAACACAAAAATTCTTTACAACATGTACCAAAACGTTTTTTAAGTTTCTTTGCTATATAACCAGCAATGATGACAGGTGTAGGATTTATTGCAGTTTTAGTTAAGGTTTTTTCAGTTTTATGCTACTTATACCTCAAAGCGTTACCGATTACTTTGAAATTCGGTCGCTATTTTTAAAATAACGGTTACACGAGTGTTTTACTATGTAATACCAACAATTTTTCATATAATTGTTTTATCGGTACATTTACGGTTTTCATTTTATGGAGCAAAATAGTGATTTTCTAAATAAAGCGTGATTTAAATAGTCTTATGCTAATAGTGTCGACACGGCCTTCAAAGTGGAGGGGGTCAACCCCTTAGTTTCTAAAATAAAATCCATAATTTCTAAAATAATTGCCTATATTTCTAAAACAAAAGGTCTTTGCATAAAAAAAATGGGCAGGGTATGGCTCCCTAGATCGGCCATGTTTGCATAGCGTAAATATACCAACATTTCCTAAGATATAAACTACTGCCAGAATGCAAAAAAATTCTAAAAAAATGGTTAAGAAGGATTTCTAGGAATACCTACATAGAAAATAAAAACAATTATTTATTTGAAAACAGAGCAATTGTGAAAAAACCAAATATTTTTTTATATAAGAAAGATAATTGACTTAAAAAATTTAGATAAGTTAACTAAGATATCTGACTAATACAAAGTTTGGAGGGCCAGTTGGAGGAAAATTACTTTAACTGAATAACTAATTAGGTTGATAGGTTGTTTTGAAATAAAACGTACTGTGTGACAAGTATTATTAGTTTAATAAGTGTGGCAGTTATTAATAATGTAATTTCCTTAAAAGTAAATAGTTTAAACAATTGTTTCCTGGTAAGGAAAGAACTATTCAAGAATTATTTCGTTGTAATTTAATATTACCTGAATTAAATCAAGTATATATTTCCTTTATTTTAATAGTTTTAATTAATTATAAGTGTTACTATGTTAAGTGGATTGTTATCAAATATAAATTTAGGTCAAATTTTGTAAAATGCAGAGTTTGATTTAGTGAAGTCAAATATAGTGAAATGCCACCATGCCAAATCAAGCAAAAAATCATGATAAAAATCAAAAGTTTGTGTGCTTATTCTTTCTAAAAAAATGTTTAAGACAGCTTACTACTTTTTAGGCAGATCGAATATGCCAACTGTACAAGATCAAGATCAATATCAGTGATACTCGGGTACCAAAAAGATTCTGCGAATTGTGTAGAGTTACTTTGTGGAAGAAACAAGAGGGAAAAAAAGTTGCATTTCCTCCATCGTTTGATTTTAAGTCAATACAAGTGCGACCAGAAACAAGAGGCACGATGTGTTGTTGCTTAATATGCCAAATTAGTTGTTCAAAACTGAAAGAAAAACATCCTCTTTTAGAGCAAACCACTATTGAGAAAACACCAAAGGTGCGTTGCAGCAAATACCTCAGCCCTTTAGGAAAAGGTTTACCCCACCAATGCTCTTAAATAATGTGAAAGGAAAACATTCAATCTTTAGCAGCAAAAGATGCCAAATCATCCTTACAAATCGCATCTCGAACTATTTCCAATAAAGAGTTATCTCTGGAAGGTACTATTCTACTGGCTAAAGCATCCGGCGGGCCTCCACTTACAATTAACCCTGGTAAATATTAATAGTTTAATAATTTTAACATATATACTGAAATAAAGTCTTGACTATTAAGAAATAGCTCTAGATAGATTTCAAGAAGTATATTTTTGACAAGTTCCTAATTTCTTTAAAAACAAATAATTGGAAAGTTTTACACAAACTTATTAAACAAAGTTAATTGTAACTATAAAATATGTTTGTTTTGGTTTAAGGTCAAAGTAGTGCGCAGAAACCATAAAGTGCTCCAAAATTGACCACTGTAGCCCTTGTAAATGTGCAATTAAAAATGGGCTTGTCAAACAACGGATTAAAGAAACTTGTTAGAACTGTAAACAAAACATCAAGCAGCATGATGGTATAGCGAAACTTCTACATGAATTTTCGAGACTAGGTCAACTTTTGAGCGATTTCTTCACCTGCAGCGACTTATAAATTACAGACGAAAAAACATATTTTTTTACAGTTCATGTTGTTGCTCACTGCAATAATTTATCAAATCTTGTGAATTATGTTATTCAGTCCCACAAAATTTCTAATAGCTATTTTGTTAAAGTCGGAATTGATGGTGGAAAAGGTTTTCTCAAGTTTTGCCTACGCATTGTTGATACTGAGTTAAAGGAAGAAACCAGCTCACCGTACCAATAACAACCTCTCACTCAAAGGACTGGTAAAGACACTGGAGTCAAGAGACAAATTATTTTTGGGGTTTCAGAAGATTTGCCAGAAACACACTCCAATATTCAACAAATCTGGTCACTGATTAATGCAAATGAAGTTAAATTAATTTTGGCTTGTGATATGAAAGTTGCAAATATAATTTATGGTTTTCAAACTCATTCAAGTACGTACCCTTGCACCTGGTGTGTCGTCAAATCCAATTGTCTTGCCAAATCTGGAAACTTGCGAACACTGGGCTCAATCAATTCAAGCCTTGAGTCTTTTCAGCAATCTGGTGGGGTTGTTACTAATCTAAATTTGTTTGGCAATGTTATTTGAAAGCCAATCATCCTGGCCTGTCACTGTTCTGATTTTGAAAATCATTCCACCGATGGAATTGCATCTCCTAATAGGAGTTGTCAACCATCTTTTCAAGATCCTTAAAACTGCTTGGATAGAAGCTGTTAAGTGGCCAGCCGCCCTCCACATTTAACTGAACCCGTATAACGGGGGCCAGTTTGAGGGAAATGAATGCAGGAAGCTTTTTAAAAATGTGGATATGTTGCAGCAATTTGCTGAGACAAACATGGTTCTCAATATTGCGTGCATAATAGAAGCATTAAAAAGCTTTAATTTAGTTATCAAGGCTTGCTTTAGCCGGATTTCGCTGAAAAGATTGAAAATTTCAAAAAGGGTTACCTAATGATAACTGGTGCAAGCGTAACACCAAAAATTCATACCGTCTTCTACCACATCAAGGATTTCATCAGTCACAAAGAATCCCCCTTGGGGCCCTACAGTGAACAAACTGTCGAAACTTCTCATCAAGATTTTTGTCAACATTGGTCAAGTTACAAGCGAAATCCAGAGTACAAAGAAAGATTGTTGCGCTGCATAATTGATCTAAACAGTAAGCATCTTTAAAGAACATCATTTGAGTTATTAGAAATTAGGCTGCTGAAATTCATATTTTACGGCGTATAATGAATATTTTCACCATCTTTAAAAGTAGTATTATAAAGTATTTGTATTAAAAGAGTACATTAAGCTATTTATTAATAACATTTTGGTGGAGAAAATCAAAAAAACATTTCTTAAAATGAAACTAGATATTCAATGGTAATACAATGTAAAAAGTAGGGTTTAAATAGATTTCCCTTCATTTTTAAAGTAAATGTATTTAAGGAGATCAATACAAAATATTTTAGGAGATCTACTTTTTTTTTTTGTTCAACTAACTGGTAGTCCTTTGACAAGGTTTTGCACTTTTTTTTAGCTTTTTTTTTGCAGTAGTTTATACCTGATGATCATACCTTCTAGTATTTTCAGAGTTTTCAATCATTCAACCAACCAGCGAGTTAATCCCTTGAAAAAATGTTAATCCTTGAAAAAAATATTAATATGTTTAATCAAGCGCGACAACGAGTATATAAAGTTTTTTATTCCACAACACCAAGTATATAAAAAATTTTTTTTTCCATGTGTAGCAGTTTTTAGTATTTAAAAAATTGGTAAAAACTACAAAAAAAATTTCTTCAAGTAAATTAAACAAAGTCAAAAAAATTTTGTTAAAAAAACCAGTTGCTGTAAGTTTATTTTTTTTAGTAAATTTTTTTAAAATAAAAAATAAACTTTTTTTAAAAAAAAATATTTTTTTTTATAGATAGTTAAACCTTATATTCCTGAAAAGGATTATAAATTACCTCAAGTGTATGTACCTAGAGTGGTAAAAGACAGACCTCTAGAAGAAGAAGATGAAAATATGTATGCAGGCAAACTTGAATATTATGATGATTTGCCAGATATAGATGAAGGTAATTTTTTATGTCATTGATTCTGTTTAAATTTTTAAAAATGTAAAATAATTTTGTTTAATGTCAATAATTTTTTTAAAAGAGCAAATGCGCATAATGCATGAGTATGAATTTGGGACACCACAAAGAAAAAGAAATCGATATTTTTGTCGAGGTTGTTGCAGCTGTAGTAATGATGTACATCAACATTATTGTATCGACAGTGTTTGTGTATACGTGCAAGAACTAAATGAACAATGCGAAGGATGCTGTGTCTGTTTACTTTAGTTTATTTTTTATAAAAAAATTGTACATAAAATTTTATCAAATAAATTTTTTCATTTATAAAAATGTCTTTTGACGAGTCGGACGCTGATTTGTAAAACTTATATCAAACGCATTTGAATTTACAAACGCATTTGCAAGAAACTAATATAAATCGCGCTATAGAAATGGATAAAATTTTTTTAGCTGAAGAAAGTGAATTAGATCAATGTAAAAGAATTTATAATATACGTATTAAAGATATGAAAATAATTAAAAAATATCAAATAAAATTGCAAAAAGTTCTAGAGTTGTTATTTAAATGTCTCCCGAAACGCGTATTTTTTACCGACACGAATTATCATAATTATAAGGATATTATTGATCATTGTCTTGATGTTTTACAAACCATGTATTATTATTTTACATGTGTGGATAAAGTGTTTAAAAAAATCAAATATATAAACAGTTTAAAATTGCTAGTGGAACAATTGTCTTATTATTGTTACTGCTGTGTTGAAACTTTATATTTGCAAAAAGATTTGTTGGAATGTTATCATATTATAAAAAATGAAAAAGACAATATATTGAACGAAAAAATTTATTAATGTAAAACTTTTTTTTTATATTATACTTTTAACAAAATTTTTAAAATTGTTTTCAATTTGATGAAATAGTTCTACATTTGTAAAATTGTTTGTTTGTTTTTTTATTTCTTCGTTTATAATGCGTCCCAACCTGTGAAATAGTACGTTGCAATAATCTTCACCGTACCGTTTTTTGGCTAACTTTATAAATATTGCATATTCGTCTGGATTAAAAAGTACCAGTCTTTCGTTATCAATAGTTGTTAGTTTCATTGTTTTATTTCTAAAAAAAAAGTTAAATAAATTCATATTTATTATCACGAGTAGGTTTAAAATAAGGGTCTAAAACATATTCACATTGTTTAATAATCCAATCCAATAAATTTTATTAAATTTTAAAAAAACAAGACATGACATTTCTATAACAATCAAACGATTAATCAGTAGCAATAAACATTTCTAGACGATAAAGAGAATCAAAAAGATTATATGTATTAAAAATAATTGAACATAAGAGATTGGAATATTTAGTAATTTTATGTGTTAAATCTTTATATTCAAAGCATTTGGTATAATAATCTCTATGTTTAAAATAACTGGTATGATTTAAAACACAGTCATTAATTTCATTAAAAAAATAGTCTTCATTTGACTTAAAATGCGATAACCAATAATCATTTGACTTTAAAAACGGATATATCAAATCACGAATTTCTTTTTGTAGATTCGGTATAATTTCTTTTAAAAGTTTGATTTATGCCAATTTACTTTTACATAATAAAGTTAATATGATATTATTTTCGTCTTGGATTTGGTGATAAAGAGGTAACCAAACTGCAAATTTTTTAACTTTTTCTCTGTTAAATTCGTCTTGATCACGTTGAAGCGTAAATTGTTTATGCATTGAAAGAAATAAAAACATTACTATAATCTAAATAGAGTCATATATATTATTTCTATTTGGTTTAAACACATTTAAAAAAATAAATAAAAAAAAGCATTTTTTAATAAAAATTTTTTATTTGACATTTAAAAATAAAAAATTACAAATGTTTGTTATAAAAATTTAAAAGTTCTTTTTGTTTGTAAACAATAACTTCAGGTAGATAATGAGGTTGGTTTTTAACGATTTTTTCGTAAGGAGGTGGTGATACGCTTTCTTCATACGAGGGAGGTTTAGCAATTTTTTTACTAAACTTTTTGTAAATGTCTTTTCTTCCAATTTCGTTGAAAAGATTCAATAAAAGATTTATTTTAGATTCCAGTGTTTCGTATTCAAAATTATTGTAAATAAAGTTTTTTTGTCTTATATATTCCATAAAATCTATACCGTCATCAATTTTTTCACTGATACCGTGTGGAATTTGTAGTATCATTTTCAATGTTTTTACGTCACATGTCGTAATATAATCAGCCATTTCTCTCAAAATAAGATTATTTAAGTCCATTGTTTGTTATGAATCTAAAAAAAATTTTTAAAATTACAAAGTACAAATAAAGTTAACATTACAAAAAAAAATTAAAGTAAAGAAACGTGTATAATAAGTTTATTATTTATAATATAATTATTGAGTTCTTGATGGGTTGCAAAATGACTTGTTCCGACAGCTATGATGAACGATTGCGTTGGTTTTTCAAAGCATTTTTTGTTCGGTTCGCTATACGAAGCAATGTTTTTCTCAATACAAAAACCGTTATTTCTAATTGCACAAAGTACATTTTTTGTAAACGGCTATTTTAATGTGTTATCCATTGAAGATTGCATCAATTGAAAGTAAATAGCCATGACATTTTCTTTATCGTAGTAACCGTAAATTTGTAATTGATATAAATAACCTTCAGCAGAATAAGTAGGTTGAGTATAGGAGGGCTCGTTAGATAATAACCTTAAATCCATTTGATCGAACTCTAAAAATATTTTATCGCGCATGACAGGATTTTTAAACATTTTGTCATTTAATTTGCTAAAAATTTCTTCAATTTCTTTTTTCATTTTGATGTTTTCTTGATTGATGTTTTAAAATTCTTTTTTTTGTAATTCTTTATCCATTTTGACTTTAACCATAAATTTCTCCTTTTCCGCATCCATATTGTCTATACGTTGTATGAGACCGTTTACTTGAGTATAAATCTTTTCCAAACTGTTTAAAATGGCGTTTGTAGACATGTTTAAAAAAGCTAAACTTTTTTTTTGGTCCATTAAACATTCTCTTTGTTTGTTCATGATGCTTTTCTTTGCTTCTTCAATGCGATACCAACATTTATTAACGTGCTCATCAAACAATTTTTTAGGTAACAGTTTTTGACAAATCATACACAACTTTGTTTTGTTTACTTCTGGATTTACTTGTTCTACCTCAAAAAGAAATTTGCATTCGTGATCCCAGGTGTTTTCTATATTTATTTTTTTACTTCATCCAAAACAGTCATAAGTTTGAATCGTACCACATTTTTGTTGATGTTCAAGAAATTCATCAATATTAATGGGTAGTTTGCAATAATAGCAATATTCTTTACTTTTCGATTCTGCCTTTTTTTTTAATTGCTAAAAGAGTATTCATACATATTTAATATAATAAAACACATTTAATATTAAAAAAGTATATATAATTTATAAATTATGTCAATAAAGTTTTGAATTAAAAAAAGTCAATATTGTCTATTTCCATGTCTTCTACATCATCATCATCATCGTTATCATCATCATATTCTTCATTGTCATCGTCATCATTTTCAACATATTTTTTATTTCCCAGTAAGCAGCAAGACGTTTAAAAGACGTTTTAAAGATGTCTTTAAGGAGGTTCAAAAGGCGCACTTGTAGACGTCTAGATCATAAGGCTAAAAGACGTCTAAATAAAGACGTCTTTATAAAAACGCGTTTTAGACGTATGTTAGACGTTTTTTTTAAGATAATTTCAAGTACATGACGTAAAATTTTCGCGTAGTATGTGGTATATATTCATTGTATTAAAAACATCATATATTGTTATAATTTCGTATATACAAAATAGGAACCAGCAATCAAAATAATATTGCTGTAATCACCACCAACGGTTGATGCATCAAAGATGAAAACAATAAATAACATTAACAAATATATATCAAACCAGTATTTAAAACATTTATAACTTACCTTTAGTTATAATAAAATTTAACATACGTGTTTCTAGCTAATTTTTGACCGCATACTTGACTTATTATATGGCTTGTGGGTGTATAAAAACTAAAAGTACTGATATTTAACTTATATATTATTCTTGCCATTTTCACTTATTATCATGATCAGTCAACTATCTATTAAAAAAGCAAAATAATTATTAATAAAAAAAAGATATATTATTATTATAGCAATTATTTTAGTGATTCCTGTTACAACAATTTTAGCAATTGTGTAAAAAAGTAATTTAATTTAAAGTAATTTACACTTAAAACTTGAACAAATTATTGAAAATAATAAAAACTATGTTTTTACTTTGAATATACGACATCTACTTAACGCGTAATGACAAAGCCGTCAAAAAGAAGTCATAATGACATATTTATAAACAGGTCTCAGAAAAGACGTCTTTTAGCTTAAATCTATACGTCTTTTAATGCGTATTTTAGACTATTTATTACGCGTCTTTTTAACGTATTTTTAAACTTTAAAAAGATGCATTTTAAACGTCATGTTAAAATCGCATTCATTAAAGACGTCTAGAAGATGTCTTAAAAAAAGATATCTTCTAGACGTTTTTTTATCTTTAAAAAAAGACGCCTTTTAAACGTTATTTTAAAAACGCCTTTATAAAAGACGTCTAAAAGATGTCTTAAAAACGCTTAGAAAAGTGCGTCTTTACCTAGACTAGTTTTAGACGTCTATAAGTGTCTAAAATGCGTCTTGTGCTTACTGGGTTGTTTCATAATCAACGTCTATTTCATATTCATCCTCTTCATATTCAGCTTTTTCATCGGATATATCAACGTTTTTTAAATTAAAGACGGAATTGCCATCAACAAACATGATTTCGTATGAAATGATAAATTTAACATTTTGTTCAGATGGTTTGCCATATTTGTTGATCGCATCGTTAACATCTTTTATAATTTTTTCCATTTTATTTTTAATTAGTAAATCTAAAAAAAAATTACAAGTTAAAACAATATTCATAAAAAAAATTAATTAATCACCATGGGTTCCTCCACACGGTTTTTTATCAATACATTTAATTCAGTAAGAGTGTTTATTAAATTTGAATTAATAAAAAGTGTTTTTGTTTTTTCGTCATTCAACCATTTTTCTAATGCTCGTAATATAAGTTGCGGATTGCATTTTTCTTCGTGATTTACTTGAAAATATAAAGTTAACACGCGGTTTATTTTATCACAACTTTTATTGTAGTCATTACCAATAGCTTGAATGACGTATGTATTCATGTTTAAATAAACAGCAAATTGCGTCCAATAAGCTTCAAGATACTTTGCTAACATATTTCTTATTTCATTTTCCATGGTTTTAATTTATAAAATATAATCTGTAAAAAAATATATATTTTTTTCATAAATATGATTTACTTTAAAAAAAATAAATGCCTCGCACAAGATATACACCTAGATCAAAAGCTACTGTAGATTTTGTACGTACTACAAGAAACTCACAACATACGCAAACAGAAAATAGAGGGTTACCAAGCAATTGCAAAAATATATTAAGATGTTTACAAAAATTAAAAAAATATATAAAGGTGACAAATCTAATCGTAAATTGGGACGCGTTGGTAAAAAAATAAAACGATGGAAAATATCAAACGAAGCTTACGTTGATCGAAAACACGAAAGAAATGCAGCGTTAAAAAGAAGAAAAAAGAAATAAACAAAAAATAAATTTATTTTTAAATATGTTATATTTTTTTATTTACAATTATTGTATAAGTTAAAAGAAGTTAAATCGTCTTTTAATTTTTGCAAAATAAAATTGGTTTTTCTTTGTCGACCTCGTTTTAATTTATATTTGCTTTTTTTCTAAAAAAAATTAAAAAAAATTTAAAAAAATATATTTTCTTCATGTTTAAAAAAAAAAAAATTTTATGTATAGAAATTCTTACCTTTTTTTTATTCACCTGAAAATGCACTGATTCTTTTGGTTCTTCTGCTCTTTCTATCTGAAACGTTGGTTTTTGTGTTTTTTCATCAAATTTTTTCATGAACTCTTCAACGGTTAAATCTATTTCTTGAAACTCTAAATCTTGGTCATCGCTGTAACGATAGTTTCAATTACTTTAACTGCCATTTTTCGTACAAGTTTTGTTATTGCCATTTGAATTCATATTTAAAAAAATGCTGTTTTTATGTCAAATAGTTAATCCCTACAGATTAAGTAAAAAAAAAGAATTTTGTGACAAACAAGTTATATTTTGAAACTTTTAATCTGGCTTTTTACATAGGGATTAAGTAGGGAATTTTTTAATTAAAAAATGTGCGTAAACAACTTTTAAAAAACTCTGTGTAGAAAAAAAAACTCTGCGTAAAGTGTTAAAATGACAATTTAAATAAATTCATGTAAAAAAAAGAAGCTATTTTTATGTAAAATAGTTAATCTCTACAGATTAATTAAAATAAAAGAATTTTGTGACAAACAAGTTATATTTAGAAACTTTTAATCTTGCTTTTTACGTAGGATTAAGTAGGGAATTTTTTAATTAAAAAATGTGCGTAAACAACTTTTAAAAAACTCAGCGTAGAAAAAAATCTTTGCGTAAAGTGTTAAAATGTTAATTTAAATGAATTCAAAACACGCTTAAACAACACGTCGACGTAGCTTAGCGCATCGTATCATTTCAGCGCTAAGTTGTAAACCGCCATGAACCGATCGTCTAGGGTTCGAATCTCTCTATAACTTTACGGCTTTAACATTATATGTATAAACACATTGAGTTCGGTGAATTCAAACAGCGAATTCGGTGAATTCGCTGATACTTGATGACGTCTGTCTAGTTAGCTTAGTTAGTTATATGTTAACCACATTGAGTTTCGGTGAATTCGCTGATACTTGATGATTGTGTCACACTGAGACTCGTACTCTCGGTGAGTCCTGAGCGCGTATGAACGAGCGTGTATGTACGACTGGGTAAGCAGGCATAAGTAAGGCATAACACAAAAAAAATAGACTAAGTAAGTAAGGCTAAGTAAGGAAGTAAGTAGGATAATAAACAACCGGTTGTAAAAAAAACAGAGTTAAAAATAACAAGTAGGCCTACTAAGAAAAAAACAAGTTAGGTAAGGCAGGATAAGTAAGGGCAGTGTCGGGTGACACAAAAAATTTTTTACTTAAAAAAAAACATAAGTTTTTTTTAAAAAAATATAAGTTTTTTTTAAAAAATTATAAGTTTTTTTTAAAAAATTATAAGTTTTTTTTAAAAAAATATAAGTTTTTTTTAAAAAAATTTAAGTTTTTTTTAAAAAAATATAAGTTTTTTTTTACAAGTCAAAAAAAAATGAGAAGAATTTATAAACGTAAAAATCGTTTAAAAAGATATCATTTTATATATAAAAAAAATTAAACAACATAGTCGATTAAACAACATGATGCATAGAGGTGGAAATGCTTTTAGAAGTTTAAAAAGATAATCATAATAAAAAAAATGTTAAAGTGTAATAGAGAGCATAAAAGTTATCATAAAAAAGTATATTGTAGTACATGTTTTGTAAACACGTTTTTATACTTTGATAGAGGAATATTTGGATTTTTATCAATTTTTATAAAACGAAATGGGTGATAAAGTTTTAAATAATTTAAGAACAGACGTATCTGATTGCGGTGAATATATTTTAACGTTTAAATATCATAACGAATGTTTGTGTCAAATGATCACTGGAAATAAAGAAATTGGACATGCAAAAATTTTTACTTTTTTGGGTGGCTTTATTATAGACTATAACATTATTTCTAAATTGTATACTAAATGTCATGTAAATAAAGGTGATTTATATGTAGGTTTTGAATTACCAATAATAAATTGTTAAAAAAAAAATTTAATAGTGTTTTTTTATTAATTTTTTTTTACAAAATAAATATACAAGTAGAAAAAATATTTTTTTTAAATTAATATAAAAAAAATGGATTTTAAAATTTGTCTTAAGAAATTTTATGAAACTAAAAAAATAACTACTTTTCAAGGAGATAGTAGTTTAAGCACAGTAAAGGGTGATTTTAAATTATTCTTTCGTTTGGACGGTAGCAATCAAATTAAAGTAAATCGTTCAAATAATACAGCACATGTTGTTTTTATTTATGATTATTATTTAAACGACGAACTAATAAAAGATCAAAAAGAATTCGATATGCTATATGAAGACTTTGTTACTGCTATAAAAGATTCGGTATCAATATGGTTGTTAGAAGAAAAAGCATAAAAAGAAAAAGACGCTCTCGTAAAACCCGTAAAACTCGACGTATACTACGCGCTCGTGGGTTAACAGATTATGTTACATCTCAAAATATAACCAACGCTTTAAAAGTGGGTTCAGTGTTATATGGATTAAGAAAAGCATGGAAATCTAAAAAATCAGTGCAAACCACACCTACAATAGTACCCAAGTTTAACCCGTATATGCCGCCAGATAAAGTTTTAAAGTATATTAAAAAACATGTATTTTTTTGTATACAAAAAATATTTAAATAAAAACATAATACAAATTAAATTGTTTTTTTCTTGTTGATTCTTGACGACTTTGAAAGTTTTTGTTTTTTTTAATAATAGTTTTTTGTTGCCGTTACAATGATTACATATATTTTTGCCAGTTTGAATTGGTATCATTATGTTTTTAGGTAAGTAACGTAGCCAAATTTCATCGTTAATTATATTTGCTTCGCATTTTTGTAATATTTTTGTAAATGTTGGATCTTTTATTGTAAATACGTAAAACTTGCCGAGTCTATTACACTTTTCGCATATTTCTTCGTACGTTTTTTTTTTTACTGGACATAAAGCGAGTTGTTGCATTTTTTTTCTGATTATAACAAATTCATCATAATACGGTTTTTTATTTGTTTTTGAGTCATGACATCATCAGATGGGTTATTTATGAAATTGTTTAAATCTTTTAATCTTCTGTAAATTAGGGAGTAAATTTAGTCCATTTCTTCTTTTTGTTTTAAATATGGGTTTTCTTTGTTCATAACATCTCGAATGGCAATAACGTCATGTATAGATAATTTGTCCCATTGACTTTCGTAATTGGTTCTTAATAACATGGCATCTTTTAAAAAATTTTTAATTTTGTTATTTGTAATAACTTGCTCTTCAATTATGTCATGTTCGATTGGAATTTGTTTTGTTTTCATAAACACTAGATTACGTTCTAGTCTTTCGTTTTCTTTTAAATAAAGGTGTAGTTTCATATCTTTTTCAAAGAGTTGTTTAGCTGTAAAGTCTAAGTGTGTAAACAATTTGTTTTTAATAAAGTTAAAAAATGGCAAAAAATTTATCTGAGCTAATTCAGAAGCATGAACTGTCGAAACACCAAAAAAATGATAATTTAGCAGTCTGCACAACAAAGGTAAATAAATTTGTCCGCTGTATATGTAATCTTTTTCGCTAAATAAGAGCGAAATAAAATAAGCTGCAAAAGCCCCACATAAACTACTGTTGTTCCATTGAAAACATGTTTTGTTATAAGAAAAAAAAAAATAACAAGAACTTTTATTAAAAATGAAACGCATCTTTTTTTTAAATTTTATAAACATGTATAAAAATCAAAAAAAAAATTTTATATTAAAAAAAAACTTTTTTTTTATAAAAAAATGAATCGTGTTGAAAGCATTATTAAAAAAATTCACAGCAATTGCGTTGTTTGCGCATTAGACGAAGTAACCAAAAAGTACAAGAGTCATGAAAATAAATCTGGCAACTCTTCACCGTCTTCTCTTACTAATGAAGAAGAACATTATACAGACGAAAGTTCAAACGCTTTTCTTGAATATATTTTAAGTTCAAAACGCATCAACTTAAATTTTTTGTTCTCCTGTCATAGAACTGTATTTTAAAATAAATTTGGTAAACCAATAAAATTCGTGTTTGTCAGCTGTCCATTCGTATGGAAAATGATGAGTTTGTCTTATGTAAGAACTAATTTCAGTTTCGTTATAGCTAATGTTGATAGTGTTAACTTGTACGTTAGTTTTAACTTCTTCTAAAGCTTCAAACAAATGTCTGTTGTATCTTAAAAAACTAGAAATTTGTTGAAGACAACTTTCAGTACCCAAACTTTTAAAAAGGGGTTCGCTATTAAAATAACAAGACAATGATTCGTTAGTGCACATTTTATTCTTCTTTTTCTAAACTAAAAAAACTTGAAATAAATAATGTTACAATAGCGTGTAGTACGTTAATAAATAAAGTTTTTTATTAGAAGTTCCTTCTTTTATGATTCCTTCAATGTTTCTTTTAACAGATTTTTTTAAAGCACCATCTAGGTTATTTATGATAGTAGAAGCGGTAGGTATTATTTTGTCTACAAAAGTATCTACAAAACCATCTGTTTGATCTTCTTCAAATGGAACCTTTTCTTTAACGTCTCTTTCAAGCAGCAAAACTTTGAGTTTGGATTTGTAGTATTCAGCTACAACGTTTTCGTTTACGCGTTCTTTTTCTAATTTGTTAAAATGATCCAAATGATATTCAAACAATTGAGGTTGTTTCAGTAAATTTTTAAATTGACTGTTTTTAAAACATTTTTCAATAGAATAAGAATTTAAGTTGATGCGTTTTGAACTTAAAATGTATTCAAGAAAAGCGTTTGAACTTTCGTCTGTATAATGTTCTTCTTCATTAGTAAGAGAAGACGGTGAAGAGTTGCCAGATTTATTTTTATGACTCTTGTACTTTTTGGCTACTTCGTCTAATGCGCAAACAACGCAATTGCTGTGAATTTTTTTAATAATGCTGTCAACACGATTCATTTTTTTATAAAAAAAAAGTTTTTTTTTAATATAAAATTTTTTTTTTGATTTTTATACATGTTTATAAAATTTAAAAAAAAGATGCGTTTCATTTTTAATAAAAGTTCTTGTTATTTTTTTTTACATTTGGCTGTTTGATACTGAATATATTCATAATGAGTTTGATAAAGATCATCCTTGTGGAAAGAATTGTTTACGTGAATTATGTTTAAGGGCATTAAATGATGGTTTTTATGTTCACACGCAGGTGTGGCCGTGCGTTACTAATGAAAGATTATCTGCAAAACATCAAAAAGCTTTTAATTTTTGTCATAAATATGTGCATGGATTGACTTATGATCCCATTACTTTAACGCCGAATCACCATGCAACGCACATTTTGTTGATGATATTTTTACTAGACAACTTTTAGAACACTGTTGTAAGTATGAAACTAAAATGTGGTATAATTATTTGATCGATTTCATATATTATATTAGAGGAAACACTGCGAAAAGAGAACAGTACAAAGAATTGGTCGATTTAATACGTGATAACAATCGCTGCGAGGAAGTAAATAAGAAAAAATGTCAGTGTTTTGACAAATGTATTTTGCAAATAAAAAATTTATTATACATGAAATATAAAAAAAAATTAAAAAAAAACGTTTTTTTTAAAAACATTCTGATGTGTTTATATATACATGTAAAAATGTTCAGCTTTGTTAATAGGTTGTTCGTTAACAAGTTCTTTTTTAATAACATCGTAGAGTTGATCGCTATGTTTATTTAAAATTTTTGAAATGTTAAAGTTTCTTTTAAAAAAATAAAACCAATTGGCGTGTGGAAACATTTCTGTAATTGATTTTCGATAAAAATTACACTGATTGAACGATTTGTATATAAATACTTTATCGTTTATAGATTTTACTTTTTCTGTATTGAAAAAGTTATAGATGGGTGTAGGAGTATAAAGCGTGTAAAAACCGTTATGTAGTAATTTTTCGTTGTATAAAAATGTTAATCTTTGTAAGCAAGAGGGATATTCTTCCAACAAAATCAATGCGTTTTGCTTTAGCAAGTCGTATTCGTATAATTGTTCTTTAATTAAATACGGAAACAAAAAATAATACTTCAAAGATAATTTAAGTTTTTTTTTCCATGACGTGCAATGAGTTTCTCAATTTTTGTAAAAATGAGTAGATATTTTTGCAAAAATTGTTCAAGTTTAGTTTCCATTTTGATCCTTGTTCATCAAATTGAAAATAGAGACGAGCAGATTTGCCAAACAAAGTTTGATTGTTTTGATATTCTTTGATAATAAAAATATAATACAAATCAGCATATTGGTCTTCTGGTAACAACAATTGCATATTCCATTTAGTTAAGTATTCTTGAATTCAAAGGCGGAACTACTGGACGCAGGACCCTGCGTTGCGGGGGGGGGGGCTACCTATAGGGAGCCCTCATATAAAAAAAAGTTATACTCTCAATAATATTTATACTTTAAAACTCTTTTCTGCAAAAAAAAACATTCTTTTGCGGGGGGGGGGGGAGCCCAAATTTTGAAGTTCCGCTACTGCTTAAAATAACTTTTTCCATTCTTCAAAATTGTTATCCAAATGTTGAAATTCTTGCAACATGGGATGTAGTTCATTGCCTGTAAAAAAAAGTTTTACAGCATTTTCTAAAGATTGATCGACCTGTTTGCTTGTCATTTTCTTAAATATAAGCTAATTAATTCCATTTTTTTTATTTGAAGTATTAGTGTAATAAAAAAAAGTTTTGATTTGATATAAAAAACTATAAAAAAATTGCTATATATATGTTTTTTTAAACAATAGAGATTAAAAAAACAGGAACAAAACAAGTTTATAAAAAAATGTCAACGTGTCATTTTTGCCAAGGTGGCATTTGTTTTTGGTGATATCATTTATGACTTTATATGGTAATATAAAAAAAGTGTCAATTATCATTAATGATACTAAATATAGTCTTTTGTGTATTTTTTGTGTAAAAGGAGTAAGATTTTTTCAGAACTCATCAATCGAGATATTAGGAAGCTAAGCAATAAGAAATGGATACAATACTTTTTGAGCTTATAAGAAAAGAAAAGGAGGAAGAAAACAAAAATTCGTGTAAATATGCATTACATGAACTCTTTGGTTTGGAAATACCAAAAAACGAAGAAGAAAATAAGGGAGTAAAGAGTTATTAGTGATGGTATACCGTTAGATGCTAAACAATCTAATGAATGGATGGAAAAATTTTGTAAGATAACTCTGCTTAAAAATAAATGTGTCGAGATGTTAGATGAAGATGAAACAGTAACTCCAGCTGTAGCATCTTTGTTAATTAAAATCAAGGAAGAAAAAAGAAAAGGTAAAAAACGTCATTCAGATAAATTGATTCATTCACTAAAGGATAATCAAAAAAGAAAAAAACCAAATTATGAAATATCAAAAATAATATGGACAAATGCGGAAGAGTTAAAAAACAAAGCACATGAACATGCTTTATTGTACGGTTCGTTAACTGAAAAAGAATTGCAAAAATTTGATAAATTTAAAGAACTGTTTATAACATGTCAAGTTGTTTAAAGAAACATATACATTTGCATGAATGTTTTTGGTGTGAAAATTTTTTTTGTTATTTATGTTTGATAGAACATTCAATAGAAACATTAAAAAAAAATTGTTTTGATAAAGATAAATGGGAATTTGTTTGTTAATTTTTTTTAAATGTAATTATTTTTATTATTGTTAATGTATTTAATGGTAAAAAATAATTTTTTTATATTAAGTAAAACAAATGAACCAAGATTTTGAAGACGAGTGGCATATAAACACAAGGCAAGAGTTGTTAAAATTAAAATATCAATTTTTTAAGGATAAGCGATATCAATTTGATGAACTATCAAAATGGCACGTTAAAAAAAAAGTAAAAGATGTGGCCAATTTATTTCACTACATAGCATGAAAATGTTGTGAAGAAAAATATGATCGAGAAGAAATGAAAATTTTAATTGATGAGTTATACCAAAGACCTTTTACTGCAAGTGAATTGAAAAAATGGAAGAGTACGCAAGTTATTTTGAAATGTGCAGTCATTGTTTACAAACACTTTTATTTACATATTCGTGTTATTGGTGTAAAGTAGAATTTTGTTTTGATTGTTTAAACAAACATATAGCGACAAGAAATAAAACTGTATCCTACGCTGAACCCAACCCAAAAGTTAATTCAAGCAGTAGTGGAAATGAAAATGTACTGTATATAATTTTATTTTAATGTTGTAATTTTTTTTAGATTAGTATGATTAATCAAGAACAAAATGTTTTGGAAGAAGTTTTGGATGATTTGCAAAACATTTTTGTATACAAAATGAGAAAAAATGTTACAAACGATTAATACGATATAATAAACATAGATCAAGATGGAATTAAAATTGAACGTGTTATTGAGAAAATTAAGAAAGAAATATGGAATAACAACAATTTCAAAATTGAATTAGCTGATAGTTATTATTATTTAGATTTGTGTAAAAAACAAAATTATATGCTTCAAAATAAACTAAAACATTATGAAAACATGTTACAAAAATATAAAAACTTTTTAATGTGTTATTATTGTCGCATTTATTATTTAAAAAGTAATGTTTATTGTTATCCTAACAATCCTTTATATTGTTTTTGTCCTTCATGTAAAATGCAACACGGATGTTAATTTATTTTTTTTATGTAAAAAAAAATTTTTAAGATGAAAACAGTAAAAATAATCAATACAAAAGGTTGGTCGTGTTATGCAACTAAAGTAAGTGCTGCTTTTGATTTACGTAGTACTGAAAAAAAAACAATACTACTATCTCAACGAATGTTGTTTTCTACTGGTGTTTTTATATCTCAAATGGATTGCAATCTTCAAGCTCATGTTACTACCAAGTCGGGATTAGCTTTATATCATGGTATTACAGTATTAAATTCGCTTGGTATTATAGATTCTGATTATAGAGGAGAATTCAAATTCTGATTATAGAGGAGAAATTACTTTTAAATACATCTAACGAAGCTTTTACTGTAAGCGAAGGTCAAGCTATTGCACAAATGTCTTTTTTACCTGTATTTTTTGCAGAAAGAGTGGTATTGGTTGGTTCAAATGTGAATAAAATATATCAAATGGAAATACAATCCATGTTGTCTGAGAAAGAAAGAAACGGTGGTTTTGGATCAACTGGACATTATAATTTGTAATTTATTTATTTTTTATTTTTTTAGATGACTAACAAAAAATTAGAAGTTGTCGAGTTGATAAAAAATGAAAATGAATTTGATGGTGCCAAGCCAAAAAACGATTTGATAAAAATAAAAGATGAAATTGAAGTTGATGGTAACAAGTCAAAAGAATTAAAAGAATTGCGATTTCAATTGAAAAATTTAAAAATGAGAGTATTAAATCTTGAAGCTCCTGTTAAATTAGAAGATGATAAAAAAGACTTATTCTTACTGGTATGGAACAAATAATGAAAAACTCACTATATAGTTTTTTTACTTCACCAATTTATTATAAAAATTATAAATTTATATTACGTATTCATTTGTTTAATGAATTTGCTTGTGGTGATCAAAATCATAATCACAAAAATCAAATGTCAATATTTGTATACATGCAGTCGCATTTATTTGATGCTATTCTAAAATGGCCGTTTAGTGGAAGAAAAATAACTTTATCTTTACTTGGTAAAAACGACAAGTACAAAAAAACTATTATCACGAACAATCAAGCCTATTTTTAACGACCGTATTGGTTGCAATCTAATGAAGGATTTGGTTTTAGCAATTTTATTGAAAAAGAAAATTTAATTCAAAATTATATTGTTGAAGACACTCTTTTTAATAAATGTAAAATTGAATAACATTTTTTTTATTTTTTTTAAATGCTTGTATTTTTTTAGCTATTAAACTAATTAAAAATGACAATATGGAGTGTATGGAATAAGATAGGACCAGAAGATAAAGCGTTAGAACAGCAATGTTATAAGTTGATTGATTTTTTAAAAGATCAAAATACTGAATATCGTTTTGAAAAAGTGTCGTGCATAACAGAAAAAGTGTATGAAAAATTATCAAAAGATTCAAAAGATTATAAATTTGATGAAAAGGAAGTGAATCTTTTCCTAAAAGTGTGTTCAAAATTAATTACTAAATGTAATAAAGGAATTGATCGATTAGAAGAAGAAGTAAAAAGAGAAAAAAAGTTTGAAAGAAAAAGAAACGAATCGTTTATTGATTTTGCAACAAAAAAAGATGAATGGTGCTGTTGCGAAGCTAAAAAACAAAAGTGTCAAAGAATTTATTTTTCCAACTAAAACTGAAATACGTTTAAATTTAAAAAAAGATATACGAAGTCGTTTTTTTCAATTGTTTGCAAAAACTGAAAGTGTATTAATTTGGTGTTGATTTTTTTAATATGATTTTTGTTGTAATTTTTTTTTTAGAAAAATTAAAAAAATGTATAATTGGGTAAAAAATGGTTTTCGACCATTGACACTGTTTACAAAAGATGAATTGGATTCTTTGATTTCTGTGAACGAAACTATTATCTCGTTGCTACTAAATGAAGAGATAATAAAGGAAAAACAAGATAAAGACGAAAATTGCCATGTAAAATGTCAATGTACTAGTTTTGATTCCAATAATGAATTTATAGTAGATATTGATTTTAAAAAATTGCCAGAAGTTAGCAAAACAGATATTAAACTATCAGAAGTTAGCGATTCGGATGACAGCGAAACAGATGATAATAGCAAAACAGAATATGATTTACCAAGTTCTTTGGAAGAGATTCAATTTGATGAAAATATTATGGATAAAAGTGTTTTTGCTAAAAAGTTTCCCAATTTATATATGTTATTAAAAACAACTGAACACGGTAAAGAATATTGTTTTTGAGCAGATAATGTTTATCATATGGCAGATGAAAGAAAATACAATTGTACAGCTGTAAATCGCAAGCATGCCAAAAAAATATTAAAAGTATTTTTGGTCGTTGGCTTAAATTACTATCGTATTTTTTATAACAAAAAAATACACGGTGATGTCAGTGAAATTAATTTAAAGGTAGTTGACGAAAATAATTTACTATTGGAAATTAAGAATACTTCAAAGAATTAAGAATACTTCAAAAATGTAATATGAGTTTGGGTTTATTGTTTGCTGCAAAAGATAACATAACAGAAGCGCATGAAATGTATGAAGAAAATTTGAAAAATCCTGAAGAAGATAATGCAATCAGATCTTTATTTTTTGAGTTGCTTAAGGATCAAGCAGAAAAAGGAATTATCTTTCATATGACATTAAGAAAATCAATTTATAAACTTTTAAAATTAACTAAATAATTTTTTTTCTTTATTATTGTTTAATTAACGATTGTAACTTTTTTTTATTATTAAAGCTTGTAACTTTTTTAGATTTAATAAAAAAATAATGGAACTCACTGAAAATAAAGTAAACGAATTAATGGAAAAATTTTTATCACTTAATGAATGGTTTCCGTTTACATTACAAGAATTGATCACACAAGCTAAGGATTTTCAACCTTTTGTATGGATGATTGTTTAGAAAAAGACAAATATTTAAATGATGAAATTAAAGATGCTTGGGATTGTTTTTTTCGATACGATTTTGCAAGAGTAGAGGAAATGCCATACAATCATCAATTTGTTGTCAAGTTGACAAAAGGAATTAAAAAACTTTTTGATTGGACTTTAAATTATTTTTAGAACAAAATTTTAAGCTATTTTATGAATTTTTTACAGGTTATATAATGAAAGATTTTTTTGTTTCACAAGTTAATAAATGGTTTAATAAAGACGACGATGATGCTGAAGAAGAAATAAAATGTCATTATTGTAATAATCTTTGTTAAAATTTTTTTTAGATAAATTATAAAAAAAATATTGGTGAAATCTAAACGTGAAGGAAAAATTAAAGGAAAAAAACATTTTTTGTGTTTATCTTTTTCTTCATGTTAAATTGTGATTTATTTTTAGATGAATAAAGAAAAACATGATAAAGATTTTCAAATATTTGGAAGGTGTATACGAATAAATACTGGTTTGGATGATGAATATGTTGACGAATCAGTGATATATTTAGAACTTAAAAAATCTTATGAAATGTTAAAAAATATTGTTTTAGAAGTCAAAGGAAACAGATATTTATGTGAAAGACTTCGATACCAAACTATACCTAATTGTTTTGTTACTAATTTAAAGGAAGTATTTTGGCATGCTTATCCTTTACCTATAGAAAAAAGTGTTACGATACTTCATACTCATTTGATTTTGATTAAAAGTATGATTGAAACTTGTGAAAAAGGAATAAAAATATCTGAAGATATACTTAAAAAATATAATTATTGCACTGAAAGTCATAAAAGTTTTTCAAAATTTAAAAACGAATTAAAAAATATCATGTTAGAATGTTTAAATTTATATATTTGTTGTCCGTATTGTGAATGTAATAAATATAAATAATTTTTTTTAGATGATAACAGAAACTAAATTAAACGAATTTTGGAAATGTTAGATGTTAGAACGATGATGAAGATGTTAAATAAATTTTTTTACGTGAACGGATAGAAATGGCGACCATTTCTATCCGTTCACGTAAAAAAATTTATTATATGAATTACGTACCTATGGAGGTTGAAATGGAAAAAGTGTATATGAAACAAATACAAGAACAAATATACAAAAAAATGAATTGTGAATTTGTAGATGAATATAGTTGGGATACGTTGAAATCAACAAATAAAAGACAAGTGCCAAAAAGAGTGTGTGCGTTTGTAATAGTTTTAATTTTATTTAAATTTAACATAATAAATGGAGACATTGAAACTGACGAATTTTTTGAATTTTATCAATTTTTTCAAAATTATCTAGGCAAAGAAAAATTTATTAATGAATTAAATTAAAAAATTGAAAACAACATGAGATAGTATCAAGAGAAACGAAGACTTACAGAATTAAAACTCAAAGACATTATGAAGACATTTAAAGATCGAAATTTAGCTAATTTATCAGTGGATGGAACGCTTACTAAATTGAATTTTACTTTATAGCAATTGTACAAAAAAGCTTTAGCCTATAAAGAAACATGTGGAAATTGCAAATTATAAAACATTTTGATCAACTTGAAAGACTTAAAGTTCCAGAATCAATCTGGACTAATTGGACTCAATTTTTTTATTATCAATTTGCTGATAATTATGTTATTTTAATTTTGTTAGAAGTGTTGTTGGAAAATTTTCCAGTTTATAGTAATAAGGAATTTTATGAATTTTATTATTTTTTTAAAAACTTTGATAAAAAACTAGTTATTGAACAAGTGAATGTTAAAGTATGCGAATATGTTAAAAAACTTTTTTATTATTAAAAAATATTTCTTTGTAATTTTTTTAGATGGAATTAACAGAAACATTATTAAATGCTTTAATGTGGGTTTTTAATGAAACATGTCTTAGAGAAAGGTTAACCTTGGAAAAATTTCGTTATTATGTTTTACGTTTTGATGAACAAAATTGGAACCACAACGATACAACAATCATTCAAAGAATTCAACATGATTTTAAATGTTTTGGAATACCTCATTTTGTGGTTTTAATAATTTTGCAATACATGTCACAACATTTTCACGTTTATTTAAACGAAGAGTTTTATAGATTTTATTATTTTTATCAAAATATACACATAATAATAAAAAAATAATAGATTAAAGAAGTTAATTTAAAATTAGATCGCATTGAGGAAATGATTGAATTTTTGCATGAATGATTGTATGATGGATATTCAAAGAAAATATTCACAAGAAAACATACTTAAAAAAAAATTAATTAAAAAACATAACGTTATTGAAACGAATGAAAAAGAACTCATTGTAAATTTAATGATTTTTGGCGAGTCAGAGTTGATGAAAGACAAAGAATTTGTAAAAAACATGAAAAAGTATGAAAAATATCGTAAACTTGAAATGTATCATTTATCGTTGATGATGTGGTTTGCAAAATATGCAATAATTTTACTTTACGGTTTATAAACATTTTTTTAGTTTAATTTAAAAAATTTTTTTTAGAAAATAAAACGAATTTGTCAGCAAAACAAAAAATTGCTTTTCAATGGCTTGATGAACAATTAAATTTTTTTATTACTGGTAGTGCTGGTTGTGGTAAAAGTTATTTCCTTAATGCTTTAGCTTCTAGCGATCAACTCATAAAAAACATTGAAATTACAGCAAGTACTGGTAAAGCAGCTCATCAAATTAAAGGTATGACTATATATAGTTTTGCTGGTATTGAAGTTGGTACCAAACCTATGGAATATTATTATAACCACGACACCAGACGTTTTTAACAGATGGAGAAGTACGCATGTTTTAATTATTGATGAAATTTTGATGATTAACGCATGTTTTAATTATTGATGAAATTTTGATGATTAACGTTCTTGAGTTAACCGAATGTTTTAGACAAAAAAATCTTGAATTTTTTAACGCGTTAAATGAAATACGATTAGGAAAAGTAACAGATATAACTGTCAATCTTTTAATGACCAGACATTTTGAAAATGACGTAAATATATATTCGAAATACGTGCGTTTGTTTTTTTTAAATCAAGAAGTGGCTTTTTATAATTTACATAAAATAAACGATATTCGATCTGAAGAAAAATGGTTTCATTCTAAAGATGTTATTAAAAATCCCAAAGTCAATCATATGTTTCAAATTCCTACTTGTCTACTTTTAAAAGAAGGAGCTGTTGTCATGTTAGTTAAAAACGTAAACGTAGAAGAAGGATTGTGTAACGGTACGATTGGCGTAGTGACGTTTATTGAATCAAACGGTGTTTGGGTTTGTATAAACAGAAGAGAATTTAAAATTGAAAATATAAAAGAAGACACTTTAAATTGTACTCATTCCGTTATAGCTTCTAGATTTGGTTTACGGATACAGTTAGCATTTTCTTTTACTGTACACAAAGCTCAAGGGTGTACATTAAACGAAGCAGTTTTAAATTTTAATAGTAAAGCGTTTGTTTCATCGCTTATTTATGTAGCTTTATCGCGGGTTTGTAATTTAAATGGCATTTATATTATTCATAAAAATAAAAACGAATTAAGAAATGTATTAAAAAATATATCGATAGATAAAGATGTTGAACTCTTTTGCAAAAATTGTACAAAAAAATAATTTTTTTAGCAACATAAATAAAATGCATTTCAAGTTAAAATTGTTGAAGAAAAATTAGCAAACGAAAGTTATTATAGAGAAACGTTTTATTATGTAAAAGACAATTACAAAGATGAAGATGTTATAGAAGAAATTGACTTAAACGAGCAAGCGCAATCTCCCGACGAAATTGTTCATCATATCAATGAAAAAACACAAGTTAGTTTTGAAAACGAATTAAAAAAAAGTTTATCTTTTGCTAATTTGTTTCAAAACTTTTTAATAGGATATAATATTATATCTCTTTGTGCAAAGTCTACAGAAGACGGTTATTGTAAAATTATTAAACGTTGTTACAATTCACCTATTTATTATATTAAACCGCTAGAAGGAGCTGTTAATTTGCAATATATAAAAAAACAATATTCGATCTGTTTTTAACATTTTAGAAAACGATAGTGGATGGAGATTAATTCGGGTCTGTAGTTTTAAAGTAAAAACATTGAGTAATTTAACCGAAAAATCTATGATGAAACTCAGAAACTACGAACTGAACGGGTACAAAAGATTATCTGAACTTTCTACCGATACCAGAATGAAAAAAAGCCAAAAAAATTCGGAAAGGAACAAACAATATTATCAAAAAAATAACAATAATTTATTTCCTAGAAAATTATTGAAAAAAAGGCAACAAAATTCTAAAAAGAATAAAAAATATTATCAAAAAAAGATAAATAATTTATCTTCTGAAGAACTAATGAAAAATAGACAACAAAATTCTGAAAAGAATAAAAAACATTATCAAAAAAAGATGAATAATTTATCTCCTGATGAATTAATGAAAAAAAGAAAAAAAAATTCTGAAAGAAATAAAAAATATTATCAAAAAATGATAAATAATTCAACTCCTGAAGAAATTTTTAAAAAGTTTAAAAAATATTATCAAAAAAATAAAAGTAAAAGTTCATACAATAAAAGACAATACAAAGAAGAAAATCAAGATGAATGGTTTGGTGAATGATATCGACCTCATTCTTTAACCGGTTGGAAAAATCAAAAAAGTATTTCATTTAAATTATTATCGTACGAACAAAAATGAAAAATGTTTTTAGATTACAGCATACTGTTTGACGATGGTTTGTGTTTTTACTCTGTTATTGTCATTTCGCTGCTCATAAGAAAATGGAACGTAAACACAATTAAAGAATGGAATGAAAAAGTAATTGAAAAAAATGGTCAAGATTTGTATTCAGAAGAAAATATATAGCAACTTATTTTTGATAATGAGAATAATTCGTGGTTAGAACCTTTAACTTTGTTAAAAGAAAAAAGTGAAAATTTATCATTTCTTGAACTGTCAAATTTGTGTCAAACTTTTGCTTACGAAAATAGTTTTGATCGAATAAACATTAAAATTTTTTCGATGAATAAAAAAAACGTACACGTTCGTTTGTTACATCCTAACATGAAGTCAAAATATAAAAGCGTTCTTACCGAATTGTTAAAAGTAGTTTACGAAAGTGCCAACATTACTAAAGATGATCAAAATCCTCAAAGAGAGTTTATCAACGAAGAAGAAAGAGAACGAGCTAATCAACGTATTAAAACAATCAATACAACAAAAATTTGTTTTTATGAAAGAAATGGTTCTCATCACGCTGTAAGCATGCTCAATGAACGTTATGTTATTTTATACAAAAATAATTTATTATTTCAATGTCCAGAATGTGGTCTTAAATATATTAATTCTACTCATGATTGTAAAGGATTTTATAAATCTAATAAATTCGTATACGGAGAAAAAAGACATTATTATGAACCTCAAAACAACCTTATAAATACTAGTGGTAATGTATTTCCGTTTTTTATTACTTTTGATTGTGAAAGATAAAAATAAAGCCATATCAGATTTTGTTTACAACAATTACGGCGTTTTAAAAGAATAATTCAACTCTACTCGTTTTAAACTTTATCACGAAATTATAAATTAATACTCTAACAAATTAATTTTATTTGATGCGCTACAACCTACAAAAACTGTTATCGATTTGTTAAGACAGCAGTTTAATATTGACTATTGTCAAAAAGATTTGTATTATTTTGAAGATAAAATTGTTTTATTTTGAAAAAAAAAAATTTTATTATGAAAAGATATAATCCTCACAATTTTTCTCAATCCCTTGCTCGCTTTGCGAAAAATACTATCCCAAAATGCTTACAATACTGATATTTACAAAAAAATGAGATTACAAACGGAGGAAGAACAAGACCAAGAAACAGAAAGTATCCCTACCCCTGTTCCAGAAGCTACAAACAAAACTGATTCTTCTAATTTAATTAAAAGATATGATTTACCTTCTTCCCTCATCTATGCAGATCCTTTAACAGCAGATGCCCAATTTTGAGGCGAAATAGACTTTCAACAGCAACTTAACAAATTGTTACCCGTCGAAACAATGCTAAACGGTGCATTGTCAACTTTGCTCATCAACTATCAAGAAAAATAGAAGACTTATCTAAACGTTGGAGGTGACGCTTACGCTTTTAGCAAATTAATTGGACAAAACAAATACAACGAATTGAACAATCAAATCGATCAAAGAAATATTAGCGAAACTTTAAGAATGATGAGAAACTTAAAAAAATTTACTCCTCAAGAAAATAATAACTCTTTAATTCCCATGCCTCCAAACTCTGTACAATCGAGTTTAAATAATTTACCACAACGATCTAGGTTAAACAACATTCAACAATCTAACAAAAAAGTTTACGTTTTGACTCCCATTTCACATTTTTTAACGTTTTACGAAAAACCTAACGAAGCCGAAATAGTCAAACTTATGGGAAACTTAGCTAGACAAAAAATGGACAAATTAGCTCGTCATCTGTTAGATATGTGCAAAAACCAAGTCAATCATACGTTTGGTTCTCATCAAAGTTCCTTACGCGTTTATAAACCTAGAAGTGAGCTCGCAACTTTGAACAATTTAAAAATATACATTCATTATTTGTCTAACGTTATCGATGTAGAAGAATCGTTAGCTAGCATCGTCAACTACGTTTCTAATTTTTAAATTACGAAATAATAAAAGATCACAAACAATATTCTTGCTACGCTAACGAATTTTTAACTTTACTTGTTTCACCTCAGTATTAGCAATTTGAGAATGGTAGCCGATTACTATCAGATCAAACATCTCACATTTGTTAAACTGTGGAATTATATAAAAAATTATGACATACCTTTTAGAAATGAAAGCCAATTAACGCCCGAAAGCACCTATTAACAAACGTTTTCGAGACATCCTTATACGGTAATGACTAGTTCTTTTTTATAAAGCGATTCTTTAATGGACAAAAGTTTTTCGTGTAATGTCGCTTTTAATCTTTTATCTGAAACAAAAGACATTGTCAATGCGTGGTTGTTGCAATACCGAGAAATGTTTAGAGGACACAAATTTAATATTTTGTCAGATTTTATCAAAAGCAATAACGTTTATATGATTGACAAAAACATTTACAAACTCATGATCAACAATTACGATACGAACGTAGTTCAAAATTTACCTGTATGCGAACACATGTTATATCTTACTTTTAAAACGTTTTTTTCGAATCCGCTTTCTTTACCATTTAGAGACGTCGACGACGTCGTGCACTTGCAAGACAACGTGGCGACAACGTGCATGAAAGCTAACGAGTACAGTTTTTTAGTAAACATTAAAAGTAATTCTAATCAATTTTACAATACGGAAGCATTGCAAGCATTAAACAAAAAACGTTAATCGAAATGATGATGGTAATGGGTACTTTATATAGTTCGCAACTCTCTCGTTTAATTCTTCTTTTAACTTCTTATAAAAAATGTTTTGAAATTAGTTCAAGCAATTTAACTGAGATTCAAAAACTTGCAAACATTTTAAAATCAGCTACCAAATTAAAACCAATCAGTTTGTTTCTTGAACCCGAAGTTGATTTACTTTTTCCAATCGCAGTTTTTACAAAAACACCTACTTTTGCACCTCATTATTTATTACCTACACCCGAATCTATGTTGTATTCTCCAAAAGAATCTACTCCCATAGAAGTAAAAAAACCAGAAGAAAAAGAAGAACCTGTTGTAGAAGAAGAACCTGTAGAAGCTACCGCTTTACCTACCGAAGCAGTTCCCGCCAGTTCTTTTACTCAGGTAGAAAGTTTTACAACGCCTGTTAAACGTCTTTTAACTCGTAAAAAGAAATATCCCCTAAGAAAAAAATTAGAAGACATTTAAAAAAAAATGGACGACGCGTTAAGAGATAAAATTGATAAACTTGTTGAAAACCAACTTGACGAATTTCCTAGTCGTTTGTTTGACATGACTAACTTGTCAAAAATAAAAAAAATAATGGCACAAATTAACACTTTGAAAAAAAATGCTACAGATTTAAAATTTTACGAAAAAATGATAACGTTATTAGAAGATTCGGTTTACGCAAAATGGGAAGAAATGATAACGGCTTAGTCTAATCAAACGCAACTTTTTAAAAAAACAACTAACGTAAACGTCAAAAATCAAGCACCTAGAAAACCTTACGTTTACGAAACTCATCAATTTTCTTACGAAAAACTGCACCAATATTTTCAAGCCGATTTAGCAGACATGGAAAGTTTTAACTTTAATCCCGGTTATCGACCTGATTATTGTTTAGTAGTAGTTGACGGTGTTTCAGGAAAAGTATATTTGAGAGTTATGAAAAAAAAAAACTGCAGAAAAAACAGTCAGCAGCTTTAAACATATTTTTAAAGACATTTTTAAAACTGTTCAACGAGACGACAAATTTTTTGTTTATTTACAAACAGACGAAGGTACAGAGTTTTTTAATTCCAAAATGAAAGAATGGTGTGAAACCGAAAACATTCATCACTTTCATAGTAAAAATTACCGGAAAGCCTACATAGCAGAATCGGTCATCGGACGTTTAAAATTACTTTACCAAAAGTTAAAAAACCAAGGAAAACTTAAAAAAATGAATTGGAGTTGTTATATAGAAAAAATTGAACAAAAATTAAAAGAAAAAGAAAAATCAACGAGCGGAATAAGTCCAGAAGATTATATTGCTGCATACCCCATACTCCCAGATATATATATATATATATATATATATATATATATATATATATATATATATATATATATATATATATATATATATATATATATATATAAATATATATATATATATATATATATATATATATATATATATATATATATATATATATATATATATATATATATATATATATATATATATATATATACATATATATATATATATATATATATATATATATATATATATATATATATATATATATATATATATATATATATATATATATATATATATATATATATATATATATATATATATGTGACAACACAACAATCACGCAAAGCAATAGCAAACAGCCTAAGATACTTGCTGGATCACATTATACATATTCAAATACCTTTTTAAAGAGAAGCACTTTAAACTAAGAAAAAGAGAGAAGGAAAATCTTTTTTTTTTTAACAGAATAATCTCTTTTCAAAAAAACAACTTCCAATAAGTTTTTTCATTCTTTCTGTTACATTTTCTAAAAAGAAATACAGCTATTAGTACGGAGAAGTATAAAATATACTGAAATGTAAATGCATAACAGTGTGAGATTTTTTATGTTAAATATTTCAACGAAGTTCCAATTGAAATTAAAATTGAGTTCTAAACTGACCCAAATCAATATCAGTTTGACAATTTTAAAAAAAGTTGTTACTATTAACCCATCTAATAACATAATTAACAATAAAATGTATTGAAGTAACATAATTAACAATAAAATGTATTGAAGTAAAAGTACTAAAAAGCACATTTAGTTTTAGTTGTAAAAAGCATGTGTCTCTGATCTCAATAAAAACCAAATTAAAAGTGAAAAAAATTAAAGTTTAATAAAAATTTGTATATTAAATATGGGGAAGTTTGAAAAAAATTAAATTGATTTTAACTAAAAAAATAAGAAACTCAAACAAAATCATAGAATGTATATATATATATATATATATATATATATATATATATATATATATATATATATATATATATATGTATATATATATATATGTTTACATTCAAGGGTGGCAATAAATAGTTGACCTCATTTTTTTTCAAGGGCTAATATTAATATATCAACAAAATATAAATATATATATATATACAAATACACATACATGCTGTTAAAAGAAAAATTATTTACAAAAAAAAATTGTGTGTATATATATACTTATATACATATGTATATTTATATATATATATATATATATATATATATATATATATATATATATATATATATATATATATATATATATATATATATATATATATATTTATATATATATATATATATATATATATATATATATATATATATATATATATATATATATATATATATATATATATATATATATATATATATATATACAAAGGTCAAAGGACCAGGCTTGCTTTGTCAATAGCATTTGTAATCTTCATATGTAAGTTCTAAAAATAAAATTTAATTTACATTTATACTTTAATAAATTTAACTGAAGGACCAAAATTAGAATAAAAAAAATGCTCTCAATCATTTTTTCTTAATTCTTTTATTTATAGTCAAGTCTTTACTTCATTAAAGCAGATAATATTCTTGTAAGCAAGAATTTAGAATAACCGTTTGGTGCTTTAGGTTGAGTACCTAAACATAATAAATATATACCTACAGATTCCTCTTCCTTGCTAAAAGATAAATAAAAACACTTAGAAAAGACATAATAAAATTTCACCATAAGAAGAGCTGGCTGTTAATAATTCATCTAGATAAAAAAAAAAACTGTTAAACAAACATTTTTTTCTCAACATTCTTAAAAAAGATATAGATAAAAATGTTAAAAAATATTGTTAAGTAAAATGAAAAAATGTAATCTTTTAAAAGTAGGAAAACAGTACGTTATCGAGTTAGGCTTGGTAACTCGATAACGCTTGTAATCTTCATATGTAAGTTTTAAAAATAAAAATTAGTTTATACTTTAATAAATTTAACTGAAGAAGCAAAATTAGAATAAAGAAAATGTTCTCAATCATTTTTTCTTAATTCTTTATTTATAGTCAAGTCTTTTTTTTTTTTTTTTTTTTTTTTAACATCTTCACTTCCAACAAGGCTGCAAGCAACCACTATAAGAGTTGGAAGTTACTGGAAGAGAAAAGACTAAATCTGTAGAGCAAGATAACGATTGACTGATGACTTAAAAGATTGCAAATTATATGAATCAGGAAAGCAAGATGAAGGAAGCGAATTCCAAAGAACTGATGTTCGAGGAAAAAAACTAGAAGAATAAGAGTTTTTGAAGCACTTAGGAACAGTCACAGAAAAAGGATGAGACTTAATTGAATGGCGAGTAACACGAGAGTGATTTTTAGTAGATGGCACAAGGGACGCTAGCTCTTTAGAGCAGTGTCCATTATAGTATTTGTAGAAAAGAGAAAGAGAAGCAACATTACGACGATGTGACAAAGGTTGGAGATTAGCTGCAAGAGCAGGTCCAACTATGTTTACAATTCGTTTTTGCACCTTGTCTAAAAGAGAAAGAGCATCATTAGAAGATCCGCCCCAGATGTGGCAACAGTATTCCATACAGGGACGGATTTGAGATTTATAGAGATAGAGAATAGAATCTGGAGTAAGAAAGTGTTTAAAAGAAAGATCAGAAGTAAGAGTTAATCCTAGAAGATGAATGGTAGATGACTCATCTAGTACATTACCATTCATAAATATAGGAAGATCTAAATTATTACGATAACGATTGGCCGAATAAAATTGAGTTTTATCTGAATTAAAGTTCACCAGCCACTGTGAGCCCCATGCTGTAGCAGAAGTGAGATCCTTTCAAGCTCAGATACCCCCTCCAAGCAATCAGAGAGTGTAGGCTTCTTATCATGACAAGAGTAAATGGTAGTGTCGTCAGCGAATAATGCCACCTTAGATGTGAGAATATCTGGAAGATCGTTAATGTAAATTAAAAAGAGTATAGGGCCAAGGATTGAACCTTGAGGAACCCCTGAAGTTACAGGATGTGAAGAAGAGTGTTGTCCATCGAGGACAACTTTTATACTACGATTGGAAAGAAAGGACTCAATAATTTTAAAGACGTTACGAGCTACACCATAAGAAGAAAGCTTATGGAGAAGACCAGCATGCCAAACTTTATCAAAAGCTTTAGAAATGTCAAGTGCGATAGCCTTAACCTCTCCACCTCTATCTAATGCACGGTAAAACCTATCGGTTATTACTGTTAGCACATCAGCTGTAGAACGAGAAGACCGAAATCCATATTGATGATCAGAAAGTAAGTTATTTGATTCAAGATGAGAGATTAAGTGTTTGTTGATTAAAGATTCAAAAACCTTGCTTATGACAGGAAGAAGACTAATGGGACGGTAGTTAGATGAATCAGATCGCTCTCCGGAATTTTTGAAAATAGGGATAACAGATGCTGCTTTCCAGCATGATGGAAAACAAGACTCTGATAAGCACTTGTTAAATAGTTTAGAAAGTATGGATGAAAGCTCCGGAGAACACCTCTGCAAAACTACAACAGGAATGTGGTCAGGACCACAAGCTGTTGAAGAGTCTAAGCAGGAAACTACTTTAGATACAGAAGCTGAAGTGATGCGAATGTCAAGCAAGGGATCAACCTGTTTGACGGCTATGTCAGGTAAAACGCAACTAGTGGAATCAAGAGATGATATTGATGAAAAGTTCTTAGCAAACAATTCAGCTTTGTCTTTAGGTGAGGTGACAAAGTCTGAACCATACAAGAGAGAAGGAATAACAGATTTGCCCTTATTATTGATACTGTTAAAGATTCTCCAGAAGTCTCGAGAGCCTAATTTTTGTGATGAGATACGAGATTTAATGACCTGGGAATAGCGAGCTTTGGCGTCAGACAAAACCTTTTTACAATGGTTTCTGGCGATAGTGAACAGATGTCTGTTTTCTGGAGAATTGTTTTGTTGATAGATATGGAAGTAACGGTTTCGATTAGAAATTGCTGCAGCGCAATGTGAGGAAAACCAAGAAGAAGAGTGAGGCTTGACCTGGAATCGTCGAGAGGGATCAAAAGATTCCATGCCAGCCTGAATCCACGAAGTTATGTAAGAAGCACATTTGTCAACAGGAAGACGAAAGATTTCTACCCAAGGGCCATCACGAAGAAAAAAAAATTTGATCAGAAATAACATCAAGAATAGTGCAGTTTTGGGATGAAGGAGAGCAATATTGAACAAAGAGAAAGGCGATAGAGTGAAGTTGTGCTAAACGAAAGCACATAAATGAATAGTCTGTAGATTCAAACCTAGTTTCACGACAATTGGGTAAGTTCTTACGAATGTATATGCCAAGGCCAAGCATGTGATTATTGGAGTCTTTACGAAATAAAGGAAGATAACCATCAACACTAAGATCACAAGATGGGACAGCCGAACTCAAATTAGTCTCACAAAGAGCAAGTAGGTCTGGTGAACTTTGCAAGAGATAAGACTCAACAGAAGAAAAGTTACTTCGAAGACCACGAATATTAGTAAATGATAGGTAAAGAGAACTTGGTGATGACAATGGTTTTTTGTGTTTTTTAGTTTTAGGTACTTTAGTCATTTTAAATTTATAAAGAACTTGACTCAAGTATAGATAGTACTCAGTACACTATTTAACAACTAAGCAATAGCCTCATTACTATTAATAAACCCTAAGCCGTAACAAAGGGCTCCAAATGTGGCCTCTGCAATGCACACCAAGAGTACAAACAGGGACACCATCCATGCGCAACATGGCACTGTTAGTACTCTGATATTTTTCGGCTGTTGATGGAATCAGCCTCTCTGAGAGCTACCACAGAGTTCGGGAAACCTGACTACCAGCCGGCCTCAGAACCATAAAACTGAGTTTTAGAGCTGTACCCTCATTAGGAGATAAAAGAATGAGTTGCCCAGTCATAATTATAGAGACACAAGCAATACCCACGCATTGAGTCAAGAAGATCCAGCGTTCAACATCCTAAACTGGAAACAATGTATTAAAAATACATCTGCGCCAGCCTAATAGATGAGGCTGCTTTACTTCATTATCTGCTTTACTTCATTAAAGCAGATAATACTATTGTAAGTAAGAATTTAGAATTACCGTTTGGGGCTTTAGCTTCTATACCTAAATATAATAAACATATATCTACAGATTTGTCTTTCTTGCTAAAAGATAAATAAAAACACTTAGAAAAGATATAATAAAATTTCACTATTGGGAAACTTGTTTGTTGACAGTTCATCTAGATAAAAAAAAACTAATAACCGAACATTTGGATTTCTTTTCCCAATATATGTAACAAAGATATATATAAATGTTAAAAATATTGTTTAAATGAAAAAATATTATCCTTTAAAAATATGGAATCAGTATTCACAACTTACCAACTCACCTTTGCAGAAGAACTTAAAAATAAAAAACTTGAAAATTTCATATAATTCCTTAAATATATCTTGAATGAGATTTAGAATATTAATCATAAGATAAACATTGGTAAATATATAATTTTATATATTGGTATGTACATTATTTTATTTATTGTTAAAAACAATTACTTTACATGGTTATTATGTATAGTGGTATAGTTATAAGGTCAAATGTACCTGGTAGTACTGCACTTAACTTGTTTCTTAGCACAGCGGCGTTGTTTTACAATGTTTGTGTTTCAAAATTTTATTTTTAAGTTGAGAAAGGGATGCAACCACAATTAAAGTAGCATCCTTAATTGTAACAGCCTACCAAGCTTTGGGGAGATAAAAACATTTGATATATTTTTGCTTACCAATCTGTTGCCTTAGAGCTGAAATATATATATATATATAAAATTTTATATTTAATTTGTTATTTAAATAAAGTAAAAAGTGAAATCTGAGTACTAATATAACTTACTTGATACTTCATTGATATCTAAAAATAAAGACATGCTAATATAAAGATTTGAAAATGTTTGACCCTAGCAAAAAACAAAAAAAAATAAATAAAATAATTAGTTACCTGAAGAGACTAATGATGCCGATGCAACAGCTTAATAAAAAACATAATAAAAAAAGGCAATTTAATTCTAATTATAATGTTCCAAAAAACAATATTTAATACTTGTCTTTTTTTAAGTAACAAATCAAAATAAAATGTTTTTCAAGTAACAAATCGAAAAAAAAATGTATCAAGTTACCAGAAGTGGCGTATGAAGCAGTTAAAACAACGAAATGAAAAATATATAAATATTTAAAAATATATATATCTTATGAAATCCTGGAGATAATGTTCCAATAAAGAATGTTTATTGCTAGTTTTTCAAGAAAAAAATCGAAAGTATTGTTACTTAGGACGGTCAATGCTGCAGATGACACAACTAAATTAAATGTATAAATCAATAAAGATAATTTATTTAAGCATGATGGTAATAAACATTTTTTATTGTTAAAAATTAAATGTATAAATTAACCTGGGGAGGTTGATGCTACAGAAGAAATAACAAAATAAAAAAAAATTAAATAAAAAAAGCTATTTTACTAATGTTCAAATAAACAATAAATAGTAATTTTCAAATAAACAATAAATAATAAGTAATGTTCAAATAAACAATAAATATTCAAATAAATCTCTCTTCTTGTTTAATAAAATAAAAGACATCACCATTTGTAAAAGTTGCTGAAACAATACCTAAATGAAAAAAATCTATATTTGCCTAATATAAAACATATTCAATGATATAATGCTATTTCGATGGAAAAAGCTGAAATAAAAAAGAAGCTTACTGCTCCCAAATCTACAAAAATAACAAACTTACTGAGATCTATCTGTCTGTCTAAAAAATAAAAATTAAGCAATAAAATCAAATCAAAAATAATCTTTAATAAAAACGTATTTGTTGATTTAATAGCGAATTGTTAAACAATAAGTTAAAACAATAGCTATTAGAGAAAATGGTATTCCTACTTGAAACTAATCTGATAATTAAGTTAATAGATAATAAAACATACTTATTTCGCTCTCAGCTTGTCTGTCTAAAAAATTTTATTCTCATTAATCTTTCTCCAAACGAAAAATAAAATATAAATAATAAAATGAATCAAACTTACTAAATAGTTCTTCGATTGCTTCGAATGGTTCTGAAAAATAAAACAATAGTTGTTGTAAAAACAATCACTTTTATAAAAATATGTAAAAATATAATGTACTAAAAAAACTACTTTAACAGTAATTTTTTTATTTTTTAAAAACTTCGTATAAAAAAACAAATAAAAATAATCAAGATCAAACAAAACATTGATAAATAAATAAACAACATCAATTCTTCGCGAATAATAATAAAAATATATCAACTCTAATCGACAACTCAAATTTGCTTGCCGATCTTGCTCGAAAGACCGCGTGTTATGTTATTATAAAAACATATTTTTTATATTAATTTTTGTTATATTTATTTATTTATTTTATATTATATTTCATTTTTAACTTCTTCTATTTACAAAAACCAAATAATATAACCAAATTTAGACCTTGCCGTAACCCTAAACCTGACCTTGATGCCTGGCCAAACCAAACCCTAAGTCGATGTAGCAGCACAGCCTTGCGAGGCTATTTGTCAGTCGATGTATGTACTTTTTGTTCTCTATAAAAGTGTCTTACGGGTACATTTTTTTCAGTTTCAAATTCAGCCATATTATAATATATATATATATATATATATATATATATATATATATATATATATATATATATATATATATATATATATATATATATATATATATATATATATATATATATATATATATATATATATATATATATATATATATATATATATATATATATATATATATATATATATATATATATATATATATATATGTATATATATATATGTATATATATATATATATATATATATATATATATATATATATATATATATATATATATATATATATATATATACATATATATACATATATATATATATATATATATATATATATATATGTATATATATATATATATATATATATATATACATATATATACATATAAATATATATATATAAAATATTATATTAAATTAAGATAATAACAAAATTAAATTAAACTTGTATTATAATTCAGAGTTATGATCATCAGACATTACAAACAACCATAATAACAACAAAAGTTATATACAAAAATACAATATAGTGCTAGCTTAGATGATATTAAAGTTGCAGATAAGAAATTTGTTTTCGTGGCAACATTTACATATTAATTCTTTTCATTTATTTAATAGTTTCAAAAATGATGTAATGAGATGGTATTTTTCTGTTAAAAAAAGGTTACATAACTTTCTTCCTGGTTTAAAAGGTTCCGCCCTATTAATAATCTTCCACATTAAATCCCTTTTTTTTATCCGGATCTAGTAAATTTTGAAAACAATCTACTTAAAATGATACAAATTATTTCATTTATAAATTTCTATAACCAGTTTTAAAATTAACTAAATAATGACATTTGCAAAATTAAAATGAAAAAAAAAAGGGATTTTTAAATCCCTTTTTTTTTTCATTTTCACATCCTGAAAATGAAAAAAAAAAGGGATTTAAAAATCCCTTTTTTTTTTCATTTTCAGGATATATTCAAAAAGTTCTGTGGCATTAGCTAAACTTTTCGTATTGAAAGAAGTTCTTATGCTTGTGCCAGTGATCTTTAAAGGTGTGCTCTGTTAAACCAATATTGTTTAAACCACTATCC
>NC_061165.1:39836146-39906146 GCF_022113875.1 Hydra vulgaris
AGAAAAAAGTGTAAATTTACACCGTTTAGGTGTAGTTATACACTCTGAAAGTCAATTTTTAATAAAACGATGTGAAATAAATCTTTTTATAATCACTACACCGTTTTAAAAAGGCGTAAAAATCAAATATTTTGATGTTTTTTTCTTTTACATCTTTTATTAAAACGGTGTAAAACGGTCTAAAACGGTGTAAAGCTGTTTTACACTGTTTTATACTGTTTAATTAAAGGGTATAAACTATACAATTCTCAATTTTTACACCTTTTTGAAATAGTGTAGTGATTAAAAAAAGTTGGTTATTTTTCACCGTTTTTTTTAAAAAAATTAAGCTTCAGAGTGTACACTTTTATTTAGTGGAGAAAAGGAACACGTAAATTTTCTTTTAGGCTAATTGCAATTTTTTTTTTAATTTGATGTATAAACTAAACTAAACAAGTTTTTAGGAATAAACCTTCTATTTAGGCACCAGTTTAATCTCCTTAGGTTTCCAGCCATTTATAAGTAAGGATATAAATTTTTGCTTTTAGAGAAACCGTCCTACTAGGGTAAAGGGGAACAAGTGTGAGTAGAAGTGTGACAAATAAATTTAAAACAAGATCTTAATACAAGTTATTAAATATAAAATCATAAAATCATGTAATCGACATAAAAATGTTCAAGAGCTTTCACCTATCGAAATAATCAAATAGGGACGGTAAGAAGCGGGGCATAAAATAATTCTTTTCTATGTCCTGTCCTGTCTGTCCTACTTCACTCCAATGAAAATACTTTTTTAAGGTACATTTCAAAATTAGGGCTCCTAGTAAAAGCAGGGAAAACAAGCAATTTCTGCTAAATTAAGGGAAGTTTTATTTTTTAAAATTAAATAACAGTATTTAGGCACCACTTCTAATTAGAAATTCCACTTATCCCGCGTCCCACTTCTCCCAACTTTACTGTAAATCTGTTTTACACCTTTTTACAAAGTTAAAAGTTTAGTTTTACACTGTTTTACAAAACGGTGTTTTTCATAAAACGGTGTGAGCTTTTTCAGTTACACGGTGAAAAACTGTTAACACTGTAAAGCTGCTTACAAAACGGTGTCAAAAAACAGAGCAAAAAGCTTTTGCAAATCTTTTTTAAATCTTTTTTTATTGAGCAGCATATATAAAAGTGTATCAACATTAGATGGTGTAGAGTTGTTAAAAACTTTTTTTCAAAAGTGGCAGACACTATTACACCAAAAACATAAACTTAATAAAAAACGTTGTTTGACGCATTTTAGTGTTTATCGTTTTATCGTTTCATTATTATTACCATATATATAGGGCAAATGTCTTGCTAGTAATAAATATCTTATTAGTAATATATATTGTGGCATGATTATTACTATATATGTTGGGGATATGTCTTATTACTAATAAGACATTCGCCCAATATATATTGCATGCAATATAGTAAAATGTTAATAAACACTTTTTTAACTACGTGCACATGCAAATTGCGTTTTATAGCCTATATTATATAGCAAACTACCTATAATATAGGCACGTAGCTAAAATAGTGTTCGATTAGCTCAAATTAAATATCTTATTTTATTCTTCTTATTTTTTCAAATTGAATAAGTTATTTAATTCATATGACTAAAGTAAGTAAAAAATTAAATCAAAAATGACTGTTTTTTATTTACACGCTAAATAATGCGTATAAAAAATTACTACCTATAAAACGCAATTGCCCATAGTTAAAAAGTGTTTATTAACATTGTGCTATATTGTTTATTAACATTTTACTATATTGTATCAAGTTTAACAATTAAATCTTTAGGAATATTAGATGTATATAATGATTTTTTACATCTAATATTCCTAAAAGTATAATTGTTAAACCTGATACAACACTATTATAATATATATTATGATGTCATATATTCTGTAGCTTACAGGAAATTATTCCCTATATGTAGTTTGGATATTATAATTTATAAATATTTTTTATTATCTATTGCTAAGTTGAACACAAATGCAATAACTGTGTGTACAAAAGAGTGACTAAATTGATGAAGATGAGATGCTGCATGAGCTGGATTCTAATACACAATGTTGATTAAATGGTTAGTTTTTTTTTATCTATATCAATGGTTACAGAAAAGTAATGTTTTTATTGATTTTGTATTTCATTTTGTATACTTTTAATATCATACTTTTAAAATGATATTTCAAATAGTATACCAACTTTTACTTTTAAAAGATATATTTGCCAAGATGTTTTATTGAGTTTTTAACATATACTTAATGACGTTAGAAATTACCACATATTTTGCTAAATAATATACTATTTTGATGATTACAGTTCTCATTATTATTAAGTTATTAATATTATTAACAATAAAGTAAATATCAATTATGTTCTAAAAATGAAGTTACTAGTATTGTTAGTAAAAAATATTTGAATGAAATTATAAATTTATAATATCCAAGCTATAAATTTTTCTTTTTCTTTTACAGTTAAATTATTTTTACTATATAACTTTTTCATATTGTTAAGTTGAATGACAGAAAAATGTGTATTTGTGTTATTTATTAATATTAACTTTTTAGAATTAATTCAATGTGTTAATCAGTATCATACTTCTCGTGAATAACATCAATACCACATCTTCTCTCTCAAATCAAATAATTATAAAAAGAACTGCAGTTTCTCCTTCGCTAGGATGAACTAGAAGGTGAAGTAGGAAGTAGGATCATCAGAAAACAGGGAGTAGAAGAAAAAAATGTTTTTTTTGTCTTTACTGAGATCATTTAGATACAGAAGTACGAGATTTTTAACTTTACTTTATTATTATATATATATATATATATATATATATATATATATATATATATATATATATATATATATATATATATATATATATATATATATATATATACAGTGTTGGAGTGAATTCAATTCACGAATTCAATTCATATTTTTGAATGTTGATGAATTTAAATTTTAATTCAATTCATTTCCCGTTTGAATTTGTAAATAAAATTAATTGAAATTCAAATTTATTCATTTTAAAATTAAAATCAGACATTGTGCAAAGAAAAAATTAAACAAATAAAATCTGCTCCACTTGTTTCGTGTTCTGTCACGTAACCGTTGTTTACAAAGTCAAAGTGCATTGTGGGAATTTCGAGTTTGTTGATAATGGAGGAAGACAGTAAAAATTTGCCACTAATTCTTGATGAAAAGTTTTTTTAAATTCTTAAACGATAAGGCAGCAATGTAACAGCTAGATGTGTTAGTTGTCCGAACAAAGAGTTATCAGAATCGACTAAGGCATCTTCAAATTTTTTGCGGCATTTAAACGTTATCTCAACTTATATGAAGTATTAACTGTATTGGAACTTTAATACACCTGTACATGACATACAAAATATTACAAATTTACACGTGTACATTACCATTAACCAGTAGTGAGTTAATAATAGTAGCACTGCATCATTTTAGTCACTACCTCACTGGTATTGTGTTAATAAATACGGATTAATGAACAAAAAAATTATTTTTCTTTTGTGTATTTTTATTTAAAGTCTCTGATTAAATGAAAGAATGCATTTTATAATTTTATTTTTAATTATTAATTATGCATGCTGTAAGCCTAAATTATTTTGCTTTATAAAATCTTTCATCTAGACCTACATGTGCATGTTCACAAGAATGAAGGCTGTAATGAATTATTAAGTCATTATGATGACCATTTTGCATTTGAGTACATTTCATAATTTTCATTGCTTTAGACTAATCATCCAGCAGTTGAGAAAGCATATTTAAAGTACAAAGAAAGTGTTGTTGTGAATGGCAAACGAAAAGCTGATGATGACTTGCCTGAAGCACAGCCAGTGCAAAAGAAATTTAATTTTGGTTCAGCAAGTGGTTCGGTTCACACAGTTTCACAAAGAGAAGTTAATGTTTTGAATTATGTTGTTGACAGTCTGAGTTCTTTGCTCACAGTTGAGATGGACTCCTTAACAAACTTAGTTCAAGGGTTTGCACCAGGCAGAACTGTAATGGCAAGAACGACATTAAGAACACGAATTGCAAATGCTAATTCTGAAATGGTGGGAAAGCTGATGCAGGATCTTGATGATGTGCAGTTTGTGTGCACAACTGCAGATATTTGGTCATCAAAAAGAAAAAGTTTCTTGGGAAAGACAATCCACTGGATTTCAAAAGGAAATGTGCGACAGTCCCGAGCATTAGCATTACGCCGCATTACTGGAAGTCACACTTTTGACAATGTAGCTAAACTGATTTCCGCGATTCATGAACAGTTTGAGCTTGATGCAACAAAGTTAGTGTGTACAGTAACTGATAATGCTAGCAATTTCAAGAAGGCCTTTGACACATTCCAGACTTGTAAAGACAGTGATGATGAGGAAGATGATGACATAGAGAGTGATAAGCTGACAGTGGATGTTGTTGAAATTTTAAGCAAGCAGGATGACAGTAATAATAGCATTATTCATTTGCCAAAGCACTTATGCTGTACTTGTCACAGCTTTAACCTGGTGGCAACAACAGATGTTAAAGCAGGTAAAATTGGAAGCCAGCAGTACAGTCGAATTTATCACGTGACCATGGGGAAGTGTCAGGCTCTGTGGAAATCGGTACGTCGCAGCTCAAACGCATCAGACACTGTATCGCAAATTACAGCTGGTGTGACTATCCTCATTTCGTGTCCAACGAGATGGAATTCAATGTACAGAGCAGTTCAGAGGCTTGTGGAACTTTCAAACAAACTGACCCAGATTTTCGATGAACTAAATCTGCCAAAGTTAAACAAATGCGACATTAAATTTTTGAAGGAATACTCCCAGACATTGGAGTTGCTAGCGTCAATATTGGATTGCCTGCAAGGAGATCTCAACAGCTTCTTAGGTATGCTGCTGCCAAAATTAATTCAGCTAAGAAACCGTTTGAAGCGGATGCTTACTGACAGTCTACAGTTTTGCAGTCCACTGGCTAATGCTCAGCTGAGAGGGATCGACAAGAGATTTAAGGATTTGTTGGCACTAGATTTGCAGAACACCTGTGATCCTTTGGTGAAAGAAGCAGTACTGGTCGCAATCTCTCACCCGCTTTACAAACTCAAGTGGGTGCCGCCAGAGAGACAAAATGAATTTAGTCAGCACTTTGTTGATGGCATTAGCAGGTTAGTGCCATTACACTCATATTTCTCTGCATATACGTAAAGTGTTTTTATTATTTGTCATTTTTTTAGTTTACTATGAACACATCAACAGCACTTGTATTATGATTTGTACAGTACTTGTATTTTGATATGACTTGCATTACTCTGCTTTATTTGTATTATTTAATTTATTATATTACTATTATATTATTTATTTATTATTGTATTTATTATTTGTATTATACTGTACTTCTTTTATTATGTTTTGAACAGAATGAACACACCGAACAACTCAACCACGGCACAGGCAAACAAATCACTAACTGAACCTTCAGACGATAACGACTATGGCTACGATATATATATATATATATATATATATATATATATATATATATATATATATATATATATATATATATATATATATATATATAATATATATATATATATATATATATATATATATATATATATATATATATATATATATATATATATATATATATATATATATATATATATATATATATATATATATATATATATATATATTATGTTTAGGGCTTTAAAATCAGAGCTTTAAAATACAATATTAGTGGTAAGTGGTAAAATATAAAAAAATTTCCGGTCAAAATGAGAAATTGGAAAAAAATATGTGACTCTAAAAATCTTATTTTTTTGTCCATTTATAAATGTGTTAAATAAAAATATGTAGAAATAAGAATGATGAGAATAAATTAACTTTTCAATTTTAAGTTGGGAAGAGTTTATTCACATAGAAAGAGTTATTATATATATATAGATATATATATATATATATATATATATATATATATATATATATATATATATATATATATATATATATATATATATATATATATATATTTATATATATATATATATATATATATATATATATATATATATATATATATATATATAAAATATATATATATATATATATATATATATATATATATATATATATATATATATATATATATATATATATATATATATATATATATATATATATATATATATATATATATATATATTAGCGTGGTGTTAAAAAGAAATTTTTTTGAATATCTGTTGACACCTTCTAAATGTGTTCTATATAAATAAATAATAATTGTTTTGAAAATTTTTTGATTAAAAAATATTTTTAGGGAATGCCACAAGACCCCTAAACATTAAACAGGTTCATAATATTATCGAAAAATAAGTTTTCCAAAGATATGTCATGTTGGGTCTCAAATGAAATGAAATTATATAAAAATTTCAAAAGTAATCATTTAAAAAAAAAAAAATTGAGAAAAAAATTATAATTATATATATATATATATATATATATATATATATAAAGACACCACAAGTATGTCATGATAGAGTACTATAATAATTTTTGTCTTGCTTTGTTAAAAGTTTAAATTATTTAGCTGGACTTTTCTATTCTAAAAATTGGGATTAAAAAATTATGCTTTTTTTTGTTTGTTTATTTTAGAATTACGATGACGACATCCTTTCAATGGTATTGTGTATTATTTAAATCCTCGCTTAACTGTTACCAGAAGTCACTGACATGCAGCTTGCAGACTACTATGGAGGAGATAAATATCTTGTTGTTGTTGTTGTTGCGGTTGCTTCCCAAGAATGGTTGTTGATATTATATACGCTAAACTATGGTTTTTTTTATACATTTAACCTAGAGTATCCTTAGTTCATAATCATTTTGGTTAATGTTGGCAGTTTATATTAAAAATATTCTTCTTTTATCGATAAAGGCAAGTCGACTATTAAAATCATTAACTCTAAATGAACCATAAAGACGTTTTTAAAGAACTTTTTTAATGAGTAGAACATAAACAGGAACATATTTTTATGTGTATATAATTGTATATATGTGTTTATAATTAAATATGTGTGTATGTTAATTTTTAGGTGTGTTTTTGTTTGAAACTAGCCTGAAATACACTATAACGGTGTAGTTTAACACTAAAAAGGTGTGCAGCATGAAATTCACTAAAACAGTGCAAATTTACACCAAAACGGTGTATATTAACACTAAAAAGGTGTGCAGCATGAAATACACTAAAACGGTGTAATTTAACACCGTTTTCAGTGTTTTTCATGCTTCACACCTTTTTAGTGTAATTTAACACCTTTTAATTAAGAGTGTATATGAAATTATAAGATAAATATTCAAAAACATATTACAAAAATCAAAACAATTATTAACAAATACCACCGTTGTGGTAAGCATAATGTGATCCACAATTAACCTAATATAACGCAATTACTCAATTCTTAAGACAAAAAGTACAACTGTAAAGCAGAAGTATTACAACAAATAACAAAAACAAACATTTAATATAAAGGGGAAACGCGCGTATAATTGCTTTAAGAAAGAAAATAAAAATATATCAACGTGTGAATAAAATTAAAATTTATGTAGTATAATACCAGATTCTCGTCAGGAAGTGGACATTCTATTGATCCTTATAAAGATTCAATACTCTGGTATTTGACGTTTCGAATGTTTTAATGCTCGTTTCTAGAAACTCCCGTCGGGGTAACATCCTCAAAACAAGCAAATAAAACCCACCTCTACGTCTGCGTCAAAGCCTTCTTATGTTGCAACATTTGAGAGGACATACTACTGCTCAGCCAAATACCCTAACTTGATCCATTTTAAACAAAGTACGCTGATATACTTTTTAGAAAATTAATAAAACACGTTGCGCAAGAACTAACATTAGAATACAAAAACTTATAAGTTACATTATTCCTAAGTACTAAATTACAAATTTAAGGCAAACAAACACAATAAAATAAAAAAACATTCAAGATAAAAGACTTACCATAATTTGATATTGAATAAGAATAAGTCTTGAAGGATATTTTGCGCAATGCCAATGAGCAGTTTATAGAGCGCATGTAAATTGTGAAATTGTACACAGATGTTGTATGACGTATTTTGCGGTTTATCAATGAAAAGAAAAATTTTCCTCAAGCTAAGCCTCAGTTAATAATAACGCCATTGGTCAGAGAAAGTGTTAATTGATTGGAGGATGAAAGTGGAAGGTGATTGGTTTATAATGTTGTGTTTAGAGAACATAAAAAAATAGAGAACATTCGAAAGTGTCCTATTTTGATTTACATAACCAGTCAGGGGAAAGAGTATCGTGGGATTACAGATATACAATGCAATAAAAGCTCCCATTTGTGTCTCAGATCCCCAATGCAAGACAAAATACATTTAAGCGAGTTTTTTAGGTAAATAAATATAAATCTAACTTAAAAAACTGCAAGGTTTGAATTTAAATTTACTTACATTAGTCTTTAACCACTTGAACTAACATTTATTTGTCAAATCGATATTAGCAATCGACAACAAACGAAAAAAAGTGTAAATTCACGCAAACACTCTGCCTCACCGCGCACATAGACCCTTGTCCAGGTATGCAAGGCAACAATAACGAAAGCGATTCTCCGCATCAGCCTACGCTGTTGGATTCATGGTTCATCCCTAAGATTAACCAGTACATCCTCAAGACGTAAACCTATCGGAACAAAGCCCCATTGCCGACTTCTTCATACCGAGACTAAATTTAGTCACTTTAGATTTCATTATGATTGTTATTGTAGATGAAAAAATATTAGAGAAGCAAATGTAGAACCTTGTGGTACTCTTAAAGTTACTTATAATAAAGAAGAGGGTAGGCCTTCAAGAATAACTTTACTACTGCATTTAAAAAGAAATAATTTAATACCCTCAAAACCTTTACATAGAAAATTTAAGAAACAGATAACAGAGTGAAGAGTAATCGTAGGATACTTGGAGAGGTCAAGGTGTTTTCTAGAGTTTTAAAAAATTGAAACCATGTATTAAGCACTTTTTAAAAGTTTATCAAAAATTGTTGAGAGTTCTGAAGAACACTTTTTTAAGACTATGATGGAAATCTTGTCTGAAGCACAAACGGTAGAAGTGTTTAATTGAGAATTAATTTTAGTATTGGAAGCCAGAGTAATTTGGATATTTAACAATGGATTATTCTGTTTAACTGTCAGAAAGAGTATGTCCATTATATTCGAGATAATGGACATACTCTTTCTGACAGATATTTTTGCACATACATCATGTATATAATCATATCTGTTTGCTATTTGTTTACATCTCACTCTTTGCCAAACACGGTTAAACATAATAATGAATTTTTATATGATAAAAGACAAATTACGGAAGAATTTAATAAATATTTTGTGTCTGTAGGACCTAATCTGGCAAAAAGAATTCCTATAGCTAACGGTTTAATGAATGATCTACGTTTCCCTCTAAACTCTTACTTGAACTCTTTTGAATTATCTTTTGAAGAGTTTAAAAATGCCTTTAAAATGTTAAAATCTAACAAAGCAGTAGGCCCTGATGGTATTAATGGCAACATTATTATAAGTTCATTTGATGTTTTAAAAGATATACTCTTTAAAATTTTTTCAATATCAATTAAACAGGGAATTTTTCCACATGCTCTAAAAATAGCAAAAGTCATACCAATATTAAAAAGTGGTGACATTGAGAATATAAGTAACTATCGTCCAATTTCACTCCTTTCTGTATTTTCTAAAGTTTTAGAAAGAACTTTGTACAATAAAATTTATAGTCATCTTATTTTAAACAATTTATTATACAGCAATCAATATGGATTCTAAAAAAACAATTCTACTGAACATGCCATTCTACAATTTACAAGAAATATATCTGACTCATTTGAAAATTCTCAATTTACTTTACGTGTTTTCATTGACTTGGCGAAAGCTTTTGATACTATAGATCACGAAATTCTTTTTAAAAAGTTGGAGTGGTACGGAATTACTGGAAAAATATTAATTTGGCTAAAAATTTACCTAAATAATCGAAAACAATTTGTTTATGCGAATGATAACGTATCATCTAGTTTGTTAAATATTTCATGTGGAGTTCCTCAAGGATCCATATTAGGACCTCTCCTATTTTTAATATATATTAATGATCTACCAAAAGCTTCTAACCTAATGACAATTATGTTTGCTGATGATTCTAACCTATTTCTTTCTCATAATAACATTTTTACACTTTTTAGCAATATGAACATTGAACTAGTCAAAAATTCCGAATGGTTTAGATTAAACAAACTATCACTAAATATTAATAAAACTAAATGGATTCTTTTTCATCCTTATGGTAAAAAGCACCAGCTGCCTAGCAACTTACCTTTTCTATTTATTGATAACATAGTTATTAATAGAGTTTTAGTGACAAGATTTTTAGGTGTGTATATCGATGAAAATCTTACATGGAAATGCCACATTGCTAACTTGTGCAGTAAAATTTCAAAGAGTATAGGCATTTTATACAAAATAAGAAACGTTCTTGATAAAAATACCTTAATTTAATTATATTATTCGTTAATTCATTGCCATATCAACTATGCAAACATTGCTTGGGGTAGCACTTATAAAAGTAAACTTAAACCTCTCTATCGGCAACAGAAGCGTGTAGCACGCCTTATAAATTTCAAGGACCGTTTTGCTCACGCCAAGCCTCTTTTATATGATTTGAAAGCACTCAATATATATGAGTTAAATGTTTTTAATATTCTTTGTTTTATGTATAAATGCAAGACCAACCTATCACCCGTTTCTTTTCGTAACTTGTATTTACAAAAAGATAGAAATAAATATATTCTAAGGAACGATAACTTAATTCGACAACCATTTTCTCAAACTAATTTTGGAAAATTTTTTATTTCATTTCGCGGACCATTTTTATGGAATAGTATAGTTCTAAATACTTCTAAAGATTTTTCTCAAGAATGTAATTTTGATTCTTTTAAACAAAATCTTAAAAAACTCATTTTTTCAACTGAAAAAAATTTTATACTAATCTACTTTTAAATTTTTGAAAATCACTTGTCTATATTAGTATATGAATATATTTAATGTACATTCTTTTTTATTTATTTATTTTTTTATCAACAAGCAATTATTTAACATGTTTTATTTTAGTGAATTATTTAACATGTTTTAGCTTTTAAGTTTTAGAACTCTTCTATTGTAATATTGTATGTTTATTTATAATATTATATTACGAACTTTATATACTTTTATTAATAAATTTAATTTTGTAATAAAAAGAAACTGAACAAAAATAAATAAATACAAAGAATGAAAACATTGAAAAAAAAAAAAATAATAATAATAAAAAAAAAAAAAATAAATAAAATTAAAAAAAAAAAAAAAAAAAAAAAAAACGTTCAAAAGCGGTTTCTCTGTGACAAGACCTGATGGTCTTCTTTGAGTATCCGCGTTCTTTATATTTATTAATATTCTTTATATTATTATATTATTCTTAACGATATCTTGACTTGTTACCTTTTCTTTTTTTATTTTTTATATTATTTGTATCTGTATCATAAATATTGTAATAAAGAACAGAAAAAAAAAAAAAAAAAAAAAAAAAAGATGCGGGCATACAATATCCTTTCAATGTTATATAAACTTTAGTATTGATATGGTGTAGTGTTTGCCAAAAGAGAAGATGATCAGATAAATGTGTGGTGTGACTCTTACAAGACATAAAAAGAAGGCATAATCTTAGATAGATTTTTCTTTAGAAAAGGTTAAAATAATTTAGGTATCAACATGTTAGCAACTTTAATATAAAATGGTTTTGGTAGAAGAAGAAAATTTGAAGAGTTTGCCTTTTATATTGTATAAATGAGCTTTAGTTAGAAATAAAAGTGCACTAGATTGTTTATATTAGGGAAACAGCTTAAAAGAGGAAGACTAAAGTCTAATGGTGTCGATGATGATAATAAAGATGATGATCATAATTATGATAATGATGATGATAATGGTCATCATCATCATAATTTTATTTATCGGCGTCAAGCTTTCTGCTTTTATGCTGTTGATGATGATGATGATAATTATAATGATCATGTTGATCACAATGATGTTCATATATGCATATATATACAAAATGAAACATGAATTTAAATTTAAAAAAACATACTTTAGGATGTATAAATGTTTATGCAGCACTGGCCACAAACCCAGCCCCGGCTATTTTTTATCAAACCTGGCCCCGGCCACGGTCAAATATCAACCTCGGTCGTTAACTCCAAAACATTTCAAGAATAAAAAAACATCGCATTATTTTTAGAAATAATTACTTATTTTATACTATATATATATATGTATATTTATATATATATATATATATATATATATATATATATATATATATATATATATATATATATATATATATATATATATATATATATATATATATATATATATATATATATATATATATATATATATATATATATATATATATATATATATATATATATATATATATATATATATATATATACATAGATCGCTAATATGAAAGTTTATAAATACATAAATCGCTAATATGAAAGGAAAAAATACCAGTTTTTGTGAATAGTTTTCTATTAATAATATTCTTACTCTTAATAAATATTTATATCATCTATTTAGTCTAGATGAAATATAGTTATATGTTTTCTCTATAGTTGCGCAGCCATCTTTATTTATAATAGGCCTCTTAAAATCGGCCTTCTAAAATGTAACATACACAGCCGTGTAATATAGTAGACCATGCATGTTCAATCTCACTTTTTGAGGGAACCAATAATCTACAAGAAAGTTTGTTTTGAAAATTGGGTTTATGGCCTTTTAGTGTTACGAAAGCTTGGGCAGGGGCAGTTGATTAAATTATAATATTGTCGCGTAAAATTTTTTCATAGTTTTCTGTTGTGAATTGGTAAATTTTATTTGCTTTATCAGCTAAAACTAAAATATTAGGGTTTGATTTAATTTTTTTAACATCTAACTTTAATTCTATTTGAAATTCTTTTTTTATAGGGCGAAACTTTATTGTTTTAATGAAATGCATTTTCAAAATTTTCTAAATCAGATATAAAAGGTGGGTTATTTTTTGTTTTAAATCCATATTTATCACTATCTTGGTTATTATTAAATACATCTGTGTTTTTATTTGGTTTTAAGAAAAAATGCGCTTTCCAACGAATTCTTTTAATAAAATGCTCAAGTTTTTCTCTCAAAGAAACAGTATAACTTTTTTCCATCTAGTATTGGAATATTTTTTAACGAGTAGGTCAAATTATTAGTTTCCATATTTACTTGGAATGTTAAAATACAATTAAGAGTGCTCAACAAATGTTAATAGTTACATTAAATCCCCCTTTAAAAAATTTTTTTTTAAAAATTTTAAGTAATTGTTTTTTTTATAACAGTGTCAGCAAATTCCACTAATGTGTGAAAAAATTACATTAGTTAAGACATGCGACTTCATGTAACTAAATTTTTGGTATAAATTGAAGTTGCATTACTTTGATCATTCATTTCTGATGAGTCTTTATTGATGAAACACAGTGTTAAATGAAAAAAAAATTTATTAAGTGATTTGTTATAGCTCTGTTTCTATAAGAACAGTAAGCACTCTATTTTGTAGAATACACTTTAAATTGTTTAAATATATATATATATATATATATATATATATATATATATATATATATATATATATATATATATATATATATATATATATATATATATATATATATATATATATATATATATATATATATATACATATATATATATATATATATATATATATATATATATATATATATATATATATATATATATATATATATATATATATATATATATATATATATATATATATATATATATATATATATATATATATTGAGCCGGATCATAAAAATTAAGTTGCTTTGAGAATTTGGAAAAAGTGGCATGATATTGCATTATTTACTATTAGCAAAGAAAAACTTGAATATAATTTGATTATACTTTGCGTTTTTAAGTTTTTAGGTATTACGTAGTTATGTAATTGTATAATTATAAAAAATGTTTACTAGTTTTCAATTTACACATAATTTTGCCTATATTGTGGGACTAATATTTAGTTTATGTGTATTTTGTATAGATTTGTAAATAGTTGTATGAGTAATAATCAGTACATTATTAATATATAGTTGTATGTGTAATAATCAGTACATGATTAATAATGTAATAATACAGGCCATAGAACACATGCAAGCAGTGTTGATAAACGGCGTAAATCTTCTTGCCTCCACTTTTCTTCCGCAGCAGACGGCTGCTGCTTCCCGATCAATTTTTAGCTACAAAATGTTCTTTCTTTCGCCTCCAGTGGTTTCCGCTTTTCTATTGGCGGCCGCAGCTGGAGTTCTTTTTTGGTGGCAAAATGTTTTGGTGGCCAACGCCAATAGAGTGGCAGAAGCCAATGGTGGCCCCTCCAGAAGAAATTTTGGAGGCAAAGCCATTTGGAGGCCGCCTCCAATAGCTTCTGGCTCCTAACTGGCGGCGGCCGCCGTCAAACTGGAGGCGGAAATATTTGCTTCCCGCCGGCGGATGTAATGAAAAATAAATGCTCGTTTGCTTTAAAGCAACTAAATATTAACTAGAAACAAATGTTTAACACTTGACATCAAAGTTTTATTTTATATTATTTATTGACTATTTAAAAAAAAAAAATTTAAAAATTATAACTTTGTCAGAGCGGTTGTTTATCTACCATTATCGAAGAAATTAGTAATTTTTATTTCAAAACAAATATTAAAAATTAAAAATTTTGTTTACATGCCTTAACCAAAAAAAAAAAGTTTATGACAAATAATTAAAGTTTTAGATCGTTTGATGACTTGTCGCCCTTACGTCACGCTAAAACTTTAATTTTTCCACCATAACATCAAATTATTAATTCTAGTCATAATATATTGTAAAAATATTTGAAAGACACAACATCTTTTAACATTATTATAAACATCTTTTTTCACATCTTGAAAGAATATTATTTTCTATGAATGTTCGGTGTTTGAACTTTAAACTATTAGTTTTTGCAAACTGCATAATTGCTTGTAATTTTATATTTATTTGCAATTTTTTGTCTGTTTTTTGCATTTAAAGAAATTAATTCAAATTCTAATCTGTTTTTAAAACTATGAAACAATTATAACGTTATCAAGATCTGCAGCTGCAAAAAATTATCATATATTTTTTGGTGAAGCTTACTAGTTACCATACGTTTACTTGCCAACGCACAAACAGGTTGGCAAAACATACTTGTTTGAAAAAAATTATTAAACTGAACCACTACGAACTGTCTGTAAAAGACTGCCTGATAAACTCTTGCAAATATGGATTAAAGCATCAATCCCTACAGTAGCTCTTCGAGGGATAGAAATCCAGTTAGAAAAGTATATAAGTGAAGTTCAAAAAGTGACGCGATCAAAATCTGCACCACTCAAAAGAGAAGAAATAGAAACTAATCTTAATAAACTGTTTGATATTTTTTCATGTAAATGCAAAGGATTTTTATCTTGCTGCTGCCCTGTTAATATGAAGGTAGCTGTAATTAAACATAATTTTCTTACAGATCAGCGCACTGCACGAATTGGTCGAATAGCTGGTGTTGATAAGAAGAAATCTGCATTTGCTGAAAGGCGTCTAAAAAGGAAAATAGTGTTAAGATCAACAAATGAAATAATTAATAAATGTGTCAGAATAGCTCAAGCATCAGATTCAGATAATGATACAGTTAAAACAATTAGTGATTCTGGCACTGAAACTTATTCCCCTTGTGCATCAGATGATACATCAGATGAAATACCCAAAACTTCTTGTCTCAAAAAGCATTGCCTTAGAAATATTGCATCACAAGCAGATGGGTTAGGCATTTCAGGTCGTGCAGTAGCTGCATTAGTATCAGCAACTCTTGTTGATTTCGGTTTAGAACATATGGGACCAGTTGATCGCAATAAAATTCTGAGAAAAAGAAAACTTCTGAGATCAGCATATAAAAACACTGATTGCAAGATTTCTGGGTTGTATTTTGATGACAGAAAAAATCAGACTTTAAAACTTGTTCGAGATCAGCAGACTGTAGTTTCTGAAGAACATATTTCTCTATTATCAGAGCCAGGATCAAGATACATAGACCATTTTTCTCCAGTAAGTGGTACAGCTAATTCCATTGCAGAATCAATTCTTAATACATTAAACTGTACTAATCTTGTTTGTATTGGTTCAGATTAAATAAACATTAACACTGGTTTAAATAATTGAGTTATACGCAGAATGGAAATTGAACTTGTTCGTCCACTTCACTGGTCCATTTGTCTCTTACATCTGAATGAGCTTCCTTTGCGACATCTATTTAGATGTCGCAAAGAAAGGGGTTGTACCACACGGATTTGAATCCAGATTGCCTGGGCGGCTAAACCATGAAAGGTGATTGATACTTGCAAATCGTGTTTTACGCCTATATATATCTACTGTAGCTCCATCAAATAAACATACACTATTGGCTAAATTTATAGTGAGTTCTTATGCAGTTGGATGGTTTGATGCAAAAAAATATTCAAACTGTTGAAATGCCGCACCACACTATTGCAAAATCTTAGAAACATCACGATTTCTTCCTGTGCAGTATAGAATTGTGGTTCAGCAAGATTTGAAGCGCAATAGTTATCCAGCTCATATTGAGAGCATTATTCTTGCTATGTTGAAAGACAACCGTCAAGTAATTCGTAGACTTGCTCTGAAAAGAATTCTACATGCACTTGAAGATGACATACCAAATTTTACATTTTAAATCCCTGAAATTAGACTTCAAGCAACAAGTTATAAAGAGCTGATTGGTTGGCAAACCATATCCTGCTTGGAACCCGTTCTGACAAAACACATTTCTACCGCACAATTATTGACTTGGCTTCAGTCAGATGAAGATATTGTTGTTAATATAGAATTAATTCCATGCCATAATCAATGTGTTGAACGTTTAATTAAAATTGTCACTGAATCTTCATCTAAGGTTTTGGTCATAATATATTTCTATATACTATATTCGCGTTCTTTTTGAGCACCGAAAATTAATGCGTACATTGATACTAAGTCTGAATTCAAACAGATTTAACTAAAATATTATAACTAATTGTTAATTGATAATATAAAAATAATGCATTATTAACATAATTTGTTTTTCTAATAGTATTAAGTGTTAAAATAAATAAATGATGTGCTAAATATTCAATATATGATATGTTACAAAATGGCATTTTTAAGTAAATTTTCAAAGACAAAAACGCAAAGTATGGCAAAGTAGTAGAGAAAAATGATTTGCAGCAATAGATTCAGTATATTTGAGAACCACTAAATGCATATTTTTTAAGAAATTGATCAACATTTTTGAAGTTATGATCCGGCCTAATATACATACATATAACATTAAAAAAAAAGTTATTTAACATTTAAAAATCTATGAAAAAAAACCATTTTGACCCATGCTAGGTACAAAATGGGGTATACAATGTAACAATAACATATGTTTTAGAATTTAATGTTTAGACATAGTTCACAAATAAAATTTGGCCGTTTATCTTTTTCTTCTAAACCAGCACAAGAGTAATGTGCCCAGCTGTGGCAATCACTACAAGAACTCAACTTTCAACTAGAAGAGTAATTTTCCTGACAGAAGAGACATAAACTGTCTTCCTCTGAATTGGAAAAAGAGGTCAGGATTGCAGTTTTTCTTCTCTATCTTTGCAGTGACTGCTTTGGTATTGGAATAATAAGACTTGGAGATGTAATAAGACTTATTAATAAGACTTTTGAAATGATGTGGTATTAACATTGCTAGTAGAAGTTGTTAAAGTACGGGAAGACGTGGATATAATCAGATAATCCGGTAAAATCAGATGATTGGGTTTTAGAAGCAATTGTGTGGACGTTAGAAACATTCATATTTGGATTGCAGATAACATTTGATGACTGGTACTTACAGGTGGATGGCTGACAGAAGCACAGAGGTTGCTAGTAAAAGCAATGCCACATGTATCAGCCACAGGGTTTGTTTCAATGAAACCAATATCAGTAGTTTCTGTTGCCAGAAAGTCTGGTTTGAAAAAAACATTTCTATTAACTGGCCATATGCCAGTTTTTTAAAAGCCATTAATAGCATTTGTCATTGTTGCAGCTTCCAGGTAGGCTGAGCCAAAAAGTGCAGCTATTTTAAATTTATTGACCACGCGTCCATGGTTTGTTCTCAACCATTTCCTGATATTGTGGTCATAGTAAGTGCTAAGTGACTTCATATACGCCAAATCCAAGTGCTGCATTCGATGTGTGCAATGAGGAGACAAACACAGAATAATTACACCATTCTCTTTCGCAATGTTAATCAACTCAATACTTTTAGTGTGACATTGATGTCCATCTAATAGAAGTATTACCGGCGAGCTTATTTTGACCCCTGAATATTGAATAAATTTTCTTAACCACACAATAAACAAGTCTTTTTGTATCATCCCACTTGAATGACATTCAGCCAATGCACCATGTGGTGCTCCATTCATTAATTCTGGCTTCATTCGTTTACGAGGAAAGATCATCATGGTTGGCATGTACCTCTTACTTGCTGAAGAGCAAATAACGGCTGTGACAAGCTGACCCCTATCAGCTGAAGTGAGAGAATTAACTTGTTTTTTCCCTTTGGTTGAAACAATTTTAGAGACACTTTGGAACTGTAGAAGTATCTGCTTCATCTCAATTATAGATATTTTCAACATGTAGCTTGCTTTTATCCACAACATCTTGCAGTAAAGAAAAAAATGAGTTCACAGCCACTTGGTTAAAGCCCATGGCACAAGCAACTGATGTAGCCTCCGGTTTACAAGGCGAAAAGTGTTTGGAATGTCTCTCCATGAAACCTTTATACCAGTCAAAACCAGCAATGCAAAGGTCATTATTAAGACTGAGTTTTTTATTCTTTTTGACTGCCAGCTTGTAACTTTCTGACTTCAAATGAGTTAAGTCTAAAAAGCATTTTTTCCATCTACTGAATGTGTACAACAAGTTCATTTTCTTCCTATCGGGTGAATACTGTTTTAAAAGCACCTAGAGCTGAAATACAAAAATACTAATTTAACCACCTCAAAATTAAAAAGAAAAGATTTGTAACATTTTTTAAACATTTAATAATTTTGTGTAAGACTATAATACTGTATCATAGCCCAACACCATTAAGATTAAATGTGTAAAACAGGTTATAAATGTATTATAAATATGACTTTTCAAAGGGTAACAATATTGATTATGTTTTAGATACATTGTATCTATACTGTAAATAAATAAATAATCATTTGAACTTACTCTTTTCACATGCTTTTTTAATATCAGGATTTTTTTGAATCTTTATTACCCTCCTTTCAAGCGTAGTTTGTGGTAAACTATACACCTTAGCAGCTTTTTTATATTCTTGATCATCATTTATTACGGAGAGAATTGCTTGTTGCATAACACTTTCACTCCATGTCTGTCGATTTGATGTGCGTTTATATTTTCTCATATTAATTGTTACTTATCTTGAAAAACAATTATTATTTATTAAGGAAACTTTTTATCAAAAAGTACAAAGTATAATTAAGTAAAAAGTTTTCTAATATAAATTTTTGTCAATTACTGTTACTTACTATTATTGCTCTGTTCTTAAAGAACACTGAGCACACTATTTGAATAATACACCAACATACTTTATATATATATATATATATATATATATATATATATATATATATATATATATATATATATATATATATATATATATATATATATATATAATATATATATATATATATATATATATATATATATATATATATATATATATATATAATATATATATATATATATATATATATATATATATATATATATATATATAATAATATATATATATATATATATATATATATATATATATATATATATATATATATATATATATATATATATATATATATATAAATATATATATATATATATATAATATATATATATATATATATATATATATATATATATATATATATATATATATATATATATATATATATATATATATATATATATATATATATATATATATATATATATATATATATATATATATATATATATATATATATATATATATATATATATATATATATATATATATATATATATATATATATATATATATATATATATATATATGTTATATATATATATATATATAGTATATATATATATATATATATATATATATATATATATATATATATATATATATATATATATATATATATATATATATATATATATATATATATAATATATTATATATATATATATATATAAAGTATGTTGGTGTTTTGAGCTTTTTTGGAAACTTTCCAATTAATTTTGAGTTTATTGAGTTTGTTTATTAAATTTTTTTATTTAATAAAATTAATAAATTAAAAAATCTAAATAAAACTTAAAAATTATTGATGAATATAAGCCGAGTTAAGAATAGTACAAAAAATATTTTATCAACTTGTTGCTCTCACTTGGGACAGGGGGAGGAAAATTTTGGAGGTTTTTTGTTCCCAGGCTCCAATCATTGCTATTTTTTGCAAAGCATCTTTATTTGACGTAGGTATAAACATATAAATGTTTAGAGTTTGTTTCATGTCTGAAAGTTATCTCAAAGACCAAAAAATGCTAGATTTGCCCTTGATATAGATTGAAAGAGTTTTTCATTAGTCTTTATTTTATGAAAGCAGCCAAAAAAGTTCAATGTTTGCTTTCAAAATAATGTTTAACAAGGGACCATATTTTTAAACCAATATTTTGTTCTAACTAAAGATTTTAAGCAACTATATTAATAAAACTGCGGCTATTATCTGTTAAAAATTTTTAATTTCATTTATAATTATGATTTGAATATTTGAAAAAATATAATGATAATCTATTTGTGTTAGTTAATAATTATGAAATTTTAGCGTTAAATTATCTAATACCCAAGTGCCGACCCTGCTCATACTGTCAATCTATTCAATAAGAAAAGAAAATAAATTTTATATAATTACAACCTAGTATAATGTTATATTTTTTTATTTAATAAAATTACAAAAGTATTAATCTTTTGTTGATCAAATAAATCAATATTGGGTCATAAAGTATTTGTTCATTTAGCCAATAATGTGTTTTATCAATTTGTGGCGATAAAATTATCCGTTTAAATAGGTGTATTATAGAGAGGTTTTTATTTGCTTTTTGCATGGTACTGGTTCTTTATTAATCTGAAAGTGAATATCTTCTTAGTAATTACCATCTTTTATAGGTCTGAAGGCTTTTTGATTTTGAATGGTATTATCATTATAGCTAGAATCACAGGCAGAAGGGTTATCTTTATCGAGAACCAATTTGGCGATGGTATCCATAATAATTTTCTGATGGATCTTGACAAAATCTTTTCGTTTATACATAAGACACACCATTAGAAAGTTAAATTTTATAAACTCAGTAGCAGAATTAACAGTAATTTTAATTCCTTCATAGGTTTGCCATGAAATAAACGTTTTACTTCTATTGTTTAGATTAAAATTAATTTGATGGTTAATGATGGAATTTAACCACTTTTCAAAATATGGCAAAAATTTTGTTTTCATCCAGTTAAAACGATAGTCATCAGCAGAAGAAAATGGGACTGAGAATGGCTTTGACTTTTGAATTTATTCCGTATGATGATTAATTCATAATATCAATAGAACTTTTAATCATTGAACCTAAGTTAGCTGTGCAAAAGCATCTGAAAATTCATAGTTTAGAAGTACTTTACTAACAGAAGTGCTAAGAACTTGAGCTGCCAAATTGACGTTCATAATAGAATAAGATGATAACTTAATGTATTCATATGATAATTTTGGAAGTATATGAATCCACATGCTTGGTCTTCTTTAAAAATGTCTGCTATGTGACTCAGTTTCTTGTTGCTTTAAGAAAATGAGTGGGAGAGGGCGGGGGTAAGTTATAAAGTAAACATACCTTTCAGGACAATGTAGACTAATAGTTTTAGTGACAGCTGAATCCTTTTTATCATTAAAATTAGATAATAGTGAATGCATTTAAAAATTTTCGGTTAAGTGCAGCACCATCACAAGTTGTTGCTATAACTTTTAATTTGCATTTTAGTTCACATATACCAACAGCTTTCTAAAATTATGGAAAAATTGGCGCTGTTTACACTCAGATACACTTGAATATGTAAACACTTAGCTTACTTCTATTAAATTTGTTTTCTTCAAAATGTCTCTTGCATACATGTAAAGATTTACTTGCAATTTGTGTTCTAAAAGCTGAATCAATTAAACGACCTATTGTGATAAGCTCTATCAATTTTCTTCTCTATTGAACATTATAGTCTATAACTCTGACCTTTATGATGGCAGTACATAGCTATACCATGCGAATAACGAGAAGTAGTACAACCATATATTGAACAATTTGGAGGGATTGTTTTTTTTACACTTTAATTTTAACTCTTTATAAAAAACTGTTTGCTTTGCACCTTAAAGTAGGCTGGGTACAAGAACCTAACATCAACGCCAAAACTATTGTTCCCAGGCCGTGTTTCCAGACTATTTATTCTTATTATTATCGCCAAACTGCAAGAAGATTTTAGAAATCGAACGTGGTTTAACAAAAGGACTTTATAAACTATGTTGTGTGCACATGATGTGAAGGTCAAAAGTTCAACCCAACCTTATATTTCCGAAGAAAGCACATCAGATAAACGACCAAAAAAAAATCTGAACCACTAAAAGAATACTTTTCAATTTATGAAAAGGAAGGTAAAACACTTGATCCTACACTTGCTCGCCTAACGACGCACAGTGCTTCAAAAACCTTAATTTTGGCAAGAATCGTATCGGAAAAGTTAAAGAGAATAAATCTCCAAGAACCATGATTATCAAACTATTAGACTTTAAAAACAAAAATAAAATTCTAACATCAGCAAAAAAACTCAAGGGAACAGGAATTTTTATTAAGGAAGATTACTCGAATGAAAAATGGAAATAAGGAAAAAGCTTCGGGAGGAAGTCAAACGGTTACGCAAAGAAGGTAAATACGCTATTGTTAAATATGATAAAACATTTGTTAGAGAATTTCGTAACTAGGAGAGTGATTAGTAAAAAAAAAAAAAAAAAACACAATCTTTGTAATTAAAATTTGAAAACCGACAAAATGGCAAACGATACAACAGATTTTGAAACCTTTTACTCCGATTATTTTAAAACCGCAAATAAAATGTTGCATAACGACTTTTACCACGCGGATAAAAAAATATTTAAGGACAAATGTTCTAATACAGAATATTTCAAAATTGAAACTTTTAAAACCCAATTCAAGCAAAGTAATGATTTCACAGTTATACACATAAACATAAGAAGTATTAACTCAAATATCGACAAACTGAAAAATTTTCTTTCAGAATGTAAATATTCTTTCAGCATGATTTGTCTCACCGAAACGTGGTGTACTGACATTTTTTCTTAAGAAAACTCAAATTTTCAAATTTCCAACTACAACATAATTTCTTTTGAAAGAAAAATACTCAAAAGAGGAGGAGGGATTATAGTTTATATTCAGAATTATCTTGAAAAAAAAATTAGAAACGATCTCTCATTCTCTGATGCCGACAATGAGGCCCTCGCAATAGAAATAATCAATAAAAATAAAAAAAAACATTCTAGTAACTACTTGTTACAGGCCACCTATTGGCCATATTATCAAATTTTCAAACTATTTGAATCAGATTTTTATAAAAAATAACAATGAAAAAATATATATATTTTGAACATAGACTGTTTAAAATACAACGAAAACACCAACATTAAAATCTTCTTTGACAATTTATTTCAGCTCGGTATATTCTCATTAACTAACAAACCCACCCGAGTCACCTCAACCTCAATTACAGCCATAGATAATATACTGACCAACTCATTTTTAGACATATCCTTAAAAACAGGAATATTTAAAATTGATATATCAGACCACTTTCCAATATTCTTCTCACTTACACAAAACTCAGCGTCATTAAATAATTCGAAAATCAAAACATATAAAAGAAAAATTAACAAATCTTCTATTCACAAATTTAAAGAAACCTTATCAAAAACAAATTGGTCAAATGTTTATCTACAATGCGACTGAGGTCTTACAAATTCTGCTTATAATTTATTTATTGATACTTTTCTTGAGCACTACAACAAACACTTTCCAATTATTGAAAAAGAAATAAAAGTTAAATATTTGAGATGTCCATAGATAACAAGTGGAATAAAAATATAGTCTAAGAAAAAACAAAAACTATACTATAAATATTTAAAAAATAGAAACAAAAAAAATCTTACTGTTTATAAAGAATGCAAAAACCTTTTTGAAAAAATTAAAAAGAAATCTAAAAAAATGTATTTTTCTAAACAATTACAAAAGCACAATGGTAGTATTAAAAAAACATGGGAAATTATGAACGAAGTTATTGGAAAAACCAAAACTAAGTCCGAAATATTTCCCTCTAGAATTGAGGAAGATGGATAGGAGTATACAGACAAAAAAACTATTTCCGATAAATTTAATAAATTTTTTGTAAATATTGGTCCTAACTGGCATCCAAAATAAACAACTCGAACAATTCATTTAATAACTATCTTACTAACCATACTAGTTCATTTAAATCTGAGGAATTTGAAGAAGCAACAAAATCATTTAGAAAAAACAAAGCTCCGGTCATCGACAACATTTCTAGCAATATAGTATATGATGTTTTATACATTTTAAAAGATCCTCTTTTAGAGGTTTTCAAGTCATCAATTAGAACTGGAGTTGTTCCAGACAAATTAAAAATTGCAAAGATTTTACCTATATTTTAAACTGAAGAGACGGCCTTGCTAACCAATTATAGACCTAACTTAATTCTTCCAGTGTTTTACAAACTCCTGGAAAGAATAATACACAACCGACTTTATAAATATTTAACAGCCAATAAAATCTTAAGTGAATGTCAATACGGCTTTCAAACAAATCATTCTACGGAGCATGCAACCTTAGACCTTGTGGACAACGTAGATCATCTTTTGATAAACGAAAATTTGCATTTAGAGTTTTTATTGATCTTACAAAAGCTATTGATACTGTCAACCATAAAATTCTGCTCGACAAAATGAGAAAGTACGGTATAAAAAACCAAACTATTAAATGGTTCACTAATTATTTAAATAACAGACAACAATGTGTTATAATAGACGGTATTCACTAATACAAAGTTATTAAAAATAAAATGTGGTGTCCCCCAGGGATCTATTCTTGCACCTTTATTATTTCTTATCTACATTAACGATCTCCCTAAAGTCTCTACAAATCTCGATTGTTTAATGTTTGCAGATGATACTAATCTGTTTTACTCATCTACCTCTATCAATGACCTTTTTGATAAAGTCAACATTGAGCTTCAAAAACTTAAAACATGGTTCAGTGCTAACATGTTATCATTAAACGCCCAAAAAACTAAATATATTTTATTTCACTCAAAGAAACATAAAAATAAACTACCATCAATTCTACCCTCACTGAGTATCGAACACAAAAAAATTGAAAGAACCCAAACAATTAAATTGCTTGGTGTGATTATTGACGAAAATGTTTCATGATAGCCCATATAAATGCCATTAGCACTAAAATATCTAAAAGTATTGGTATACTTTATAAAGCTTGACCATTTTTATCGCAAAAAAACCTAAAACTTCTTTATTTTTCCTTTATACATAGTTATCTCACATATGCCAACATTGCTTGAGGAAGCACACACAAGACAAAGTTGATGTCCCTTTATCGACAACAAAAACATGCCTCCAGAATAATACATCATAAGAACAAACTGACCCACGCTAAATCTCTATCAAATGAAATGAAAGCGCTAAACATTTACCAAATTAATATCTATGCTAATATATTGTTCAAGCTAAAATACAAATTAGGATTAATGCCAAACCGATTCACAGAAAATTTCTTTCAATCTAATCTCAACAAATTTAACACAAGATCAACTGGTAACTTTATTGTACCCCGGAAAATACAAAAAAAATCTCAATTCTCAATTTCTTACCGCGGCCCTTATTTATATAATAAACTAATTCCAAATTATACCTCAATTTCTCTTGCTGACAATATAACTTCTTTAAAGTCAAAACTAAAAAATCATGTTCTGAATACAGGTAATTACTTAGAAATGTTTTAGTTCCAATGATAAATTAATATTTACGCTCAAATTCAAATAATCAGCAATCAATTAAAAATGAAAATGAATTTTTTTTTTTAATTAAAAAATAAAAAAAATATTATTATTATAAATCACAACACTAACACCATACATAGTATAATAGAAAGAAAAGAAAAGTCTACCTCAATGACATTTAAAATATTTGTTTTATGAGAATCATAATGTTTTTATGTGTACTTTACGCAAAACCCAAGGTTGTCGGTGATAAGACTAAACTCAGTCTTCTACAAGTTCCCTACATCAATCAAAACCCTTATCAAGTCATACCATATTTAATTATTGCTTCCTATGTTTATCTTAACGGTATTTTGTAAAATATTAATTTTTTGTATTGGAAGTTTGTTTTGTTTATGTTATCGCAGTGTGAAACACTTTTGTAATTAATATGTAGTTGTAAAAAGTTAAAAGAAAAAAAAAGAAAAAAAAAACTCTAAAACACCTACGGTCTAATTACCTGTCTAAAAATTAAAAAAACTGCCTAAATTTTCTAAAGACATCATTCACAAAAACTTTTTTTTTTTCTATTTTTATTTAGGTTTCCCAACGGTCTTGTCACAGAGCACCGCGGATGTGCATTTAACCAGAAAGTTCACGCCTCCTTCCTTACCGTGACGCGTTTCGAACCTGTATCTCCTGCTTATAAAGAAGGCGCTCTAACCACTGCGCCACGGCCGCATTGGTTAGAGTTTAAAAACTCAGTTTGAAAACTTTTTAAAAAAAATGGTTATAGTTAAAAAACTGAGTTTAAAAACTCAGTTTATGTGGTCATTTTTATGACTTTTTCAACCAAATATGATTTTTTTAGGACTTTTTCAACCAAATATGATTTTTTTATGACTTTTTCAACCAAATATGATTTTTTTATGACTTTTTTAACCAAATATGATTTTTTTATGACTTTTTCAACCAAATATGATTTTTTTTTTAATTCAATCTATTAAGTATTAAGTTACAAATAAAAAGTTTTTTTTAGTTACAAATAAAATGTTTTTTTTAGTTATAATTTTTCCCAATTAAATTCTGATACTTTAATAATTTACCTGTTTATAACAAGTGACCCTCCCTAGAAAGACATCTTCATCTTCTTTTTTTTTTTTTTTTTTTTTTAATACTAAGATAACTCCTCTTGATTGTAAAATTTATAAAACTTAATTCACTATACCCGGTTAGAGTGGTCAGGTGTAAAAACTTCAAAAAAAGTTCTTGGACCCAGAAAAACCCTAAAAACATGTGAGATATATATTTTTTCTATAAATAAATAACTTTAGCCACTTTTTAAGATTTTTGAGGCACTGCGCAACGTCTGACGGCTTTTGTTTAATAAGATTTGTTATTCAACAGATTTACGTGCCGCTCTAACTGCTATGAGATTCAGAAATCTACTAACATCAGTAAAAATAATTCGTAATCGTGTAATAAAATACAGGAAAAAAAAAGATAAGGTTTAGTTCATCAAATTGAAGTGCACAAGAAAACGGAATTCGAGGTAGGAGAGAAATTTTCTTTGTTTTTCGACAAATGGACGTCAATTCAAAATTGTCGCTATATGAGTATTTGCGTTAGTCGACTTAATTTTCACTTCTAGAGTTTAGATTTAGTGAAAATAACAGATTCGATGCTAGCAGAAAGGTGCATTGAACTGTTAGAAAAAAACCTTAAAGACCATAGTCTTGATCTACTTAGCAACATTGTGGCTATAGTGACCGAAGGAGCTAGTGTTATATGAAAACAGTGGAAAAAATTGCTGGCTGCTAATCAACAATTTTGCCCCCGGCATACAACTTGCTGTAATTGAGGTTTTTTATACAAATATTAAAAAGTAAAAGGCTGCATACAAAAATTGCTAATTGATATTTAACTAGCCTAAGATAATTCTATAGCTCTGTCACATGATGAATTTATATTATTATAAGAGATTATTACAACTTTATTTCCAATTAAAACAACTAATGATACGCTTTGTCGCCGAGATTCTAACCTATTTACAGCCAAAACGATTATTTTTATGCTAACAAAAATAAAAGATGTTGACAATAAAAAAAACAAGAAAATGCGTGGAGCTTTAATGGTTTATATGCGTTAAACTGATATCCAACTGATATGCATGAACGTCAAACTGATATGCATGAATGTCAAACTGATATGAGTAAACTTTTGAAATACCAGCGAAACGATCAAAGCTCCATTGAAGTCGATGAAGAAATAGTTACAGTGCTTTCTTCATTTAAAGGTCAAGATTTTATTTAGAATGTTTTGGAAAGATTAAACGCTTCAAATTCTGAGCGATTAAGAGCGTCAGTTGAGTCTGATATGTTGAGTTTGATTTAGGAACTAGAAATGGCACTTGAGTCTGTAAGTAACCCTGTAACTATTAAAGAGGAAATTTAATAGTTACAGGGTTACTTATAGTGTTAATAAAAACGGAAAATCACCGATGAAACCAGTTAGACATAAGATACTTTTATTGAAAATTAAAAAAAAATGACACTGCTTGAAAATGGTGCTACATGTGGCAATTATTATATCTGTATATCTTATATCTGTAAGCGCGTAAAACCTTTATTTATTAAGAACAATGCTAAATGGCTAGACTGTGAAATTAATTTAATTGATTTTACTGCAGTTAAAATAACCAAACTGAATGAAAATTCTGCATCTTTTTCTAGCTCTGGTCAACTACCAATTAGTCGATACTTAATTCTTCAAGAATTAAGTATCGACGAAATTTTCAAATATTTACTCGTCAAATTAGTTATTATTTGCTTTAAAAGTTTCATAAATAAAGAAAAACAGAAAAGATTAAAGCAATCATCAAAATATAATTATATAAGAAGTACAGTTTTAGATGCTTTCTGGAAATAAAGCATTTTTGTTCATGATAGACTCAAATATGATCAAAGCTGCTTTTCAAACCAACGCAACCTGGATACTGCCTATAACAGTATAAATCATCAAAACTACTTCCAAAATCATTAAAAATGTGCTGCCTTAACGAAATGTTTTCTACTGGCTATGCTGCAAGCATACCACTGCAAAGGATATGTGCCCATACAGCTCAAAGACTTTGCCAAGTTCAATGATGTTTTATGTATGATAGAAATGTTTGACCTGATATATCTTCATTGTAAAACAGGTTGTGATGTCTCTACTGGTCAAAGCATATATATGAAAATACTACCTGTTAAAAAGTCTTCTCAACTCTAAAAAAGAAGAATTATTGTTTCTATTTTGTTCCACTTTAAATTGCAACTTATAAGTTGCAATTCGAAGTGAAAGTAAATTCTCTAGCATATATGCTAGAGAAACTCTAATTGCTATTTAGACAAATTCAAAACCTTCTTTTACTTTATTTTCCCGACCTTTTAGATTTAAATTTGTAAAAGAAACAAGTAACATCGAAGAAACTACTTTGAAAGGTAAGGTCCTCAATTTTGTAGAAACTTGTGTTCAGTTATCTAATAGCAAATCTATTTCAGTCAAATATATTGTTTAAGTTACAATGATATATAACAAAGTTCATACTGCCTTATCAAATGTAACAAGGTCTAATCAATATTGCTGTATATGTAATTGATGGTCAAAAGATGTAAAAAAATATCGATAAAATTACGAAACTTCCCTATTCACAGGATGGGTTTCAAGATGAATTATCTATTATGAATTATCATTTATAAATAAGTTTTTTTTTAGTGCCTCATTCATACTTCATTTAAGATACCAATTAAAAAATGAAAAGCAATAGGAGACACAGAGAAATTCTATTAAAAAATTGAACTTATGGCTGACATCCAAAATTGTGGTTGGTGTGAAAATTCAAATGATTGCAATACTGCTTGAAAAGTCTTTTCAAATGAAGATGATTTGCTGGTATTACAAAAATGAACAAAGAACTAATTGTAAAGCTGCAGACAATCCTTATTTGTATATCAATTGGATTTTAAATAAATACTAGCAAGATTTGCTAACTTTGTCAGGAGGTTGCAAAACTCTATTCATGCTTGTACAATTGGTATTACATGCTTTAGAGTCTTTACAAGATCTTAATTTATGGAGAAAAAGTAATTGAAAGTCTAAATATTGCCAGCAGGTCTATATAGTGAATTAACTCAAGAAGCTAGAAGTAAAATATTTAGATAATATGGCGAATATCATTTCCGTAAAAATTAAAGAATAAAAGCAAATGAAGGTGTAAAGAAAAGACTTTTATGAACAATTATTTTATCTTATGAAAAAACTGTTTCATCAGTAAAAAAAAAGTTTTCTCCGGGTGTTATTGAACTTTTTATTTGCAAGAATTCTACGTTCTAGAGTATAGATAAATCTAATTCATATCTTTTAATTGTAATATATATAAAAAGAAGATATATATATATATATATATATATATATATATATATATATATATATATATATATATATATATATATATATATATATATATATATATATATAGGTATACATATATATATATGTATGTATATATATATATATATATATATATATATATATATATATATATATATATATATATATATATATATATATATATATATATATATATATATATATATATATATATATATGTATGTATATACATGCTAACGTCAACGTATTCAGTTCAAATAGAATAATATATATAAAATCACAGCCACAACCAACAGTTATAGTTGAACTTGAAAGTAGTAATAAACACAACCAAGTTGTAGCAGCTGCCAAACATCTACATAAAGGTAACTATAAAAATATTTATTAAGAACTGATAGAATAATGGCTGAGCAAGCTAAGTTTGTTAAATTATTAAAAGAAAGAAACAAAGCTAATAATGATCTACATAAAAATGGTAATCTTGACAAACCCTTTCGTTTTTTTTCATCTACAGCAACCGGGTCCGCTGCGTTAATGTTACACAGACCAGCTTATTTAATGGCAAAAAAAAACACCCATTTGGTCATCCAAAAACAGCTGCTGATGCCCGCAAAACTTAATAAAAAAAAAAGCCAATAGTGGTATCGCTGTAATAAACAATCAAATAAAATCTTCTGCCAAATTTAGCAAAACTACAAATATGAAGTCCAAAATACTTCAAAAGAAATACAAACAAACTCGGTATCCCAAATGTTCAATTTACTATAAATAAATCTTCTAAAATTAATGGCACTATTAGAAATCAATCTCTGGATATTTTCATAGTCACTGAGAGATGTATAAAATCAGACAGTCCTCCTGCAATTTGAAACTGTATTGCGCCACCAGGGTTCAAAACAATTAAATATTGTCAATCAGACCATTGTGGAGGAGGTGTAGCTATAGTTTACCAGACTACCTAAATATTAAACCCTAGTTATTGTCATCCACCTGCCATTCCTACGAACGCATAGCCATAAAAATAAATTTAGTTTATAGTGTATATATCATCATTGCAATTTATAGAAAATCCTATTATTCCAACTGAAGCTTTCAAAATTGTACGAGCTCTTGGACACACATACACTTGTTCTTGGAAGAACTTCAAACAATTTCTGGTAAAGTTTTATTGTGTGGTGATTTGAACTGCCAAGGTATTAGTCCAACAACTATAGACTTGCGACTTACTGATGCTCTCGAAACCTCTAATATGATACAACGGATTCATACTCCAACTCGAATATCTACAATTACGGGCACTGCTAATGTGCTTGATCTTTTAATCAATCGCAGTGACGATAATTTGCTTTACAACCTTAAGGTCAAAGATTCGGATATTTCAGATCACTACATGATTCAAGCTGCATTAAAACACCAAACTTTGAAAAACAAAACTGTTTTAAGTTTTCTAAACAAAATTTCTTAAAGTTAGTTATACCACGCTTCATGGTCTACTTTATACACGGCCGGATATGTGGCATAAATAGGCCGAAAATTAGAAGGCTAGTTTTTAGCATTTCGGTTATTTTTTATACTGCCAGTTAATGTTGTTTAAATTTTATTTTGGGAGATATTGATTAAGTTGGAAATTTAGTTTTGGATATAATGGTGAACAAATGTACTGTTTTTAATAGTCGAACTGGCTATAAATCTAAAAATATTGAATCTAGTGCAATGTCTCTTAGTGCAAGTAAAGATGTTTTTAGTTTTCCTAAAGATACTGTTTTAGAAGAAAAATGGATGAAATTTGTTAACAGAAAAGATTGGAAGCCAAGCAAACATTCAGTTATACGCTGGGACCATTTTGAAAAAATGTATTTAAATTATTGAAAACGAGTTACCTTAAAATATGAGCTAAACCCTGTTCCAATCATTTATTCTGATGAAATTTCTATTCCATCTTCTATAATACCTAAAATTCCTACTTTTCGTAAATCTCCAACTGACCGAAATTCTACAATCCCAGATGAAATTCATATATTTCAAGAAATAGATAAAATAAAAAATACTGATATGCTTCATGAATCTAACTCTCCAAATAGATTTAGTTTTCAAAGGTATGAAAGTTTTTTTTTATATTATCTTTTATTTTTTGAAGACACAATTCCATTTATTGAATCAATACGCATCGATAACAATTTGCACGTAAAGTTACATTTACATTAGTTACATTAAAGTTCTCCACTTCCACTCCCTAAATAGTTTAGAACAATTAACAATTGTAAGCTTGCAAGTTTATCGATTTTAAATAATTTGGTGTCTTTTATGCACAGCCTTGTTGAAGAAAATTCGTATGGTTTAGTTAATGAACTATCAAATCTAATTTTTTTACCAATCTAAAGGTCGTCCTTCATATTCTTCACAAGTATTACGTTTGCACTTATGCAAAGATATTCATCATTTCAGACTTATTCCCTTCTTTTGAAACAGTTCCCATTGCCATCAATGTCACTATTAAAGAAGTTAATTTCTGGTGGAATCGATTCAATAAAATCATTAAAACTGTTATTAAATGAAGGAAAAATAAGCAATAATTGTGTTCATAATCGTTGGTCTTAAAAAATCAATTCCATATGTTATTAAAGCTATCCCAGAAATTAGTCTTACTGAAGATTTTATCAAAGATGAAATAGAAGAAAGTTTAAATACATTAAGATCTGCTGGTTTTAACATTCGTGCATTAATTGCTGATAACCATCCAACTAATGTGTCAGCTTATTCAAAATTACTTAGCGTATATGGTTCAGATAAGCCAGAAGAAAATTTTTGTATCACTTTTAATGGTCATATAACTTATTTGATGTATGATAGTGTACATTTTAAAACAAGAAATAATTTGATTAGCATCAAAAAGTTTATTTTCCCATCATTTCAGTTCACTGATTACACTTTTAAAATAAAAGTCTCTTGAAGCAGGTGATTGGGAATTGCTTCATAGAGTGCATGAAAAAGATGAAACTCTATCATCAAACTTAAGAAAGGCATCAAAACTAGGAGAAAAGATATTATATCCAGGTAACAATAAACAAGACGTCAACCTAGCATTAAATATATTCTATGAAACAACATCTGCAGCAATTCAAAGTTATTTTCCTAATGAATTTTCAGCATCAGAATTTTTAAAACTTGTTAATTTATGGTGGGTAATATCTATTTCTAAAATGAAATATTCTAATCATAGTTTGGAAATGCATCTGTTATGGGGGACAGTAAGCCACAATTTTTACGTGCATTTGCTCACTGGATTGATCAGTGGCAAAATTCGCAATACAATTTTACCGAAAGATATTCTTTTACCGCTCAGACTTCTAAAGCCCTTATTGTAACACTGCAAAGTACTTCTAGATTAATTGAAGATCTTCTATTTTAAGGATATAATTATAATTAACCACTCGTTTTTAAAGTGATCCATTGGAGCGATATTTTTCAAAGTATCGTCAAATGAGTGGTGGCAGATTTCCTGTTGGATTACGTGAAGTAATAACTTCTGAAAAAAATTTGCAAATGAGATCATAATTAAAAGAAAATTTTGACTTTTGGAAAATGGATTTAAAAACTTTCAAGTCGGTTGTAAATATAAATTCTATTTCTGAACTTTTAATTAATGATATTTAGGAGTGTGATTTAGATGATAACAGTAAAAAAGTTGCTATTTTTATTGCTGAATATGTATGCAGAAAATTACTCAAAAAAGTTAAATGTGAATTATGTTCTTTATTGCTAAATAAAGAACATAATTCACATTTAACTTTTTTTATGACTTCAACTACTATCCAAAGGAGGTCTCATAACTCCCTCAAAATTGCTTGCAAATCTTGTTATTATTTGCTTTGCTATGCTTGATGCAGTAAAAAAAAGTTTACTTACAATAGAAATAATTTTATTTGAATATAACTTGACACACAGCTTTATTTGTGAGGATCATCTAAAGAGGGTGCTTTCTCTCCTTAATCAGTCAGTAATAAATATTTTTTATAACAATGAACAAAAGATTTTAAGTTATGGAAAGCGCAAAGATGCTGAATTATCTTTTAAAAGAAGACAAAGGGAAAAGAAAAAAAGTGAAATGTAGTTTATTTGGCTATATATATATATATATATATATATATATATATATATATATATATATATATATATATATATATATATATATATATATATATATATATATATATATATATATATATATATATATATATATATATATATATATATATATATATATATATATATATATATATATATATATTTATATATATATATATATATATACATTTTAATTTATTATATATATATATATATATAATATATATATATATATATATATATATATATATATATATATATATATATATATTTATATTTATATATATTTATATATATATATATACATTTTAATTTATTATATATATATATATATATATATATATATATATATATATATATATATATATATATATATATATATGTATTTATATTTATATATATTTATATATATATATATATATATATATATATACATTTTAATTTATTATATATATATATATATATATATATATATATATATATATATATATATATATATATATATATATATTTATATTTATATATATTTATATATATATATATATATATATATACATTTTAATTTATTATATATATATATATATATATATATATATATATATATATATATATATATATATATATATATAAAAATTTTTAAATAAGGAAAAACTAATACGAAAAGATATTTTACTATATAAATCTATTTAATTCTATTTAAATAATAATGATATATTTATTAACTTAAATCAAAAAACCTAGCAGTTTAATTATATTTAAACTTAATCCCGAAAACTTGTAATATTGATAAACTGGCCTTCTTATTTTCGGCCTATTTATGCAACATATCCGGCCGTGTATAAAGTAGGCTACGACGCTTCATAATCAAACTGCAAATGATGCCATGTTGCACTCTACCAGCGAAATGCGTTGACAGTTATGCAGAAAAAATAAAAACTGAATTAACAATTATTCTTGATAGATTGGCATCAATACAGAAATATGCAAAAAGACGTAGTTTGCACGATGATAAATGGCTAATAGCAGATGCCGAGAAAAGTAAAAGCATACGTCGAAAACTAGAACATCGTTACAAAAAAAGTGTCTTATTGGTAGACAAAAAACTCCACCAAAATGCATATCGTAAGGCATCTGCAGCAATTAACAAGTCTAGGCGTACTTAGTTTGAACAAAAGCTAAATTTAGTTTAGGGTAATCAAAAAGTAATATGGAGTATTGCTAAAAAATTACTGCACACAAACTCTAAAAATGTAACTGATAACAGTAAAATACCTGAGGAAAAGTGTGAAACAATCAATCAATATTTCATTAACAAACTTGAAAGTGTAAAGAGTACAATCCTAGAAAGGCTGACTGCCCTTTCAAAATCATTCAACATTTCAGAGCTATCACTCCCTTCAGCAACTTTATCGTTTGGTACAGATACACCTGAAGAAATCTTTAAAATAATCAAAAATCACAAGACATCATCGCTCAATTTTTTTTTCTACTGACATCCTAAAATCTTGAGCTGAAGTTTTTTGTCACCTAGCTCACCTATTGCTCACCTATTGCTCACCTATTGCTCACCTATTGCTCACCTATTGCTCACCTATTGCTCACCTATTGCTCACCTATTGCTCACCTATTGCTTATCTATTGCTCATCTATTGCTCACCTATTGCTCATCTATTGCTCACCTATTGCTCACCTATACTATATCATTATTGCTCACCTATTGCTCACCTATTGCGCACCTATTGCTCACCTATTGCTCATCTATTGCTCACCTATTGCTCACCTATTGCTCACCTAGCTAACCTATTGTTTAACTCTGAAATTTTCCCAGCCTCATACAAGATTGCCCAAATAACGCCAATTCCCAAAAACTCAGATCCAACTGATTTCGATCCTACCAATCTACGCCCTATATCAAATGTGAACGCTCTTTCTAAAATTCTTGAAAAGCATGCTATATCTAAACTTCTTCCACATTCAACTTCCTCTGTAAATTTTAACCCTTTACAATCGGGTTTCCGACTCAATCATTTAACTAAAACAGCACTCCTCAAGATTTTTAATGAGATCCTATTTTCCATGTTTGTGTCTCCCGTAAATCGCATTATAGCTAAACTTGGATATAATCACCATCAATATGCTGATGATACTCAATTGTATACTGCCGTTGGACCAGGTACAGACCACATAAAAAATATAGCTCAATGTGCAAAATTTTCTTAAAAATAGACAACTGCTTAATCAAAAAAAAAACAGAAGCTGTCTTATTTGGAAACAGTAATCAAACATTTAAATTGTAAGACGAAACCCAATTTTTATTTTCATGTGCAACTTTTGCTGCATCAAATTTGGTAAAAATTTTCGGTATTACCTTAGATTCAACACTATCTAATGAGCAGCACATAAAGAATATTGTAAAATCCTGCAGCAACCATATTAGCGCAATTCATTGTATTCGTCCACTTCTTAATAAAAGTGCTGCAAAAATAATTGCTGTGCAATTGTAAACTCTCGACTTAATTACTGTAACAGTCTTTTATCTGGAACTTCTCAAAAAAATTTAAACAAACTTCAATGTATTTAAAATAAGATAGCTCCTGTTGTTTGTCACTCTCCTCTCCGTTCACAATCTGAAATTTGCTTCAATCACTTCATTGGTTATTAATACGTCAAAGAATAATCTACAAGATGTCTTCCATAATTTATAAAACTATATCAATAGTCTCCAGCATACCTTTTTGATCTCTTAAAAATTCAAACCTCCATGCTCCCCAACACAAGATCGTCAGAAGTTGCCAACTTGTACGTCGTCAAGCAATCACTAAGTACAAAATCTTTCCACGCATCTGCACCACAAACTTGGAACAATTTAAGTAAAAAAAAGACTAAAAACAGAACTTTTCAAAGCTGCTTCCTCGACCTAAACAATGCTTGTCTATTAGTGCTTCTGAATCACTTCATCATATTTATGATTGTTGTCGAACTATGGCACTTTAATCTCTAATAATTATATATATATATATATATATATATATATATATATATATATATATATATATATATATATATATATGCATATATATATGTATATATATATATACATATATATATATACATACAGTATTGGACAAAATGTTTGCAACCAACATCGGACAAAAGCTTAAAAGTGTTCCTAATTTTACATGTCTTAAAAAAGAAACGAACTATACTACCACAGCAAACAGTTCAGGAGTCTGGAGTCATACCATGCCATGACATGACCAATCAGCTACCAGGTGACAGCACACAGGCAGAATTTTTTTGACAAGTGCTATTTTGCAGAGGACAAAACAAATGCAACTTTTTTTGTTTGTTTCATTTTCTTAAGTCTGGTCCGTGTCAACTTCACGGAAGTTTTTTAATAAGTAAAGGAAGTATCCAGAAATTTCCAGAAGCATGCAGAAGCTAAAAGTTTCCAGAAGAAACATCTGGATGTATCCAGAAACAATTAAAAGCATTCAGACGCATCCAGAAGCATCGAAAAGAAGCATCTAGAATCTTCCAGAACAGGTTCACACATCTAAGTGAGTTTTATCAAAGTGTTTTATCGAAGAAGATCAATACAAAAAGTGAATAAGTGAATTACAACAAGTGTTTCATTACATCAATACAGTCCACATCCAATCAAGACGTTGTGAGAGCATTATTGTATCATCACAAGGTAAATGTAACACGGTAAGTTTTAAGAAGCGTGATTATTTTTACTATTTTTATGACTTCAAGTGCAAAAAAGGCTCCTGACAGTCTTAGATTGGAACTAAGAAAGAAATATATTGGCGATTACGTAAGTGAAATGTCACAAAAAAGTATTTGTGATAAAGATCGCGTGAAAAAATGGACCGTATCAAGACAATGTTCCAAATATCGTTCTAAGGGGAAGTTGGCAGCAGATAACAAAGGTGGAAGACCGCGTTCCACCACTTCTAGAGAGGATTCTAGGATCGTCATATCCGTCAAGAAGGATCCCTGGATATCATCGGTCTAGATACAAAAGCAATTAGAGCTGCCTGTCTCGTACCGAACAACCAGACGACGTGCTTTGAAACCGTATTGTTTTCTTGAAGCCCTGCACAGAAACCGCTGATTTCACTAAAGAATCAGAAGGACAGACTCCTGTTTGCTACATCTTATATTGACTGGAATATGTAGAAATGGCAAACTGTCCTGTTCAGTGATGAATTGAAGTTCAACACCATTGGGTGCGATGGCATTTGCCTTGTACGTCGACGGTCTAAGTCCAATACATCGAAATGATGGAATAAAGGACCGTTTCATGTATAAAAATATCCTAAAAGATGTTATGTTAACTCATGCTGAATGGAATACGCCAATAAAATGGGTTTTTCAGCAAGACAACGATCCGAAACACACTGCAAGAGTAGTTAAGCAGTGGTTTCAAGAGAACAACCTATCGTTGATGGATTGGCCGCCTCAATCTGCGGATCTCAACCCAAACGAGAACCTGTTGGAGATTGTCAACCGCAGAATTAATCGTGAAGGTGTTCGTTATAACGATCAACTATTTGAACAAATCCAAAAGGCCTGGGCAGCGAATCCACAAAGTTTTATTGATCACCTGATCGAATCTATGCCTAGAAGATGCAAAGCTGTGACAACAAGGATTCGGCACGAAATATTGATAACTTGCTTGTTCAATATTTTGTGGAGTTGCACTTGTTTTGTCCAGAAGGAAATCAACTATTTTTAATACTTTTGGTTAATTTATTAATTTTCGTGTACAAATAATGAACTTTGTCATGAATAAAACTTGAAGAACGTTATCTCTAAACAGTTAGTTATTTCTCTAAATTGAAAAAATGCAGCACTTTTATATAAAGAAACTAAACTAGCATTATTTGGTTGCATTTTAATATATATATATATATATATATATATATATATATATATATATATATATATATATATATATATATATATATATATATATATATATATATATATATATATATATATATGTATATATATATATATATATATATATATATATATATATATATATATATATATATATATATATATATATATATATATATATATATATATATATATATATATATATATATATATATATATATATATATATATATATATATATATATATATATATATATATATTAAAACGATTAAAAAACAATAATAAAATTAGATATATTTTATCTAAATAGCAAAGTTACAATAGTGTTTAATAATATTGCGGAGAACTCGTGTCCATTCTTCTTTACCTAATTCTACCTATATTCTTTTTATTTCAAAAAACAATTTCTATTTTGATACGCACGAAACTTCGACCAAATCCTTTTAACTTTTAATGCAACGTCTATAACGAAATGTAATAGGATGGTCAGCATGAAATTTTAGCGTTAATAAAAAACATTTAAAATATATTTATAATTATATATATATATATATATATATATATATATATATATATATATATATATATATATATATATATATATATATATATATATATATATATATATATATATATATATATATATATATATATATATATATATATATATCACAGTTGTCTAAAATAGGAAATAATTACTTCGGCTTGACCCGAGAATGCCACCTGTCCTGGGTGAATCTACATGGTCCACAGATTCAGAATATATAAATATTGAAATCTAGTTACAACGTCCGAGCGAAAAAAATCACTTTGAATTTTTTACCCTTTTTGCAGTGCACTAATGCACAGTGCACAATACACAGTGCACTTTTGGAGTGACGCTTGAGGTAATGCCAGGAATGCCTCTAGGAAACTTTTGATTTTTTCTTTGTATTGGACATCCAGATTCATGCCAAAGCATGCTTGGATAACAGCATTAAATCTTCGATGAAGGAAAAAACTGGGAAAGCTGAGCCAACCTCTGCAAGCTGCTGAAGCTTGTCAATATTCTTCAGAAGTGTTTCGCAGTCATTTCCGACAAACTGTCCGCCGTGATAAGGCTCAATTTGGATATGCAGAGAAGAAGGCCATTTTTCAACATCTGGCCACACATCTTTGATTTTTTTGAAGACCAGGTTTACTATTCCCAACAAAAGGTGCAACTCCATAGGTGGAATAAAGTCGACGATGAGGATGTCATTTTTTCCGTTGAAGACCGGCTCATGAATGACATTGCCAAACAGTTTCGCTTTTGAGGTGACCTTTCCCGATTTTTTCAAATTTTCGAAACTCTCCTTCAATGAGCCGATAGTCCTCAGTCTCCCTGAGCAATTCAGATTGGTGGATTTTACATCACACCATGAACATGGGTGGGTACTTGCATGCGACTAGAGACCAACCAAAATGTTGGCTGGCTTCATATCACATGAAATGTGATATGATGGAATGTCAGCTCGAATGAGAGACCAAATGGGCCTCACATTTTCATAGGTTTCAGGCATACCTTCTGCAATTGCAACCAGAAGCTGCCTTTTGGAGCTGCTGTCCTTGGCTAGTTGTTGCGTGAGGAGTTTTTTCTGTGGTGCGGAGCTTGCATTTTTGCCTTGACTTTTGCTCACAACACTGAGGAAGATTATCATAAATCCTCCCCCACCATCAATGCCAAGTTTGACAAGGTTGTCATCTATATATTGATGTTTGAGTACTTCATTCAAAAGATGGGCGAGGTTTTTGCAGTGCACAGTCCTTGATATGCCAGACAACCCTTGTCTCGGTTCTGCCAGACAACCCTTATCTCGGTTATTTAGCATCTACAAAAACCGAGTGAGTGAAAAATTCAGATAGCATCTGCCCAGCTTCTTGGAACTTGGCACGGAAATTCGGCTCGATTATCTTCTGAGCAGATGTCTAGTTCAACGTCATTGCTAGTTTCTTTACTCCATGATTCGACAAGCCAGTATTGAGTTAAACTTTTACAAGATCATTTGTTGTAAGACTTGTCTTACCAGACGAAGCAACTGAATTCACTTGACTTGGGCCTGTTAATAAAGAATAAACATTTAATTGGTTGAAAAGAAAGCGATTATAATTTAAATATTTCACTTTAGGTTTTATTACTTGGGGTGATAGAACCATTAGGCTAGCTCAACTAGGTAAGGGCGACCCTCACCTAGTTGAGCTAGCCTAATGGTTCCTTTTGGAGAGCCATCTTTGGAAGCAATTACATTCGAAGCAATCTGTTCAGAAGCGCTGAGATCAGCACTGGCCAAATTTTTGAAGTTTTCGCGGAATGTGAACCTATTGTAGTTGTGTGGAAGTCTTTTTCCAATAGGACTAAGACATGTTGTACAACGCAGAGGAACTCTTGCTTGCGCTTCATGGTAGACCATAGGACGTTTTTGATTGTGCCTCAAACCTCCTATGTGACAAATTAAACATGAGCATTCTTGACCAGCTGTTCTGGTCTCATGTAGATTGTCAAGAAATCAAACCGGTCAGGAAGACTGACATCTTTTCCTTCATCTTTTCGTCTCAAGATAAAACGGCAAGCTTCACACAATCCTTGGGGAACACGTGGGCCTCGGTAGTTTATCTGATGTTGGTAATTCTGACGAATTCTTTCTTCTTGAAAGATTGTAACTTGATGTGTTGTTTTTTGAAAGCACAGCAAGCAAACAGTTTTTCGATTTGCATCATGAACTTTAGCTTGGTTAGGCATAGTTAACGTTCACTGAAATATCAGAAAAATATCATTTCAAATAGGATTATTGTTTACTAAAAAGTAGCAAATACACAATAAAATAAAATTTGTTTTACATAAAAGTGCAGAGAATGTGGGAAAAGCTTTAAAACAACATCAAATAATAATTACACAGATTTCTAATGACTATTTTTGGTATTTACTTTAAGTATTATTGATTTCAGATCATTAAATGATTATCTTGAAGTGATATATTATTCAGTTTATTGTTCATATGTTCAAAATTTGTGCAAATTTTTTTCAATTCGGAATGCAAGGAAAAACAACTCAAATAAATCTTACTTTTGATCTTTTGAGGCAATAATACGTTTTTTTCTACTTATAAAGTCAAAGAATGATTTTTTCAACTTTTGAAGTCCTAGAATGATTTTTTCCGTTTTTTTAGTAAAATAAAACAAAAAAAAAAAACGTTTGTGGATGTCAAAATAGGGTTTTTCAGTTTTAATGATCATTAAGATGGTAGGCACAATCATTATAACAAGATGATCCTAAAAATAACAAAAAGAGTAAATATTGCTGGATCTATATTAATATATTTTTATAAACTTATAATTTACAAAATATAGTTTGAAAAAGTAAATATCTATCATCAGTACGCGTTGTTTTCTGTTCAACTAATTTTGTATGCTGTAAAAATGCACAATTTTGTGAATGCTGTCATCTCATGAGCATGTGCAAAAAGGGTCAAATATTCAAAGTGATTTTTTTCGCTCGGACGTTGTAACTAGATTTCAATATTTATATATTTTGAATCTGTGGACCATGTAGATTCACCCAGGACAGGTGGCATTCTCGGGTCAAGCCGAAGTAATTATTTCCTACTTTGGACAACTGTGATATATATATATATATATATATATATATATATTATATATATATATATATATATATATATATATATATATATATATATATATATATATATATATATATATAGCGCTATATATATATATATATATATATATATATATATATATATATATATATATATATATATATATATATATATATAGCGCTATATATATATATAGCGCTATATATATATATATATATATATATATATATATATATAGCGGGTCACAACTAAAATTTTGCCCAACTTTTAAAACAAGATATCTCAGTCATTTTACAATTTTTTTTTAAACGGTTTTTTGCATTTTATAAACAACAATTTTAAGTGTTAGAAAAAATGTCTTTTAAAGTTTTTCGATTCCATTCCTTCTGACAAAATCGAGTCTTTTGTGTACCGAGCTGAAGGTGCGGTGTATAAGGTCTTTGTCCAAATTACGAAGGCAAAGACTGACTCTAGCTTTGAGTTGAGTGATAGTTTTAGCCTGCCAGTCCTTCTCATACACTTTCTGCTTCAAAAATCCCCAAAAATCCTCAATTGGCCTGACTTTCGGGACGTTTGCTGGGTTGTCTTGTTTTTGTACAAAATTGACTTTTTTGTCTCTGAGGTCGGCGTGGACTGAGTTTGCATAGTGGGAGCTAGCTAAATCGGGCAAGAATACGTATTTACCATCCCTATAGTATTTGTTAATAAAAGGAATCAACCTCTTTCGTATACACTCGTCACGGTAAATATATTGATTGATTGCCAGGCCAGATTGAACAATTTGACACTACTTATTCCTCGAGGTGAAACTGCCACCCAAACAAGTAGTTTTGACTCGTATTTTGCCTTCATTTTGTTCTTCACATCAGTAGGAGTCTTTTGAATATCATCTGAGTAAAATCGGTCATTCCCAGCCAAAGTTGTGTTGGAAAGAGTGAAGTACGATTCATCATCCAAAATAAAATCGACATCACAAAATTTGAGGAAAAGTCGTCCACACTTTGGCCTTGCTAACTTGACTTGTAAGGCTGTCATCTTTGGTTTGACGGTGCGTTTTAGACATCTGATATTTGTTCTTTGCAATAGCATCTTTGAAACGTATTGCTGAGTCGTTTTTAGCTTGCTAGTTACTCTTTTCTGTGAGCAGCCCTTCCGATGATTGAAGAAATTTTTCATCTTACCTATGTTGTTTGCAGTCGCTATAGTGGTCGGAGGACCGCTTCCTTTTTTCCTAGTTAGTACTTTATTTTGTTCCAGCATGCTAAGCCAATGATTTAAAGTCCTTTTTGGAGCTCCCATGCTGATAAATTTATCAAAAATATGTTTTCGCCCCAGTCCATGGTTTTTTTGATAGTATTTATACAAAATGGATTTTAGATCTTCATACATTATAGCGTGATATTTTTTGAACTACAAATCATACGAACTATTTAAAAATATATTTGAATAGAGAATGCTTTTGAGTATATTCTGTTAAAATTTTAAAAATATACAGAAAGCAGATCTTTATTGACATTATCCCAAAGTTTGTGCAAAATTTTAGTTGTGACCCGTTATATATATATATATATATATATATATATATATATATATATATATATATATATATATATATATATATATATATATATATATATATATATATATATATATATATATATATATATATATATATTATATATATATATATATATATATATATATATATATATATATATATATATATATATATATATATATATATATATATATATATATATATATATATATATAAATATATACGCATATATATATAAATTTTAAATATAATGTTATTTTCAAATTTTGTACAAATTAAGTTTAAAACAAAATATAATTATTATCTATATATCTATGACTATATTTGAATTAATAAGAATATTTTGAACAAATAATTCAATATAAAAATACTATGTTAGTACAAAGAATAAATTTATAAACATTTATATATATACCCAACTAGCACAGACTTTTTGGGCCAATCTATGCAAAACCATCGCAAAATATTTTTTCTGATGCAAATGTCATGTGTTTAGAAATGATGTCAATAAAAAGAATAATACCGACGCAATAAATATACAGAGACATATAATATATCATTGGAAAGATAATTTTATCAGCTTTTTATTGGTGTATCTTGTCACTTTTTTTGGAGTTGAGCAAAAAAAATGGCAGATGAAAAAGTAAATAAAAGATTTCTGTTAATTTGAGCAATTTTTTAAAAAACACGTATTGCGATTACGGTATTTACCTGGGGAAGGAGGAAAATATTTCTTTTATATATATTTATTATTTATAATACATTTTATACCTAATTTTTAAAATTTAGAAAAAATGTTTCCCGCCGTCCTCCCATTTACAACGATCCTCGTTTAAATAACCCAAAATTTATAAGAAAATACAAACTAATCTTACACCGTATATATTTTTTAAATTATATATGAATATATTTTTTATATAAAAATAGTCTTTCATATCTGAAAGCCATTAACAAAATGCCTTTCTTCCTATTCAATGTCTTCTTCTGGAATATTATTATTACTGTTAGTGCATGTTACATAATGGCACTCTTTACAAGATGATGTACAACTTAATTCAGCTTTTCGAAAAGTGCACTTATTTCTACATTTCTTCATACTATCATTTGGTGATAAACTCTGAGTCCATGATAATAGGCAGCTCTTGGTTATGGTGGTAATAGAGCAGGATCAATACTTGCACGATCAGATGCCACCATTTCATCATATCTATGTTAACTGATCTGCTGTAGATTGAAACAAGGTGAATGAAACAGTTTAAAAAACGAATAGCTCCCTTGCCAATATCATCAATAGAAATATTTTCCTTATAGAATAATTTTACAGTAGATTTTAATTCATTTGAATTTTTCAATTTTGTAAAAATTGTGATTTTGCCAAAGCTATGGATTACTGATGTGTCATACCTAGTGAATGCGTGTGCGAATAATACAAAATTTAAAAAATTATCATCACTTGTCTTTACAATATTTTGAATTTTATAACATACTCTTTGATCTGTAGCCTTATTTCGTGTAAACGTTTTTAAAAAGATGCCTTGAGGTTGTGCTCCACTTGTGTGAGGATGTACATGATGCGTCAATAGACATAAAATATCAGTGTCATCCAAATAAATTGTGACTGACACAACATTGTCACTCTCAAGCGCTAGCTTAACAATACTTGTGAATACACGGACAACAAATAACTTAAAAATCATTGTTTAGTAACTTCAATGCTAAAAGCCTGAAAAAATCATTTTTGTTTTTGTAGTTACTTAAAAAAATACTTCTTTCTGCTGAGCATGGATTGAGATCATTGATTTCAACTGTTTGGGATACCTCACCAGATCGCTTTTGGTGGATACTATCTTTAATGGACAACTGATAACCATTAAAATTGATCGTGTCAAGTTAGATATGGTGATAAATCATATTGAAAGTAACTCTCCACTTCATTCTCCGGCTTTCTTTCAACAACAACAACCATTCTTAGAAAAAGTGTTAATGGGTCGATTGTAACATTTTCGTCTTCAATAGATACGCAGGAGTATAAGGTCTGGAGTGTTGTTTTTAATTTTTTTGTTTGAAAGAGTAATTTGTGTAGGTTTTACTATTTAACACTTTGTGTTTTGATACTCCTATCTTTTCTGATCGATTACAGGTAATATTTTTCTAATTATCAACCAAACCTGAGTCCAAACTAACAAGTTGATCTCCCACTATGAATGGGTTATGAGCATAAAATCATGATTTTTTTTTTGCTCATAACCCATTCAGTCATCACTATCACGTTTTATTCAGGATAGATTTCTTAATGATTGTCAACAGATTTATGCGGAGATGTTAGAGTGCTCATCGCATCACTTACTTCTGCGCATCGATGCATCAGAGTCTGTTCAATTGCTAGATCAGTCCATATCCTTGACCATTTTCTTTTTGTTATTCTAACAGTGTGATTACCTGCCATGTGTTGTCCATAAATTAGAGGGTACTCTGTTTGTAAGACATCAATGGTCTAAAGGTAAAGCCTGCATGATTTTGCATAGTTATTGTGCCTTGTTGCAGCAAAATGATTGAGCATGTAATTTGTTGTAAAAATATGTAATGACCAGTTACTTGTTCTCTCTGCTTTAATGAACTCTTGGAACACGGTTATGTATTGTACATAATGTCATGATCACATATTGATCTTAATAATTCTTGACTACAAGGGTCTTCTGAATTTCTAAAATATTTTTTTGCTCATTATTGTTCAAATCATCCTTAAAAAAATCTTTAATATCAGTGACTTTATTGTTGATGCACATAAAAGATGGCCTCATATAGCGCGTGAAAATGCTTATCCTAAAATGTATGTGTTCTGCTGTTAACAAGGCATAGACTGTTTCGAGAGCACCTCTCAAACCACTTCCTTCCATCATTCATCTAGTTGAACCTAGAAAACTCATAAGTTGATGGAAACCTCTTCAACAAACAAATAAGTCTAAGTTTTTTGTAGAGATTATTTTGTATGCTTTTATGTAGAGCGGCTGATTAAATGTTATGGATGGCATTGTAACATTCACTTTTTTGGAGTAATGATGAAGCAAAGTAGTGAATATTGGGCTGTCAAATTAGTCGTGTTAAATCAATCAGGTAGTATAGCAATTTTAGATTTCTGTTTTACAATATTTGTTGTAGAACTCATGTAGCCAGACCAACTTGGACATGTATTTTGACCATATTGTACCATAGAAGATCAATAAAACGAGCTTGAATTTTTTCCTAAAATTAAATAAAACAATTAGTTTTCAAACTTTGTAGAGGTAACAATTTTTTTAAATTGTACAATGCTTAACAAACCTGAATGACTGATTTGAATATTGTTTTTGTTAATGAAGGTATGTCAGGTATGTAGTACCACCTAACTGTTATCCTATCGTTTGAACTGATATTTGACCATAGTTCCTTTTCATCTCTTGGAATTTTATTTCTTTTGAACAAAATGTCTGTGAATTTTCCATTTTTAATTGCAATTGACCCAAGTCTATGGTGCATATTTTTTCCATCGACAGTAGCAATATCATAGTCTGTGTTGTCAGCTACAAATTGAAGAAAGGAGGTTCCCTCTTCGGAAACTATCTCCTAAGATAGAAGATGCAACATCGAAGATGCTTTACAACATTTTGTTTGTAACAGATATCCTTAAAAAAATTACATCAATAATGTTTAAACATCGATATTGTTCGGATTCTGATAAAAATAATGTATATAAATAAATAATATACATATTAGCACTTTAATGAAATGAAACTTTCCCTCATCATAACTAACACCAACTCCTAACTTCGATAGCAGTATATTCAGCCATTTTGATGAAAGACGGTTATAAACAACAACGCTTAGTCCAAACTGCAATGGAATATTAGACTTGGGATGTGTTCCAGATAATAAAGCTTGTGATATTGAAACCTGTTTTAAAGGTGCTTAAACAAGTTCATTAATAAATGCTTTTAATAATTGAGGTACATGGTTTCCTTTAAAGTATGTCCTCTTTGGAAGGATATGCGTTGGAATTGTGGTCATGTTAAAACAACACGCTCTCTCTCCTCGTTTACATTTGTGCTCTTTTCTTGGTACCATGTTTCAAATAAAATGTCTCTAACACTGTCCAATAGAATTATATTGCTTCTGCTTTCTCTTTTGGCAAAGCATAAAGACTCAACATACATTTCCTTTAATTTGATTTTGGTCATTTTTATTGAATAAACGTCATCATTGATTGACATCATTTTTAAATGAAATTTTGGCAATGTGTACAACTCTGTGTCATTCTAAAAATTCAAACATAGTATTAAAAGATGTCATTTTGTTACTGCAAGTATGATATCCAGATGTTGAATATTTTGGTAAAGGGTTCTCAAAGCTGGCTCTAATGATATGTGATATCTGCCTTCTCCTGCTACTAGGTCATTCATACTGATTAAACATGCTTCTATAGTTTTAGCAAGTTTGTGTTCTCTATTGCGGCATATTTTGATGGTGAAAGAATGTAAGGCTAATTTTTATGTATGTACTTCTTCAAATTTGTTGCAATTTAGATTTTTTCTGCCATAGATACAGTCGCCACAATAAAAACACCGTGTTTTGAAATCAAATAATTTAAATTTTGGCTCTAGTAATACGCTCTGTCTCAATTTTCATTGATCATTTTCGAGAGCAATTTAAAAAAATTCCTACAGGATAAATGGATATAAGTGTTTGTTTTTGTTCTTTAGTTCAGTTTGAGCTTATCAACTAAAGTATCTAAATTAAGCTTCACAGTATGCTCTATAATAGTCAGGGGATGTTTTTTCTTGCTATAATCAGAATACTTCGAACCTACATGATTCAAAGGATCATGTATTCTTGCACCTTCTCTGCATTTAACACATAATGTTATTTCATTTGATATCTCAACTTGAATTTCAGCATCCATTATTATTTTTTCTTTAAATAAAAAGACAGTCAACTATACAAAATAGTTTTTATATCCAATTCAATATTTAATTCATAGCTGTTTTAAATACATTGATAAATATAAGTACTTTTTAAATTGATTTTCTAGTAGCTATGATTTCAAAGAGAAATTTTTATAATAAAATGAATACTTAAGCTTTCAGAATTATTTAATTTCTTTTGTTCAGTTGAACCTTTTTTTAATAATGAAACTATGATATCTAAGAACACTGTTTCATATTTATTTAATTTTTTTCACAAAATCAAAACCTACATTCACATTTTGATCCACCATTTTTTTGCTCAAGTCTAAAAAAGTGAAAAGATACACCATTAGAAAGCTGATACAATTATCTTTCTAATGATGTATAATATATCTCCATAATTTTTTTTTCTAGGTTTCACTATTTTTTGGCCAAACTCTACAGTACTATTACGATGACCCAATTGGATCATCATAATTGAGAGGAACGAAAACCCTATTGTCTGACAGATTTGAATCAAGATGTGAAAAATTTGTTGATCAAAGACTAAAAGACCTTGCTAATGAAAGAAAACTTCTCAGACAATAATTAGAGAGGTAAGAATGTTCACTGGAGTTTTAAAAAAATTAAAGCAATAGGTGCCATTTTCCAGCAGGCCGGAAAACAAGACTCAATTAAGCACTTATTAAATAATTTAAAAGAGGTATAAAGAGAGTTCTGGAGAACAATTTTGTAAGACTATGACAGGAACAAGGTCTGGATCACAAGCAATAGAAGAATTTAATTGAGATATGAATTTATCAATGGAAGCTGGAGTGATTTGAATGTCTAACAATGGGTTAACCTGTTTAATTGGAATGGAAGGAAGAGAATGGACATAAAATTTAATTTGAATTAGAAAAAAAGTTCTTTGCAAATAGTTCAGCCTTTTTCTTGGTAGGGGCAATAAGATCAGTTTCATGAAAGAGCGATGGAATCGTAGACTTCTTAATGAAGCTGTTAAAAATTTTTCAAAAGTCTCTAGAGCCTAATTTTTAAAATAAGATTTTTAATGGACAGAGAATAATTAAAAGAGATGATAAAAAAAGACGTATGATTAGATATTACAGCGGCGCAAGAATGTGAAAACCATCGAGTAGAATGAGGCTTGACTTAAAACTGATGGAAAAAAAAAAGCTTCCATTCTTTCCTAAATCTAGAAGGTTACGTAGGTCCATTTATTAGCTGATAGAGAAAAGACATAGGCCCAAGGACAGTCACAAAAAAACAAAAAAAAAAAAAGATTGTTCTAATGTACTTTATTTCTTCCCTCAGGCGTTCACTGCTCGTGCGTAACCATTCGGCAAATTTTATATGTCAAAGTTTTTAAATAATTTTGGGCCTAGCCCGTAAGGGTTAGTGTTACGGTATTACCCAGTAAGCTTTTGGGTAGAAGTAAGTAGTGTTATGATAAAGTAAGTCCGAAAAAAAATACAAGATGAAAAATTTATAGAGATCATTGCATGGTCAAAAACATTCAAGGGTTGAAAAAGGAGAAACTGAACACAAGCTAGGGCCAGAGAAAAGACATAAATCAAGGAGTGAAGGTAAATAATTAGGGTTGTTAGGAAAACCAATTACATAAATATCTATCTGAGTAAAAGATTAAGAAATGCAAAAGTTATAGGCTTCAGTGAAGTGTCAGTGAAGCCTATAACTCTTTAGAGTTAAGCCATTCAGTGTGATAAACATTAAAGTTACTAATAACGGTAACATTGACAGAGAGGCAACATTGACAGATAACAGCAACATTGACAGATTATTACATTAATAATAACAAGATTGACAGTTTCACTAAGAAAAAAAAGTCTATTATTTTTTGAAATAGGTAACATTTAACTAATAGAAGGTTGCTTCGCAGACCCAAATCAGGTGATCAGGTGGTGGGGATGGTTTTTTATGTTTAATATTAAGGGTTACTTTTGCCACGATTTAAGTTTATAAAGAACTTGATCCATTCATAGATAGAGAATGGGCTTCTAAACAATGAGCTATGCAGCTGTATCAGTCCTGTTAATTAACCCAATGTTTTAACTTAGGGCTCCATGTGTGGCCTTGACAATGCGCACCAAAATCATCCATGCACAACATGGCAATGTTAGTACTCCAGTATTTTACAGCTCTTGATGAAATCAGCCTCTCTAAGAGCTACCACAGTGTTTATCTTAACATGTAAATGTTTAACATTTACCTGTTAAGATAAACAGAATTTATATTAACTGGTAAATGTTTAACATTTAAAAATGTTAAACATTTAAAAATGTTAAACATTTAAAAATGTTAAACATTTAAAAATGTTAAACATTTAAAAATGTTAAACATTTAGAAATGTTAAACATTTAAAAATGTTAAACATTTAAAAATGTTAAACATTTAAAAATGTTAAACATTTAAAAATGTTAAACATTTAAAAATGTTAAACATTTAAAAATGTTAAACATTTAAAAATGTTAAACATTTAAAAATGTTAAACATTTAAAAATGTTAAACATTTAAAAATGTTAAACATTTAAAAATGTTAAACATTTAAAAATGTTAAACATTTAAAAATGTTTAACATTTAAAAATGTTAAACATTTACCTGTTATTTATTAAATGTTAAACCTGTTAATGAGGGTACAGCTCTAAAACTAAGTTTTAGAGTTGTATCCTCATTAAAATGTAACAGGAAGATTTGCTATGTAACTCTTCCTGTTACCTGTTAATGAGGATATGGTTACCTGCAAAAAACACAAGCAAAAATATATGCATAGAGTCAAGAAGATCCAGCATTCATCATCCATGTAACAAAGGTTTACATTTATGAAAGCCAAATAGATGAAGAAGGGGTTCGAGACTTAAAAGACAATAGCTGCTACATCCAGCTAAAAGACAGTAGCTGGATGCCGTTAACATCTGCCCAAGATGAGTATTTTTATTGAGATACCATTTCTTACCTGTACTCAACCAAGAGGCCCAAGGCATCGTATTTTTAAGTTTGAGTTTGTTTCTCTTAGCCTTTGCTTAAAATAGCACACGACACAAGGCAGCAGGGCATGGGGCAGGTAGAATTGGGGAACATGATACTAGTAGCAGAGAGATTGTAATGATAATGAACTTGGCCTAATCTGGAGTAGTTAAAAGGAGATACTTCCTTTATACAGTACATTAAAACAATAGACATGATATTTGGAAATGAATTAGGAAAAACATAACATCTAACAAAATACTATAGATTAAGGTGAGCATAGAATTTATAGTCAGAGTCACTAGATAGTTACTGAGCTCACACTGCATCAGAGATTTAAATAGAACACAAACATAAATAAAGTAACTTACGGGTGAGTAAACATCGCACCAGAGGTTCAGACACAAACAAACATAAATTAATTTGCGAGTGAATGAACATTGCGCAAGACGTTTAGACAGAAAACAAATGCGCACAATATAATTTATGGGTGAGTAAAAACTGCACCAGAGGTTCAGAGTAAACACAAACATACAGATAGCAACTTACAAGTGAGTCAACGCCGAGTTAGAGGTTTAGACAGAAAACATACATACATATAAAGTATATTACAGGAGAGCTAACATAGTAACTAAGGCGCCCCTAACTATATAAAAAAAAACACAAAAAATAGATTGAAAAAGGTACAAAAACAACCTGAGAATGACGGTCTTTGGCATTAGACAAAACCTTTTTACAATGGTTACTAGCAATAGTAAACAGATGTCAGTTTTCTGGAGAATTGTTTTGGTGTTAAATATGGAATGGTTACAATCAAATTTTTTTTACAATTTACGATTGCAAATTGCAACAACAAAATGAGAAAAAAACCACGGAGAAGAGTGAGACTTGACTTGGAATCATCAAGAGGGAATAAATGATTCCATGCCAGCCTGAACCTAAAAAGGTGCACAAGAATCACATTTGTCATTAGGAAGATGAAAGATTTCTACACAAGGGCTATTACAAAGAAAATCATGGAAAAGTCCCAGTAAGCTTTAAGATTGTTTCAAAATGTAGAGAGGTATTCTGATGATGAAGAAGAATTAGATAATAGATTTAGTGATCTGATCTGTGATCTGAAGCACTTAATGTGTGAAAGTGAAGAAACTGAGCAATGTCTAGGATCAGAAACAAGGAATAAGTCAAATATAAAAAGTCACTCAGTTTTGAAAAACGAAAATAGAAAGTTGACTATTTGTATTAGAGATTGAGAAAGGCAAAGGTTGTGAGCTTTTGCACGTGCAGAATCACTGACATTAGAACATTTAGGTTTTAAGGTCAGTGACTCATAAGAGTCTTAAGATGAAGGATAGCAATATAGAAATATAAAAGAAAGGTGATAGAGTCAAGTAGTGCTAAAGGAAAGCACATAAAAGTAAAGTTTGCGGATTCAAACATAATAAACGGGTGTTCTTACGAATGTTAATGCCTAAGCCAAGCATGTGACTATTGGGATTTTCATGAATTAAAGGAAGATAACCATCAACACTAAAATCGCAAGATGTGTTTCATCTTGCGATTTTAATTTTAGACTAATTTGAATTCAGCTGTTTGCTGAATTCAAATTAGTCTCACAAAGAGCATATAGGTCTGGTGAACTTTGCAAGAGATAAGACTCAACAGAAGTAAAGTAACTAGTTTGTTTTTTTACTTTTTAACACATTTTATTAAACAAAAGCATGTTTTATTGAATGATCACACAATAATAAATTTATTCACACACACAATAAATTCATTGCTTAAATAACATGCAAAGATTACACTATTATAAGGTCATGACTAAAAAATGTCTCTGAAAATGGTCTACAATTTATGGTAATTTAAAGTTGAACTAATGAATTTAGCAAGAGCAGTAGATAAGCTTTGATAAACCATATTAAAAAACTATGAACTTTTTATTTCAATAAAAATATTTTGTCAACTTCAACTCACACTTGCAAGTTCATAGTCTTGTTTTATCAGCATAATTACTATTATGGGGTTAGGACATTACCAGTGACCAATTTAAAACTTTTGAATATTTTATTTGAAGCTTATCTCAAAATAAAGTTTTATAGATTTGGAAACAAAGTTTTTAAATAGCTTTAATTTGTAAAAGTTTTGCACTAATAGCTAAATTAAATGGCATAATCTTATAATCTCATTATAATATTACATAATCTCATAATCATATTACATAATCTCACAATTAAATAACTGAACCTTTTATTTATTCTGTTCTCAATTAGCGTACCCAACATCAAGATTATCATCTAAATAAAATAATAATTTAAAAACTGCATAAAATAATTAAAATCAATGAACAAAAATGGAAAGACATTAAAGTATAATCTGAAATAAGTAATTTAAAAAATAAATTAAAATAATAACAGAAACGACAATTAAACTTGTAATAACTTACCACACCAAATATAATGAAAGACATGACCTAAAAAAATTTAAAAAAAATTTTATTGACACTCTAAACAAAACTTAAAACCATTAATGTCATTTCTTAAATAACAAAAAGTAAGTAATTTGTTTAATGTGACATAATAAACAACAGATGTCAATGTGATGCTATTTGTAACAGATGTTTAATGTGATAAGTAAAATACCTTTACTGCAATATCATAAATAACAGATGTTAATTAGTAAAGTCTTAAATAACCAGTCTTCAATCTGATGTCAAAAACAACTTTAAAAAAGCTAAAAATATCTACAATTTTTCTAAATAATTTATTTTGTTGGAAATTTAATTAGCGAAACAATTTGTATTGGTAAAACTTTATATTTAATTTTTTTTAATTTTTTTAAAAATTTTAATGCCCACCATTCAACATGTGTGTGGTTTAGGGAGGTTTCCGTAATCCCATTTTGTAGCTTAAATACAAAAATTATGAAATAGACATTTGAAATAGCCGAATGCACTTCTTGGCATTAACCTGTTTTGTAGATCAAGATATTTTTATTCTGATGCTAGGAATATTATAAACTAACTCCTCCTTCTATGATAATACAACTTCTCTCTCAACCATAATATTACTTCTCCTCCTATCATAATACAACTCCTCTTTCCTTCCATAATAGATTTCCTCTTAACATTACCAACATCTTACAATCAACATCAACAATCTTACTTTTATCCTTTTTTCTTTTACAGATCAATCAATATATTTAGTGGTTGATGACACATTTATACAAATTTTTACAGATCATTCAATACTTTCTAGCCCCAAGTCACTAATACTAACCAAGGCAAACTAATTGAGGCAAAAAGACTGTTAGTATTATGACCATATTAAATCTCCTAATGAAGAATATTATAAAACTATCTACAAGTCATCTCTTGATTCTAATAAGTATACTGTTACAGACATTCCTCATAAAAAAAGTTAATTATATGTTTAGAGCTTCTAAAAATTTATTTTATAGATAAGCAACCATTTCTACTTCATCAAATGTAACTATGGGTCTCAAACAAGTTTTCATCTTTTTTTTACAGCTTACATAATATAGTTTAACTTTAGATATGAACAAGGTACAATTTTTTATTTTTAAACTTAATGCAATTTTAATTTAGAAAACAAAAGAACATATTTGTAAATTAGTATAAATATAAAAAAGGTTTTTAAATATTGAGAAATGAATCAAAGCAAAAGATACATTTTTTAAGAAAATTTATACGCATAAATATTTTAACATTTTTGGAAAAAAAAAAAAATCTAAAACAACATTTTTGATTTTGATATAGTATAATTTTTTTCAAATTTAAAGCAAAGAACAGAATATAGAAGTGATTATATATATATATATATATATATATATATATATATATATATATATATATATATATATATATATATATATATATATATATATATATATATATATATATATATATATATATATATATATATATATATATATATACGTTTATTGTAAAAAAAGAATATATTCTGGATATTGCTTTAACTGTTATCTGTTATTTGTTTTTTAATAATATTTTGTCTGTTAACTTAATATTATTTTTTATTAGTACTAGTAACATAATACTAAATATATTATTATAAGATGTTTAAACTTACTGATGTTGCCCAGGAGAAACCATATTTCTCAGTTAAGTTCGTTCCAAAAATAGGTCCAACTGTATTTCTAAAAAAGGTTTAATTTATTTCAAAAAATTTTTAAAAATAACTTCACAAGTAATTTATTAGTAGTTTGTATCTATCAGTATTAATTTTTGATCATACTTTTAACTTAATTATGGAGAAAAAATATATATTTCTGTTTGTATTCAGTATAAAAAAATATTTAAAATAAAGTTTAATATGAATTTATAAATAAATAAAAAATTATCTGTTGAGATAATAAAGATTATTGAGAATTAGCAAGGTATTTATAATAAATTAAGATCAATAGCAAATAAAAATGAGAAACTGAACAAAAATTTATTAAACTTTATTTTCACAACCATTGTTTTATGACAATATTTATTATTATGTATTTGTATATAATAATTTATTATGTACTAATAAGTATTATTATTTCTTACAATATTTATTGTACCAATTTTAACAAGTAAAAAAGTAAACACAAAACTAAAATTCTAAAAAAAGTAGATTCTCATTTGCAATACTTTTCATATTAATCATTTTTTATTAGTGACATCCATGTCCCTTTTGGACATGTTTTAACATGTAAACACAACATTGAAAACATACTAAATGAAGACATAAAGCTCAATTAAATTCAAAATAACAAAAATAATAACTTCTAAAATTAGAGAAAGTAAGTGTGGCAACATATACAGACACTGAGGCACATAGACATGCAGACACCAAAACTAACTTTAACTTTCTTTCAATCAGAACCTAATTAAATATATATAATATAAAATGAAGAAAAAATGTTTTAAAAAATTATTAAGAATATTTTGGTAAAAGGAGTAAATGTAACTTAATAAGGTAAAATATGTAGTTAAAAATAAAAAAAAAAAAAAAAGTAAACAAAAAATATTAAAGAAGAAATAGCAAAGAAAAGATAAGAAAAAAACCGTTACCTTTTCAACTAAAACTACTGAAACTTATAAAATAAAAGAATTACCCAAGAGATATAAAAGCCACAAAAAGTCCAGAAAGTAAAGCGCTTGTTTCTGAAGAAACATTCATTCCAGCATTTCTAAATATAAAAGTGCATATATATACACTTACTAAAGCGTGTTTTGATAAGCATTTGCTCACTTTTTCTGCTTATTTTAAGCTATACCGTTTTTTTTGAAAAAGAAGAAGAAAAAACAAAGAATAATGAATAAAAGATTGCTTCCCCATCCCAAACCCTCAGTCGATGTAGCAGCACTCCACTACAAGTCAGGCTATTTGTCAGTCCATGTATGTACTGAAGCCCCTAGCAGCAGGCTATTTCAGTATGATGTATATAAAAAAAAAAAAAAAAACAAGTACCATCACTACACAATTTTAGAATAAAATAAATTTAATAAAAAACACATTTTTATAGTTAAAGGACTTGAAACTTTTCTATATAAGTTCAAACTAATAGTCAAGTTTGAACTTAATAGTCAAAATAAATCATGCTTAACGAATCTATTTGAAACACTTGATTTTGTTTCAACCGCCTTGAGAATGGTAAACCTGTTGATGTTATTTTTTTGAATTTCACCAGGGCATATATATATATATATATATATATATATATATATATATATATATATATATATATATATATATATATATATATATATATATATATATATATATATATATATATATATATATATATATATATATATATATATATATATACATATATATATATATATATATATATATATATATATATATATATATATATATATATATATATATATATATATATATATATATGTATATATATATATATACATATATATATATATATATATATATATATATATATATATATATATATATATATATATATATATATATATATATATATATATATATATATATAAAGTTAAAATTACATCTAAGAGTCAATACAAAATAATTTGTTTATGAACAATTTATTTAAAATTATTTTACTGTTGATAACACATTAAATATTTCAATTAGGTCCATATAAAAGATTGAATGTTTTAAAGAAAACTCTAACTTTAAATAAAGTTGTTATAAAAATTATCATTTTTAATCATAACATAATTAACAACAAAAATTGCGAAAATGTTTTATTACATTTTTCCATCATTGCTACACCTAATTCTGTTATATTATTTAAAAATTTCATCCAACTTACCATTAATTCAATAAACTTGTATTTTTTACCTTTTACCTAAAGCTTGGCATCTTTGTTTAGAAACTTTGTGTAAAGTCTAGTGAAATTAAAATATTCGTATATGATACAAAACCATCCAATTCATTATTCTTCTTATTATTATTATTCACTATTATAGTTTCAATGATCTGGTTTTTCTAAAGCATAAGCTATTCTATTCATTGTTTTTGGATTAAAAAAAGTTTCTTGGGCATCTCTACCACAAATACTCAAGAAATCTTTTAGTGTTTTATCTGAAATGAGACTATTCGCAGATATATACTGTTTGATGAAAGATTCAAAACAGTATAAGATGAAAGACATTAAAAAACTTTGCTTTTTTTGGTTTTAGAGTCATTTGTTTCTTTTTTGGTTTTAGAGTCGTTGTTGCTCACAAAATTTGACTTTAATGTAAGTGTCTGTTTTATTTTTAGAAGATACATCATGCAGGATGCAGACAAAGCATCAAATTTTCTTACTTTATGGTTAATACTATGTTAACATTACTTGCTTTTTACCCTATGTATAGTTTCATGCTGAGTTGACATAAATTTATTATCTTCCTTTAATCTTGCTGATCAGCATTTGCATGTTTTCTTTGCTTTAATTTTGTCAGATTGCTTTGCTCTATATTTGTTAGGTCTTTTCAATTTTTTATAATTCTAAAACAAATTTACACTTTAATATATACTTAAAAAGACTTAGCCTAAGCATCTAGGATTTAACCAACTGTAAAATTAAACACAACTTTTATTGTTTGCAGTTTGAAGTAAAAAAAGAGTGTTACAACTTTCTTCCAAGATGACAAGATGTCTTAAATAAGCAAAATATAGAAATAATAAAGTTTATGTTAGTAAAAATTATTAACAAAATTAACAAAAAATTTCAAAAAGTCTTGAATTTATGCGTTATGGTATTTTAAAGTACAAATTTGAGTTTATGGTAGCAACTGTTAGACACTATCTGTTTCTGGGAGGATCCATCAAAGGTAGACAAGAATACATAAAGCAAGTTATAAAAAAAGTTACAAATTTATGGCAAAAGGAATAATATTTTCTATATTTATAAATTCAAGTCATACAGACAAAAATTGATCAAATGGTGAAAATGTATGATAAATGTGTAAAACAAAAAAAATACAATCTTCGAATAAAGTTTTTGACAAAAAAAGACAGTAAGTGGCTCTGCAGATAGAAGAAATGGAATTGTCAGTAAGTTGCAAAGATGTTTTACTGAAAAGAAACAGAGAAAACCACAATTTATTTGTCATCAACATCATGTTCTTGAAAAAGTTCAAAAGGGTTGAGGTGTGGGGAAAAAAACTAGGTAAATAAAAGTTTTTAGAGCATACAGGGATAGATAAAGTAAAAGAATACAAGGAGCAAGAGATGATAACTTGTTTGACCAGCAACCATGATGGTATTTGTAAAAAATAGAAAAAGATGCAATCTTATGACAAGAGAGATTTTCACAGCTCAAGCATGGAAAATAGAGCAGGTGCAACGACATTTACAATGTGCTTTTGGACCGTGTTTAAAAAAAAAAGAGCATTATTAGAAGAACCAGCTCAAATATGAAAACAAAGATGAAAAAAATTGGGCAAATAAGAGATTTGTATTGGTGGAGAATGGAATCAGAAGTAAGATAATAGTGAGCACAATAAAGACTACCAACCTTAACCAATATAAATTTTGAAGTCAACTGTATATATGAGAGTGGGTTGCCACTCATTAATATAGGAATGTTCACAGTATTTCATTTATAGTTGTTTGCAGTAAAGTTGAAATCCACAAGCCACTACAAGAGCCACTCTGTTAAAGGAGTTAAATCAGATTCTAGATTGGCTGATTGTTCTAAGTGATCAAAAAGAGAAGCCTTTTTGTCGCAGCAGCTGAATAAAGCAGAGTCGCTAGAAAATAAAGCCATTTTAGATGTTATCAGGTAGTATTGCAGTAGTAGAGCATTCACTTCATAAGCGAGAACTTCTGAGTTCAACTCCAACCAAGTGTTCCTGGTAATACCGCACTCAAATTTTTTCTCTGCTCAGCAGCTTTGTTACTTAATGTTTGTGTTTTGGAGTTAAAAAGCTAAAAGAGGGTTGTTACAACAACTAAGTAGCCTCCTTTACTATAGCAGCCCTTTTGGCTTTGAGGAGTCAAACAACATTGAAATATGAAAAAAGAAATGAAGCAAGGTTATAGAGAAGACCAGAATGCCAAACTTAATCAAAAGCAATAGACTCACTGCCTCTATCTAATGCTTAATAGAACTTTTTAGTCACAGCAGTTAGCAAGTCAGCCATAGAACAAAAAGATCAAAAACTGTATTGATTGTCTGAGAGTAAGTTATTTGACTCAAGATATTATGTTAGAAACTAGTTAGTCAAAGAGTCAAAGACCATTGCTAATAATAAAGAGAAGACTGGTTAGACCATCCCCTAAAAGGTAAAGATCGACAAATTATTGCCAACCTCATTTTTCCTAATTCTGAGGGTTGAGTATCAGTATAGGAACATAGGTAAAATAAAACTTTTTTTTCTACATTAACAATAGTTTATACAGAGAAAAAAGTTATGATGTTGAAGTGTATAATATGTAATATTATTATTTACATAAATTATAATATTATTATAAAAATTAGTAAAGGATTGTAAAATTATATAACTATAAAAATTAGTAAAGGATAAAAAAAAATACAAAAAAAAATAGCAAAATGTAAAATAAGTATATAAAATATAACTATACATACTATAAAATTAAAAATATAAGTTAAAACGAAGAATATAGGTAAAATAAAATAAACTAAAAAATGTTTACTTCACTGAATTATGCATGTCACTGAGTATTGGAATATTTGCAAATGACAAAAAAATGCCTTGTAGAGCCAGAGAAACACTCAATAATGTCATGTTACTAAAAAAAAACACATTTAATCATGTCATGTTACTAAAAATTTAATTCAGGAAAAAACAAAGTAGAAAAATTATTTTAAAATCTTTTTATAATCTAATAAAAATATAATTGAATTTTTAATTAACTATTATAAAGTTATAAAATTAAAAAAATATTATTAATTTAATATTTATTTCAACAACTATAGTTATAAAAATATTATTAAAATCATTTATTTCAATGGTTATTTCAACAACATGGTTTTATAAATAGTATGAAACACTGCAGCTATCATATTACTATTAATTTCACTGCATTATCTCTACACACCACTATATATGTATGCAGTGATGTGCAATGTAGTGAAAATGTATCATTATTGGTTAGAATAGTGTAGAGTGGTCAACAATAGATGATGCTAAAAGGCAGTTTTGCTGTTTAATTAAAATAAATGCCAAAGAAGATATCAGAATTAATGAACCCAGCATAAAAATAAAAATATAACTTTACTACTTTAATTCAATCACTTTTACTTAAACTTCATTTGAATAAAAAGTAAAAAGATAATGTCATTTAATGTCATCAACAAAAGTTCTATATAGAAGATAAAGATAAAGTTCTATATATTCCTCAATCAGTAAAACATTTTTGTTCAATAAAATCTTCATGAGACAAAAGTTCTTTTAGAGTTAGAATTTTAAAAAACAATTTTCAAAACAATCTAAATTTTATACAATAAACAATTTTAAAGGCTTTTAAAATACTCAGCTCATAAAGCTTTTATTCTAAATTTAATGTTTTTATTTTATGTTGTAAAATATAGAAATTGTTTGATAAAAACTAAAAAAAGTATTCTGCTTATGCCGATCAAGTAAAATAAAAATATTGTCCATAAAAACTATAAAACAAGAGCATTTATTCAAAAATGATAACCTGAAATAGCATCTTGCAAGACAGACAACATTTCATTAAACAATGTTATCTTGCAATCATCTTGCAAAGCAGACAAAATTTCATTAAACAGTGTTATCTTGCAATCAACTTGCAAGGTAGACAACATTTCATTAAACAGTGCCACCTTGCACCTTGCAATCATCTTACAAGGCAGATAACATTTCATTAAACAGTGTCATATTGCAATCATCTTGCAAGGCAGACAACATTTCATTAAACAGTGTTATCTTGCTCATTTAATATAACTGACAACTATTTTGACAGCTACAAAAAACAATAATGTAAAAATTGATTACTTGAAAGTCTTATATATTTGAAATTGTAATAAGCCAAAAAGGTTCAAAGAGCACTCTCAAATTTTTTAATAACAATAAGATAAAAAATAAAAACTAATAGACTACTGGTTCTACTTTAATTAAATATTTATTAAGCAAAATAATATTCATCGCAAATTTAAATTTTTTTTATACTTATTTAAATTTAAATAAATTTTTATTATTTATTTTGTCAGCAAAAAAGAATACAATGTTCTGTTACATAAAAAAAAAAAATGATTATGGCTAAAAGAAGATATTTGCCTTATCACTCTGCTTCTCTCCCATTGTTGCAAGGTTTTTTTTTTTCTACAAACACTATGGTGCTTATGGTGCTATGGTGCTTATGGTGCTTAAGCAAGCAATAATATATTAACCCACTAAAATTTAATCCCACTTGTCATTCAGCAAAGTTATCTTTTTACTGCAAGTATTGCTTAATTCTCAAAGTATTATTTAATTTTCAAAAATTTAGTAACATTCAAAAATTTAGTAAAATTAGTTATTACTTAATTCTCAAAAATGTTATGAATACTTAAAAATTGTGAACATACAGTTTATTTTTTTATCAACTTCTTTAAAAGGCTACAACAAGGCCTTTAACAACCTCTAATTAATTCAGAAGTTTACAGAAAACAAAAAAAAGAGGTAACAAGAAAGAAAACAGTTGACAAAATACTTCAAAGATTGTTTTCAAGAGGTCAGTAGTGATCGCTAATGAGAGGCAAGTATTGATAGCACAAGAAGATATCAAATAAGAGTATTGCTTTCCATCAATATAGGAATATCAATAACTATTATCAGTAAAATAACTGAATTTTACTTGGGTTAAAACTCATTAGCCACTGCAAACCCCGAGCTATCACAGAAAAAGATGACATTCAAGATTTACTGCTTTTTCTAAGCAATCAAAAATTAAAAGCATCAAGATTCGAGATTATATAGTTGTGTTATCAGCAAATAGAGCCAATTTAGATGTTAATCAGGAAGATCATTAATACAGATGAGTAACCCTTGAGGTAACCCAGGAATTACTGGAAATAAAGGAGATTGTTGTCTATTAAAGAACAACTGTATTACTGTGGTTAGAAAGGCATTTTTAAATATTTAATTTATAAACTTTATAAACCATTATCTTACTTTAACTGTAACAATAATTAATGATTCAACAATTTTCAAAAAATTCTTTTATACACCATGTAAGCTACAAAACAAAAAATTCTTAAATACACCATGTAAACTTATAAAAAAGAGAAGCCAAACTTTATTGAAAGCTTTTTATATGTTTTCCTGGTTTCATCTGATGCACAATAAAAAATTTTTTTGTTATTGTTAAAAATTTTCTGACATTGTTATGTAACATTTCTTGAGTCACTTGTTGTTCCATGTGATACTGTTTATAATGTTTCTAAAATCCTTTATAAACAATTTTCTAAAATACAAGATTTATTAATATGAGAATAAAGGACTTTAGCGTCATTGAATAATGAATAACTTGTCACCAAATTAATGAGTGGTTAAAACATCAGTTAAAGCAATTGAAACATGCAGAGAAAATAAATACTATTGGTCTGCCTACCATTACAAGTCTTATTTGCAATTACTAGACTGCAATTACTGAATAAAAACAAAAAAAAATTAAATTAAAATAATATTATGAATCATCAAAAATGTAAAAATATAGATAAAGATAATTCAAAATAAAAGAAAAAAAAATTGGCTAATAATAAAAAATTCCATTAAAAAATAATGATTTTTAAAGTAAAAAAACAATACCATGTATATAAAACAAACCTTGGTATACTTGAATATAATATTGGAGATGGTCCAAAAAGTAAAAACACAATTCCCATTAACAATTGTCCCAGAATTATTACATATCTTGGGTTAAACTGAAAAAACAAATTTGGGAAAACTGTTTAATCTCTAACACTAAAAAGTAATAAACCGATTGAAAAAGATGAAATAAAAGGAAGAAGCTCATTTGAATAATTTGTAATCTAATAAACATTTAATATATAGTACTAAAATATTATATATATATATATATATATATATATATATATATATATATATAATATTTTAGTACTATATATTAAATGTTTATTAGATTACAAATTATTCAAATGAGCTTCTTAATTTTCTTTCACCTTTTTCAATCGGTTTATATATATATATATATATATATATATATATATATATATATATATATATATATATATATATATATATATATATATATATATATATATATATATATATATATATATGTAATCTAATAAACATTTAATATATAATAATAAAATATTATATAAATATATATATATATATATATATATATATATATATATATATATATATATATATATATATATATATATGTAATATATATATATATATATATATATATATATATATATATATATATATATATATATATATATATATATATTATATATATATATATATATATATATATACCCCCCTCCTCTTTTTAGTAATAGTCATGTATATTAAATTTTTGTGCTGCCACCAATACTCTAATACCTGAACCACCTACCAATTTACTATGAAGATAAATATATATAAATACATTCAAACAATGTCAATCTTTTTCGTGTCATCGATGTACATGGGTAGGTTTTAATTAACTTCAACTTGCTGAAACTACTTTCACTGTTAGCCACTGTCATTGAAATTGTCAGCAATATGCGTAGTGATAATCACAGATTAGTAAAAAGGTCTTTTCTGTCGGTGTTGTTTTTGATTGTATTGAGTGGTTCTAATAGTAATAGCATTTTCTTAGCCACAATTTATCAAAAACAGTAGCTATCAAACTGACATGTTTAATTTTTTTTGTACAGTTCTTCCCCATTTACACCTGAAATGTTTTTCACAGTCAAGTGTTCTTGTAACATTTTATAATCCTCTTTAAGTTTATCCTTTGGTGGTAGTTTTTCAGGTTAATTAGGAATCCCCGCTTTGACTTGTATTTGAAGAACTTGTTCATCCTGTTTTCTAAAAATGATTCAATAGTGTCAATTAGGGGCAAGAAAATATCATTTTTAAAAGACTTTTTTGTGCTAGGGAAGTACCTAATACTTCATTAATGTAAAAAAGTTATATAGAATCTTTGAAAAACTCCAAACACTAACATAAACTTTACCAAATGATTTAGCTGCGTCTGATATAACTACCATCAAGCTGTGCCAACCACAAAATGTAAATAAGGCTTGTGGGTATTCTGCTGAAGACCGAGTTTGAACACCTTTTCGAATTGTAACCGTAATAGACCTGTTATCATAGCCTTAATCACTACAGTTGTTTAGGTCTAGCCTAAAAGACTTTAATTCTTCAAATAGAAGGTTAGAATGAGCTTTACCGGTCGCACTGCATATCCCATAAAACTTTCTTCAACAATAACTTTTTTGGATATTGCTTTATTTTCTTCATGAACATAGAGGATGGTTAGAAAAGTTAGGCCTTTTTGAAGGTCTGAAGTGCAATCTATAACTAAAAAATACTTTTGTCACTTTACCTCGTTCACAACACCTTCTTTTACATATGAAGGGATGAAGTTAATGACTTGGTTTTAAATATTGACACAGCATTTGTGAACGTTTTTTTTCCATCTTCAATTTGCAGTAAATGCTCCATCAAAATTGGATCAAAATTTACCAAGTAATCAGATAAGACCAAGGAAGTTTCTATTATTTTTGGTGTACAGCTTTAATAAGCTCCACAGACTGCAATATTATGCCCACCAAGTACAAAATCATAGCCACTATTTTCTTAAGAATGTTTCATCACTGCTCTGTGTTAATTTGTTGGATAGGACCTCGATTGACAGTTTGTTCATATTTTATCCTAATTGTTGTTTCAATCCATTTGTCATAACAACTTAAATGAGATGGAGATGTCATAAAGTCTTCATAACGTAAGTTTTTTAATTCATCATTAAGGTCACTTCTGATTAAAGTTTGTAAAGCTTATTATTACAACATTTTTATCAACTTAATTTCTTGTTAGTATATTTATTTTATTATCAGGCCTTGCAATAAAGCGTCGGGCGATGTGAATTTTACGTCGTCCAAGAGCAATTTTGAGTGTAGCTAGGGCTATTTGCGTCGAGCAAAAAAAATTTTTGTTTGAGTATATTTAAAGATATTTTTGAGCGGAATTTTAATGAAGTAATTTACGATTATTTTAACATTTAATAAAGTATTTTAAAAACCGCACGCAGTTAAAATAAAAGTTTGAATTTAAAAAAATTAAATATGCTCATTATTTACAAGTAGAAAAAATTCAAAAATTAAAAAAAAAAGTTTAAATCTTTTAAGCTAACATTTAATTAAAATTATTCAGCAATAGCAAAGTTGTCGATAAAATTGAACAAAAATACTTTCTTTTAGTTTTAGATTTTAAACTTAAATAATTATTTTACGGGGGTTTGTTAGGTTTTAAAATTATTTCCATAGATTTAAAAATATTTATTAACTGTTAGACTTATTCAAAGTATTTAAGAGTAATTTCGAGGAAACATTTTAAAAATTGGTGAAGGCAAATAAAAAAATAAAAAAGGATTAATATTAAAACGTATTCTACTTGATTCAATAAAAAAGTACAGTTATTAAAATTTTTGTAAAAAGTAACTCAAAAAAAATTACTTAAATAACAACGATCGCTTTTATGTTAAAAGTTACCGAAACTCAACGAAGCGTGCTCAAGAAGAGCTGCTGAAAAATAGAACGTCAATAGTTTTTCTAATAATTTTTAAGAATAATTTTTAAGAATAATTTTTTCGCTGAAATATTTCTTTTATACCTATAAGATTTTTATTCTAACATTTTATTTTATTTTACTAGAAATAAAATTCCTTGTTAACATTAAAAATTATTCAAAACGTTCGTTTAAGTTTTTTATTAATACGAGTGATTGTGCTTATCAACCGCTTTTTGAAAATAAATAGAAATAAATAAATAAATATTATATAAAATCGCTTGTAAAAATATTAGCTATTGCACAGTTTTTAATCGTACAATATTAAAATTTCCAGTTTATTACTCGCTGATATTTTAAAAAGAAAAAATAATTATTTGAAAAACTTTAAATTACATATTTAAGAAAAAAAAAAATCAAATATTAGCATATTTTATAATCTTTTTTAAATTTAAGTTATAATGTTTTTTTATTCGTTTAGTATGGACAAAACGTGACAAACGTCGAGAAAATAAACAAATGTTTTTACATTTTAAAAAAACGAAACATTCCAAAACATTTTTAAATAATAACATTTCTACATAAATGATTTAAAGTAGTTTTGCGGTAATTAAGTAAATTGGTGCAGTTAATGTCGATAAATATGAAAAGCAAATAAAAAGAATTTAATGACGTCAAAAATCACGTTGTGCTTATGCGTTGCGCAGTTCTTATTCATCGCAAGGCCTGTATTATCCATGCAAAACAAACATGAGTTCAGCGCTAAAAATTGAAATTATTGAAAAAAGTAAAAACAAGCAGTTCAAAAAAAAAAAAAACTTTAACAATTTTATTTACTTAGCGTAAATAAAATTGTTAAAAAACTTCTCAAAACAAACTTCAGTTTAGTGTAAATAATAAGAAAAACATTTTTCAAATGGACTAAAAAAGTAACTTATTATATAATATATATAAAGAAATTTTTAAAAAAACAACACTAAAAAGTAAAAAATAAACTTTTTCTAGGGATCTAAGGTCTTTGCGTACGTACTCAACCTGAAATATGCATTCAAGTCAATGACTAAAAATGTTGTGCACTCAAAGCTTGAAAGGTAAAAATACTTTATGAAATTATGAAGACTAATTAAAAAGAAAACTTCCAGCAGCGCCCAGGGGCAGCTTGCCCTAGTTGTCAATGTTTGTTTTTTCACTTTAAAGTGTTGCTTTTTTAAAAATTTCTTTATATTATATATTGATTTAATTTTTTAGTCCATTTTATGACATTTTGATATAAAGATTCACATCTCTTTGTGAACAGAATATATGTTTATCATCATTACAATAATGAATACTTTGGGTATTCTTTGCTGTTATGATTGGGTATATTTTGCTGTTTGGAAATATTTTGCTGTAATATTAACTTTATTAACTTTTGTTTTAATTGGGGAGTTTAACAAAATTTTTATAAAAAAAAACTTTATTAACTTTTTTTTTCACTGTGGAGTTTAACAAAATTTTTATACAAAAAACTTTATTAACTTTTTTTTACTGTGGAGTTTAACAAAAAATTTTTGTTGAAAAGAAAACAAAATTGGTGGTTTGTTTTTTAAATGGTCTTTAAACCATGTCTAATATCCATTGCTTCACAATAAAGTATTACCACACACTGTCGACACAGTCAGACACCTTATCAAATTTTGCTAGCTTTAACAAGCTAGCAAAATTTGCATGCTTTATACAATAGTTTTCTTTTAAGAATTGTAACGGTAAACCTGTTGAAATGAATTTTGATTTTTGTTAGCAAAAATTCAACAA
>NC_061165.1:39908646-39911086 GCF_022113875.1 Hydra vulgaris
ATTTGAACTTATTTTTATGGTTAATACAGCTAATTGTAGTTCCAATTATTTGCGGTTATTATAATTGTGTTTTCATTAAGCAGTAATATTTCTTGTTAACAGTAATAATAACAATTGGTGAAGAAGATAAAAACGATGCATTTAGCTAACATTTATGTAAGTTTGCCTGGCAATTTAAAATTACCTGATAATAAGACTAAACTTGGAAAGTGAAAAGAAATCAAAAAATTCACCTTTTGCAATAGGTGTTTAGTGATAATTTAGAATGCTTAAAAGATTTCAAATTCCACGTACCTTTATGTGAGGGTGCACAACTAAAGCTTTTAAACCAAGACCAGTACTTTTAAACGAAGACCAGTACTTTTAAACCAAGACCAGTACTTTTAAACCAAGACCAGTACTTTTAAACCAAGACCAGTACTTTTAAACCAAGACCAGTACTTTTAAACCAAGACCAGTGCTTTGAGGACTAGTCTAGGACTAGCTGTTCAAGTCTCTACTAGACTTTGATTGAACAACTAAACAACACAACTAAAGCTTTTAAACCAATACTTTGATTGAATAAGAATTTGATTGCTTTAAAGACCAAAGAAATTGGAGAAGGATCAAAAATATTCAAAATGGTCAGCTTCTATAGTGACTTTTCTTAATAATTTGAAATATTCTACTGGTCCATTATGTATATATAGGGCTTATAAAATTACAATAAATCAAGCTGCATCTTTTGATACAATACCCAACACCACTGATCAGTTAGACACTATTGCAGGAGGACAGAAACACACCAAGCTTGACTTGTTCCAGGCATATCAGCAACTTGAGTTAGAGGAAACTTCACACAAGTCTCTAACAATAAATACGCATCAAGGTTAATTATTATCACAACAATCATGATCTTCTTATAACTATGAACGAATATGTACTTAATGAGTCATCTAGGATAAACTTTTACTACTTTTAAATCTTTCTTGGAAACCATATATCAAATACATTGCAAAATTAGCAACTCTTTACCGTGTTTGCCACTTTCTCAATCTGGATTCAAATCTTTATCTTTATAAATCTCAAATCCATCAGAAGAATGGAATACTGTTGGCATGGAACCAATCTTTAAATAATGCCCTTTCTCTTTAAGACAAGGTGCAAAAACGCATTGTTGGACAGCTCTTGTAATCAACCTTCAACCTTTATCACATCATCATAATATGGCTTTTTTTTTCTCTTTTCTATAAATACTTTAACAGACACTGCTATATAGAAAAAGTCTCTTGTGCCATCTACTAAAATTCTAAATTTGTATCAGGAGTCAGAAACTAAATACAAAATTTTAACATTGAATGATTGTATACAGACAAGACATGTAAACTAAATTGTAAATTATCACATAAATGGTTGCATTGAACCTTAAGATAAAACAGCAGATGACAAAAAATGTCAAATACTTGATTCAACTAAAGCATCAGTCCTAAGTAAAAACATGTATGAAAAATGTGACCTGATAACAAGAATATTGATCTTAACAGAGTATGTGAACAGCTAGAAACTAAAGATGATTCTCCCGAGTGAAAATGTGAACAACCTGAATCATTTTATGAATCAATTACTACAAAAAACAGAAGGTCAGGTTTAACCTGATATAAGCCAACATTTTTAGAACGGTGTGAATGATTTATGAGTGGAGGATTGTTGATTACTGCGTAATCTGATTTCCAGGAAAATATGGACATATAATGTATTAGAAAGTTTCCTATGCAGTATGCAAGTGACAATCACAAGAAGTACTTGTTGTTATTTCCATGGACATATTTTAATGGTTATTATAACTGGCTGTAGTTCTTATTATTTTTGGTGATTAAAAAGCAGTAGTATTCCTTATTAATAGTACTTATGATAAAACATAATAGACATAAATAATAATATACAATATAAAAATATATATACACATTAAAAAATCATAAAACAATATCAATCACTAAACAATAAACAAAGAAAAAGAAATGGAAGATAAGTATGTAAGCATAATTGATAAGAAAATATAGAAGTAATTATATTGGTAAGAACTGTGTCAAAGTTTATAACAATAAAAATACAGGTCACAACTCTTAATACAAAAAGTAAACTTTAGTAAAGTTAGTGGTACAACTAGTTAGGGTAGCTGACAAAAATAAAACTGAAAAGGATTACCAAAAATGAGTATGTGAAATAATATATAACTAAAACATCAACTTGCATTGTAGATTATAGACTGTTAAAATCTACAGGTGTGATCGTTATAGTCTTATTATATTTTTGTCCATTTTCAAATCAGGTGAAAAGAACCCTAAATTCACTCAATTCTTGCACTTATGGGCAAGCACATCAGATCTAGACATAAGACCTACAAAATGGATGCCATGTCAGAAGCCTTCACTGTTTACGAAAAGATCTAAGACTCCAAGCT
>NC_061165.1:39912086-39914586 GCF_022113875.1 Hydra vulgaris
TATATATATATATATATATATATATATATATATATATATATATATATATATATATATATATAAATATATATATATATATATATATATATATATATATATATATATATATATATATATATATAAATATATATATATATATATATATATATATATATATATATATATATATATATATATATATATATATATATATATATATAACTAAAAAATAACTAAACACAAGATTAGTTAGGTGTAAATTTATAGGTAATTTAAAAATGAAAATTTTTACTTACAAATGCTAATGCTCTATTTTTCTTAAATACTTCGCTTATAATAGCCAAAGATGCCGTTAAAGTAAAAGAACTACCAATAGCTGTAATTGATCTTAATACCAAACAATATACTACAAAGGTTGTACTTGTTGGCATAAGGTAAGCAAGTCTAAAATTTGTAATAGTTCATTGAATAGATTTTAATTATTCTTGTTAATATTATTGTTAATACAAATATAATTCTTTTTATATAATTCAAATATAAGGTGAATTAACAAAGAAAAAAAAAGAAAAAAAAGACCACTACAGGCGAGGAGGCTACTTATTTGTGGTCATAACCCTCTCTCAACTCTATAATTCCAAACACGAACCTTGACAAATAAGGCCGCTGCATGGAAAAATAAGTTGAGCGCGGTACTACCAGGAACTTGGTGGGGATCAAACTCAGAACCTCTCGCTTATATATAAATATATACATATATATATATATATATATATATATATATATATATATATATATATATATATATATATATATATATATATATATATATATATATATATATATATATATATATTTATATATATATATACATATATTTGTTATACAAATAAATATATATATATATATATATATATATATATATATATATATATATATATATATATATATATATATATATATATATATATATATATATATATATTTGTTATTTTTCTTGATCAAGACTTGACCTGTAACATTTAGTTTTATATACTGAAGCACTAGCAGCTACCTCTTTTAGTAAGGCATTATCAGTGTATATCTAATGCTGCATCCATAGGTATATATATATATATATATATATATATATATATATATATATATATATATATATATATATATATATATATATATATATATATATATATATATATATATATATATATATATATATATATATATATATATATATATATATATATATATATATTTATATTTTTGTATTTATATAAAGTCGACTATATAAATTCTATTAATAATATTATAAGTGATAAAACTAAATTTAAAGAATTAAAAGATGATCCAACTATAAAAAGAAAAGTATCTTTAAAAGGGTATCTTAGTAAACTTAAAAAACTTAAATGTTTTGAAAAAGACATTTACAATAAAATTTATCCTGTTGGTTCACAACCAGCAAGAATTTATGCTCTACCTAAGATGCACAAACTTAGTAAAGATTCTTTTCTACCATCTTTTCGACCAATTATTTTAACAATTGGCACATATAATTATAAACTTGCTAAACATCTTTCAGATTTATTATCTCCATATTTACCAAAACATTATACTCATATGACTCATTTTCATTCGTTGAAGATTAAAAACAAGTTGACGTAACTAACAAATTTATAGTTTCTTATGATTTTGAAAGCTTATTTACTAACATTCCATTTAATGAAACTATAAATATAGCAACAGAATTATTTTTTAAAGATGAAACTCGCTCAAAATATTTTTCTAAAACTCATTTTAAAAAATTACTTCAAATTTCAACGTCAGGTTCTCATTTCTTATTTAACGGAAAACTTTATGATCAATTAGATGGCGTTGCAATGGGTTCTCCTTTAGCGCTAATTTTAGCTAATATGTTTATCGGTTTTCATGAACAAACGTGGGTTAATAATTGCTCATCCTCCATACTGATTTTTTATAAACGTTATGTGGATGACATAATAGCAATTTTTAATTCAGAGTTTGAAGCGCAAGAATTCTTTAAACATCTCAATAAACAACACAAAAACTTAAGATTTACTATGGAAAAAGAAAAAGACAACCAAATTCCATTTTTGGATGTTCTTATTAATAAGTCTAATTCACTCTGTGTATTAGACTTATTAATTTTGTAAAAGACCTGTGTATTTTTTTTGTGATAAACTGATGTAGACATCAGTTTATCACAAAAAAACATACACAGGTCTTTTACAAAATTTCTTTAGTTTTGTCCCTTCATGTTACAAAACTGGTCTTATATGTTGCTTGATTAATCGAACATATAAAATTACCAACACGTGGTTTGGATTTGATAAGGATATAAAAAATCTTTCTTTAGTTTTAAAAAATAATCAATTTCCACAAAAATTTATCGACACTGAAATTAAATTATATGTTGAAAAGAAAATTAATCCACCTGTTATAAATACTGTTGATAATACTAATATAAGATATTTTAAGCTTCCATTTATTGGATTTTACTCAAACTTCA
>NC_061165.1:39919586-39939586 GCF_022113875.1 Hydra vulgaris
GAAACTTTAACCAATTAAGAGCCATATATTAAAGGAAAAAGCTCATTCTTTCACAAATGATCATTTTGATAAATATTTTAATCAATATGAATAAAATGTAAGCAAAAGTGGTTGTTGATAATAACAAAAAAGGAAAAAATCGATTCACAACACATTCACAGCATAGTAAAATAATTTTTTTTTTTCTTTTCACTTCCACAACCTAGAAAAGTTTAGATCCAAATAGTGTTCCTACTTCAATTTTAAAAAATCATATCTAATCCTATAAGTAAAATTGTAAAAACTTAGTTTAAAAAAAAAGAGAGTTTTTCCAAACTTCTCTAAAACTGCTAATTCATTTGAAATAAAATCGATCAAAACTTGAAATTTTAATTACAGACTTATTACACTATTTTCTAGGATAAATAATAAGGAAATAATCCCTATAATTCATGTGCACATATTTTTTGGATACTTTTATTTGTATTTATAAATTGTGATACTGATTGAAGTTGATTGAAATGTACCATATAAAAATAAATTCAATTGTGAATTTATTGACTTCCAAAAACCTTTAGCACAGTAAACCTTATCAACAATTCTTCTCAACAAATGTTATATAGTATATGAAGCTTAACTAAACTGGTTTAAATCCTAATTGAACCAATAGATATGGTTGTGGTTCAACCATAACTTCAATTTGTAACTATAACAACTTGTGACTATATTATAGTTACAAATTCTTATAGTTACAAATTGTTATAGTTACAAATTTTTATAGTAACAAATTGCTATATAGTTAAAAATGAGATTTTTTTGATTATAGTCTATATAAAAAACATCTTCTCAACTGAGCACAGATTCAGGAATCCCCCAAATATTTATCTTTAGATGTTATGCTTTTCTTGATATAATTTAATGAGTAAAACACATGCCTTGATATGTTTACTAAACATTTTAATTTTATAACACTAATTGATATGTCTACTTACTATTTTAATTTTTTAACACTAATTGATATTTCTACTTACCATTTTAATTTTTTAACACTAATGAGAGCTATTGCTCTCATCCAGTTAAGATCTGATGAAATGAGCCCATTTCATCAGATCTTAACTGGATGAAAGCTATAGCTCTCATTTATATGGCTTTATTTATTTTTTAACAATAGGTGTAATTTTTTAACAATAGTGTTCAAAAAAAACATATTCAAAAAAAAATGTAATTACATTTTTTTATTTGAATATGTTTCATACCATTAGTATCGTCGATATACAAAAATAGTATTAATATTATAAACAGTATTTTTTTGTGTGTGGTGAGAAATAAAACTTGCAACCATGTGAAAAATTGTTTGTTTTTGTGGGCTCAGAGTATATCATTTATTACGGCTGATTTTCACGGCTTCATACCATTACTATCGTCGATATACAAAAATAGTATTAATATTATAAACAGTATTTTTTTGTGTGTGGTGAGAAATAAAACTTGCAACCATGTGAAAAATTGTTTGTTTTTGTGGGCTCAGAGTATATCATTTATTACGGCTGATTTTCACGGCTGAAGCAAAATTCAAACTATTTAACTATTTTTGTAATCTTTCACTCACTTATTATGACACTCTTCCTCAACTTCCTTCGTCATCCATGGTGCACAATAAACTAACCACTTATATAGAAATTAGCCACTAAGTTACTTGCTGGTTTGTTCTTTAAAATCTCTTTTTATTAACAAATATTTTCAGTTTTAAAATTATTGTTTAAGGGTTTGTAATTTATTTTTTTAATATAATTTATTCTCTTTTATAAATACATTTTTTCATTTTTAAAATCGGCTAAGATTGCTAGTAGATTTATATATATATATATATATATATATATATATATATATATATATATATATATATATATATATATATATATATATATATATATATATATATATATATATATATATATATATATATATATATATATATATATATATATATATATATATATATATATATATATATATATATATATATATATATATATATATATATATATAAATATATATATATATATATATATATATATATATATATATATTTTTGTTTTAAACTTTTTTTTAATGTCTTCTTTAAAAAAATTTTTTTTTGATATAATTGAAAAGTTAACTTACAACATAATTTCGTTTAATATTAATATAAAAATATACTACATAATATGTACATAACATAATTTCGTTTAATATTAATATAAAAATATACTACATAATATGTAGTATATTTTTTTTATTAATATTAAACGAAATTATGCTGTAAGTTAATTTTTTGTTCTAAAATTTTATGTTACGAAATTATGTTGTAAAATATTACAAATTTTTGTAAGAAATTACAAATTTTTATTTACAAATTTTTACGAAATTATGTTGTAAGTTAATTTTTTGTTCTAACATATTATGTGAGAGAACGAGGGTAGCAATACAAGTGTAATATTTGCACTTGAATATGTGTTATTTTACTTTTATTTATCCAAAAACATGGCCGACGACACAGGACGAAGGCGAGGGGGGGGGCACAATCCTCAATTCTTAAAAAAAGTCATAAATATCTATAATTTTCTTTAAAAAAGGTCCTTTAGAAAAAAGTGGAGGAGGCACTTGAACCCTGGCCCGGCCCCTTCCCCCCCCCCCCTCCCTGGTGTTGTCGGCATTAAAAAAATATTCCGCTAATTGCATACTCCGTTTCTTTAATAAAGATAAAAAGCTTAACTCAATTACAAATGTCTTGAAAAACACATTGCTGTATATCGTAACTTTCTGTAAAGACCAAAAAGTAGAAAATAAAATATAGCAAAAACATTTGCTTAAAAATATCATCTTTTTTGTACTAAAAAGTAGAAAATAAACTTCTAATTTAAATTTAATAGTTCAGTAATTTAAAGATTGACAGGTATGTTTCTTTATAAACCTTGTGCAGAACCATCAATCTTTATTTTAGTGAACCATTAAATATAAAGTAAAAAGTTTATTTTCTACTTTTTAGTACAAAAGAGATTATATTTTTGAGAATTATATTTTGAGGATTATATTGAGGATTATATTTTGCTGCATTTTATCAAAAATTTTATATAAACAACTTTAACTTTAACTTTAAAAACATATAAGTAAAATTATTTTTGTTTTATCGGTAAATAAAAATCATTTATTGTAGATTTTTTTACAGGATGGTCAAAGTTAACCTGAAGGATATTTTACAGGGTGGTCAAAGTTAACCTAAAGGATTTTTTACAGAGTGGTCAAAGTTAACCTGAAGGGTTTTTTACAGGGTGGTCAACCTGAAGGTTCTTTTGGAATGTTTGATAGTCAAGCTTCAAAAAGCATGAATATACCAAGAAGTACTATCCGTAATAAAATGAGTTTAAAGAATAAAAAAGACAATGGTGCCTTAACCATTTTAACTCATTACAAAAAGACTTTTTCAACTAAAATCACGGTTAAGTGTAATTGGGGATCTCCGTTACAAAAGTTTGATGTCAAAATTCTAGTTCTGTATATTAAAAATCTCAATGTTGTAATGTAAAAATCTTTTGAAAAAATAAGTTGTTTTTGGGTGGTGACCTTTAATTTGGATGGTCAACTTTAACATAAAAATTTGTAATGAAACGTCAAATAAGGAAAATATGAATAGCAGTAAAGTTAGTATCTCTGAGATGTTTTGTGCAATAGTGCAGCAGATATTGTCACCATCAATAGTTTTCGAAGGCTAATGGCATAGCTACGGTTATCTTTTGCACTAATGAGCAAAATCACTTAGACAATCTTGTTCTATTGAAGCACGTAAAAATAAAAAATAGGCGACAGTTTGCAACTGAAGCAATAGTTGCAGGAAATATTTGCTATGAATTGCGCAGGTTCAGAAATACTACATTTCCATATGAAACAATTAAATCAAGTAGATCCAAAGAGGTTTTTGGTAGAACTTTTGCCTGGGTACTGAGCAGCATTTTAAAGTCTCTAATTTCAGAACCCGATTTGTGACCATCGACGTAAGTATCGTAGGAATTTTCAAAATCTTGGATAAAGTGTATTGGCATTTGTCTCAACAAAAAGAGATTAGACGACTAGTAAAAATCCACATTTGGTGCTTATGCTTTTGTGACATAAAAACCGTATTGATGTTTTCTATTAGAGTCTATGAACAACGCTGTTAATCAAACATGCATCTCCTTCTGCAGAAAGTCCTGCATCTCTTGGTAATTCTCTAGGCATATTCCAATGTTGATTAGTTCTTTTATCAAATTCGATTTTCCATTTTTTTTTATTATTTGCCGCAATCTGGCTTAATTTATATATATATATATATATATATATATATATATATATATATATATATATATATATATATATATATATATATATATATATATATATATATATATATATATATATATATATATATATATATATATATATATATATATATATATATATATATATATATATATATATATATATATAATATATATATATATATATATATATATATATATATATATATATATATATATATATATATATATATATATATATATATATATATATATATATATATATATATATATATTGAAATACGCAGAAAAAGGAGGTGGGGATGAAAAGAGTGTTAGAAAAATATACAAATAGTAATTTAAGCAAAAAATGACCTTAAATTGAACCAGGAAAATCTACTAATAGTAGCTAATGACAGTAAAGTAGAAACAGCATCTGAAAGATAAAGTTTAGTTGACTTTATGATAGACTAAGAGAATGCTTGCTATTTAAATTAGTTTATATTGTTTATTTTTTTTCTTAAAAAATAAGTTTTTGTTTGTATCTGTAAATTACGTTTTTGTTTGTATCTGTAACTTATATTACGTTTATATTTTGGAACTGTGTAATTTTTTTTCTCAATAGTTATATATACTAGTAAACTTTTAAACTTATGAGTGTTAATTAAATATATATATAAAATGTTATATTTTCATTACTTTAACAAATAGTTTGGTTTAATACAGTGTACATTTATTTGACCTTACTTATGTCAATTTGTTATTTTAGATTCTAATTATGTAATTAAGCTAAATATAAATTTAGTATCCATTAAATATTGATCAAAAAATTTTATTTATACCCAAAAAACGCGTTTTTGGACTTCATCTTTAAATAAGAAAAGTGCATTATTAGAAAAACCAGCCAAATAATGACAATAGTACTTTATAAAGGGACAAATAAAAGATTTGTAGAGGTAAAAAATAAATTCAGAAGTAAGAACTTAGAAGACTAAGAATCAGAAGACTCAATGAGAGGAGGTTAGGAAAATTAAATAAAATGGCTATATATATATATATGTAAATGATTTGATAATCTCAAAAGCTTTTACAGATACACCATATGAAGCAAGTTTATGGAAAAGACAAACATGGCAAATTTTATTGAAAGCTTTAGAGATTTCAGGAATAATAGCCCTTGCCTCGCGCCCTCCATCTAATGCAATCTTTCACACTAGTTAGCAAATTAGCTAACTACGGTGAACAAGAAGAACAAGAAGATTAAAAACCATATTAACTGTCTGACAGTAAGTTATTTGACTCAAGATGGAATGTCAGAAATTGTTGTTCAAAAAAAGTTGATCAAATACTTAAAGACTTTTTAATAATTGAGAGAAGACTGATCAGATAATAATTGGAATCAGAATGTTCTCCAGAGTTTCTTAAAATTGGAACCTCAAATTTTTTTGTATATAAATAAGAATCATTAAATCATTTATTAAATAGTCTAGAAATAATTGAAAAGAGTTCTGGAGATAATTGAAATAATTGAAAAGAGTTCTGGAGAACACTTTTGTAAGACTATGACAGGAATGTTGCCGAGATCACAACCTGTCGGAGGATTTAATTGAGATATTAATTTAGCAACGTATTGACTGTCTGACAATTAGTTATGTGACTCAATATGGGGTCTGAAAAAGGGATAAGAAACTTGTTGATAAAAATCTCAAAGACTTTATTAATAATCGAAGACTGATCAGATAATTGTTGGGAGAGGGGGGGGGGTCAGAAGGTTCTCTAGAGTTTTTCAAAATTGGAATCACAAATGCCATTTTTATCTGATAGGAAAATAAGGTTCAGTCAAGCAATTATTAAATAGATTCGAGATATTCCTGCAATAGTCTTTTTGTAAGACTATGACGGAATGTTGTCTGGACCACAAGCTGTAGAAGGGATGTCTAATAATAGGTTAACCTGTTTAACTGGTATTGCAGAAAGAGTATAGCTATAAGATTCAAAATTTGAATTAATTTTATTCTAAATAGTTAAATTAAAGTTATTCTAAATTCTTAACTTGTGGTTTTCAACGTGTTTAGATCAAATTTCATCGACGGTAAAGAATCCTTCTTAAATAACTTTTTAAAAGTTTAAAATGGACCTTCCTTATGTTATAATACAGCGTAATGGAGCGTATGGTTTTCTATTTTTAGAGTTAGTTAAGTTTCGCGTGGCATACGTTATGTAGAGCGCTTTGATTTATGATTTTTATTTAAAAGTATTTGTTATTAAATGGTGCGCTTTTTTCAATGCTTCTTTCAAAGTCAAAGTGAAACAGCTAGTTAAGCGACAACAAACTTTTTAGCACTAAAAATTTTTTTAATGTTTTGTTTCCAAAAGCATTATAATTTAATTTTTACTGGCTGAACTAATATTTTTGTTTCATGTTTACAAGATAACAAAATTAATTTTATAGCAAAAAAACTTCAAAAGTTGCGCCTAATATAGTAATAATAAGTTTGTATGATTGTTACCATGGAAACAGGCTGGTAAAAAAAAACTTCTGTAAATTGTAATGAAATATAGCTATAAATTACTTAAATTAAATAATCACCAGGATTGTTCATTTATCATTAAAAAACATTAAATACAAAAGTTTACACATTAGTTGTAGCTAATCTAGTTTGCACATTAGTTAACTTTCTTATTAAAATGTTAGCTGTTATAAGATATTTAGGCATTTTAAAACAAAATCTTATTAACAAAATTATAATTTAGGTAGATGACAGAATCAAAAACCTATTCCGACGTTTGAAGTTTTGTTTAAATTAATGACCCTAATAATAAATCATTGTTTTTAATAAATGCGTAGTGTAAAAAATAAAGTATATGGTTATAATTTACTTTAAAGAATATGTGTTGCGTAGTCTTGTGGTTTGTAATTTTGCCTTGTCTACCGGCGATGAGGAATCGATTCCTCTTGAGCGCTAATGCTTTTGTGTGTACTTTTATACTATATTTTAAAGTATTTAGTTCTAGTTTTATGTGTAATGTCTATCATTGTTGTTAATGAAAAGTTATATTGTTTATAAAATTTTATTTATTATAAAAATTAGTAAGTGTGCACACATAGACTGACTTAAACAAGTAGAACAGGCAGGGAATGTACATACATCAACTGACAAAATAGGTAGAACATGCAGAAAATGTGCATAGATCATCTGACTTAAATGCAGGAAGTGTACATACATTGACTGACTAAATCGGTAGAACATTCAGGGAGTATTCATACATTGACTGACTTAATAGGTAGAACGTGCAGGGTGCGTACATACATCGACTAATGGTTTCGGTTTAGGCAGGAAAGTTAAAAAAATAGTTTGTGTTAAAAAGTGTTTAAATCAATGCAAACATATACTTTGTTATATTCCGGTCTTTGTTATAATATATTCTTGTTATAACAAACATATACTTTGTTATATTCCGGTCTTGTTATAATAAGTCAACTGACACACGTTCTTTAAGATATCTTTATTTATTGCAAACTTTTATAAAAACAAAGTGCAGAGTTAAAAAAAAATATAATTCAAAAAGAGACACTTACGCTAACAATTTTTCCCGCCAGAGGAGACACAAGAAAAGATATGAGAGGAAAACAAGAGAGAATGCGCCCAGTCCAAGCTAAACTTGTTTTAGTATTTTTTGCCTAAAAAATACATTCCAAATACATTATAATGCTTATTAATATTAATCATATATGTACAAATAATTTAGTTCCTCACGTTCTAAAGATTTAATTAATAAATTGAGTCTGTAGAATCTGAAGAACTATATAATAAAGAGTAATCCTAAAATGATGAAGAAATATTTAAATAGCACTTTAAAGATAATATATGAGAGAGAACTATGTTGGCTTCCAAGTAGTAATTTTTTCTACGTTTAAGTTAAAAAATAATTAAGTAAATTAGTAACTAAATCTTCTGATTTAAGATATTTGTTTGGAACACAAATAAAGATAAAAACAAGATAAAAGTAATTATTTTTAAAAAGATGGTACCATTAATTACAGGTTTTTAAATATATGTTGAATCTTTTACAACGCCTCAATTACCACATTTGAGGTAATTGAGGCGAAGTAACCACGCCTTATAAAGACTCAATAATACCATTGACTTTCTTACTCTTTACTGCAAATATTTTACCGATTGTTAAATAACTATAATATTATATAATCGTTAGGTAGCAATCGGTATATATATATATATATATATATATATATATATATATATATATATATATATATATATATATATATATATATATATATATATATATATATATATATATATATATATATATATATATATATATATATATATATATATATATATATATATATATATGTATATGCGTTCAAGATATTTTTTAAAAATAAACATATCTAAACAAAATTTTAATAAAACGATACCTCTATTGGTAGAAATGGTGCTACAATGGCAAATGCACTAAAAGAGGCAAAGAATATTGTGCATATAACAGCCATGATAATCAGAGATTGTTTCTTATTTTTAAAAGATGGCTTATTGTAACCATCATCAACTTTTACAACTTTGATATTTGATACTTTAAACGAATTGGAGTAATCTTCATTTTTAATCAACAAAGGATCAAACTCTTTGTCAGGCATTTTTATCTAAAAACAGTTAACAAATCAGTAAAGATAAAATTTGTTGTTTTTTTTAAGTTATTTGAAGTAAAGATTTTTAATGTACTAAGTTCTTTTTTGATTCAGTTACTTTTTTTGCAGACTAAATATTAAATATAAATGTAACAAACATCTGGTATTTTTCATATGTTTGTTGAATACAAACTCTCTTTTTTTTAACAACAAGGTTAAAAGAATTTATGACTATATATTAAACTGTATGTCTTATGTTAAGAAGTATTTATGTATACCAAAATAACCTTGAAACAATATAGTTTTCTATATAAAAAACTTGCGATTGCAGAAAACCAAGCAACGCTTAACTAAGAAAAGTTTAGAAGATTTAATGTAGTCAATTTAATGTTTACGGAAGTTTAGCAGACATAAACAATAAAATATAACAGACAACATAAAAGCAAGTCAGTAACTTTATTAACAATTTTTTTTAGTAATAATTAGATATGTAAGTAGCAAAACTAATAAAACGATGATTTAAAAATTAAAGTTAACAATTAATTAATTTTAATTATTAGTTAAGTTTAATAATAAATTTTTATTATCGTACTAGAAGTTAAACTATACAAAATATATGAAAGTTTTAGTCAAGAGTATTTTATAGTTTGTTTTTTTATTAAAAACCAAACTCGGGTTATCTTTTTTCATTTTAATTTTACCTTTGTAAATTTAGATTTTTTTTTAAAGATGTTTTCTTCTAAATTGACTCTACGCCATATATAAAATTTTAAAATTAAAAAATGAAAACACAGTTTTTGTCCATTCTTTATTCTTCGCATCTAAGATCAAATTAAAGACTTTTTTGCAAATCCGAGCAGAATTTTTTTTTATATAGATTTGATTAACCATGTTTTGTTCAGTTGTTTAAACAGTTTGTTAGAAGTTAGAATGTTATTTGTCTCTGGTTATTTTTATAGTAAAATATTCAAAAAAATAATAATACTCAATTTTATTGCATACTATAAAAAAGACAAAAGACAGAAAGTAAAATCTACCTAATATAGCTTAAAAAACATTTAAAGTTCGAAATATATTTTATCAAGAAACAAATATCAGGATATGTATCTGTTTGAATTAAATATTTGTAGAGCATTTTAAGTGTTGGGTGAGGTTCACCTGGGTTGGAAATGTTCATGTAGAAAGGCTTATTATTTAAAATATTTTTTCTCTTTTATTTTTATAGTTAAATGAATTTAAAAAGTTTAATATTTTTTCAATTGAGAAAAATTGAAACTTCTATTTAATTTAACCGAAGATCTTTTAACTTAAATAAAATGTTATACTTACTTTTTTTTAATAACCTTTTTGACTTTATTTGACCGTAAACCGAATTTTTTTTCTTAAATTTTAACAATTTTTTAAAATAAAATAGAGAATATAAATAGTTTTTTGGTTTTAATATCACTTATAAAAATGTTCAATCGAGTTCAAAATAAATATTTTTTCCAGCAAATATGCATTTCTACTGAATAGAATATGAATGAACAGATATGTATATAAAGAGGTTGCTGTGGTCTCATGCGGTGTTAGAAGTTACTAAAGAAGTACAAATTTCAATACAAGAAATACAAATTTAAAGCAATAAAAACTTCTTGTAATGAGTTTTGTTTTCCGGAATTTTTTCTTACAGTTTTTTGTTTATCAAAAACAATGAAATTTGAACTTGAATTTTTTACATATATAACTTATTTAATATATCAAATATAGTTTAAAGAAAAGCATTTTTGTCATTATATACTATTTAGAAGTTGGTTGAATTGTTTATTTTTAATTTTGAAAAATGATTTATTATTAAATTAGTACACCATGTTTGAAAAAGCTTTAATCAACCACATTAGCTGAGTATTTTCTGTAATCCAAAAGTAACATTATTTACTTAAATCATAAATAATATTATTCATAGAAATTTGATAACCATTGTTAGAGTAATAATAACATAAAATGTTAAACAGTGAAAAAAGGAAAAAATAAATATAGTAACAAAAAATGTTTCTGATATATTAAAGATTTTATCATATTGAATTACAATAAAAATAAAAAGATGATATCTTATCCAAATATACGTTAAACAAGTAGTGGATAAATTATGAATATGGCTACATTTACTTACCAAAATCAAAAAAAATTGAAGAAATTAGAAAAAAAAACTTAAATAAAGAAAAGTTTATTTTAGTTATAATCAATAGTGAAGAAAAAACTAAATCAATACGGCCAAAATTATGATACACTTGTAGAAAAAAAAAAAATTGTCTTCAAGGAAATCTAATAACCAATAAAAATAGTTTTTTTTCTCAATGTACTAACATCCCTTAAAAACCATTTTTGTACGAATATCAAGTAGAGCAATAACTGAAATTATTTTTTACGCGTGTTGTCGAACAAAACGCGCGTAATAACGCGTACACGCGCATGGTACGCATAAAAACTGCGTGTAAAAGAATAATTTTAATTTCGTATAGAACCTTTGACCCCCCAAAAAAAATTTATTTTTGTATTTTTAAAATTTTTTTAGATTTTTACCTTTCTTTGATCATCCTAAATCGTAGTCCATTGTATTTAAAAATGGATTTATTCCACCAACAAATGAGCCGACTCGAAAAACTAGGAACAGCACAACTTTGATTGATCAAGTAATAATTAACGAATTTAAAAATACGGAGGGTCTATTTGCAAGTTTTTCACGTGCGAATAGACTATATTTTATTATCGTCTATTCGCACGTTTAATTAAAAAAAGTTAAAGATTGTCGAATTTAATGGTAATTTTAAAAATTAAATTTATTATTATTAGTTTTTAACTTTATAATTAAACTAGCGCAGTGAAGTACTAACGCAGTACTTATGTTGACTGACTTTTGAAGGATATGCGCACCGTAGTTTATATACATATTGACTGCTTATCTAGGGATAGGCGCAGCGTAATATAAATACAATAACAAAGGTTTTGTTTTGGGCAGGCAACCTTTTTATTTTAAAAAGAAGTATTTCTTTATGTTTATTTTATCAATTGGCACGTTTTTGCTTGTTTTTTAATAAAAATTTAATTAGGTTTAAGTAATTTTATTTATTTTTATTGTAATTGATTAAAAAAATTAAATTGCTTTCAAAATATATAACTTAAGTTAAAAACATTTTTTGTTAGTGAGAGATTTCATATTAAAAATATTACTTGAAATTTTATTTTAAGCGTGCGAATAGACTATAATAAGAAATAGTCCATTCATACGTGTGCGCAAATAGACTCATCTTTAAAAATGATAAAAATTTTAGGTTCTATCAAAGTTAAGTAATATTGAGTAATATTGTTATCAAATAAAAAGAGGTTAGTGTCATCTGCAATATGACAGCAATCAAGTTCGAAGCTTTATAATCATTGATGTAAATGAGAAAGAGAAGGGCCCAAATAAAGAACCCTGGGGAACACCACAGGTTATATATAATAGGTTGGATGGATCAGTTGAATTACTATAAACAAACTGTTTACGGTTGCTTAAATAGCTTTTAAGTAACAGTAAATCATTTCCTTTAATTCCATAATGTTAAAGTTTTTTAAGGAGATTTTACGATCAATTGTGTTAAAAGCTATTGATAAATCTATGAAAACTCCCAACTTGGATTGAGAATTTTCAAAAGATTCAGAAATATTGCGAATAATTTGGATTATCGCATGTTCTGTTAAGTTATTTTTATTGAATCCGTATTGATTAATTATAGTATATTATTTGAAGTAAGGTGATTATAAATTACGTTACATAAAACTTTCTCTAAAAATTTAGAAAAAACAGACAAAATGAAAATTGGGCGATAATTAGAAACATTGGTTGCATCACCAGCTTTGAAAAGAAAAACGCCCTGTTTTATTGAACAATGTAAAACTTTGTTTACACATCTTTTAGGAGTTCATAAGGCTAATTAACAAAATAAAACAAAGCAAAAAAAATATCTTTGGTTTTTCAAGTTTTCTATGTTTTTGGGCCTTGTGACATAATTGAAAATTCAGAATATAGGTTTTAGTTTTTTTAGTAAAATGGATATGGAAACTATTAAATCGCAAATTATAACTTTGGAAAAATGTTGATGAAAATATGTCTAAAAAGGAACTCGGTAGCATTTTATTTTTATATTTAAACGTAAAAGTAAGAATCTGATACAAATTAAGTTTTTTCAAGCATTATTTTTTTCATCAAATTAAGTTTTTTCAACTTTATATTTTTCATCTTATTGGAAGGGTAATCTATTCCACTTGAATAATGAATTTTTTAAGGATTTTTATCCGTTGTAGCAAAAAACTCATTCTACCTCCTAAAGGCTCAATATATAATGATTCATGCTGTACGTTATATAGAGCCAACTTACTCTTGAACTCTCTAACTAATGAGATCATGTCCGCAAAAAGTCTTGAGGTGTTCAAAAAACATATCAAGAATTGGTATATTAATAATTACGTTTGCAAAATTTATCGTTTTTAAAATTTTGTTTCATTTTATACTGACTTTTATATCTTTATCTAAGATTATAATATTATATATATATATATATATATATATATATATATATATATATATATATATATATATATATATATATATATATATATATATATATATATATATATATATATATATGTATATATATATATATATATATATATATATATATATATATATATATATATATATATATATATATATATATATATATATATATATATATATATATATATATATTTAATTTGAAACAATTGTAGTATTTTATTTTTTTTAATGACATTTATTTTTGTGTGTACTGTCTATAAATGTGTTAATTTAAATTAGTTTTTTTAATAGTTTAAAAGTTAAATTAGTTAATCATATAAAATCAACTTGAAATAAAGTTTTTAAATTAAAAAAAAAACCCGGCATCTATGCGACTACTACAAAAGGTTGTTTTGTAGTAGTCGCATAGATGCCGGATAAAACCCCTGCCAGGCTACTTTTTGATTTTTTATATTATATTTTGACTTCTATTTAACTTATAAATTCTTTAACTGGTTATATGAACAGATTATACTGTAAAGAGAAGTGGAGCGTACAATAATCTAGAAGTCGACTGGGGTGCTCGACACTCAGACAATTCCAGATTGCGCATCAGTAGCTGTTCATTTATCGTTTTTTTTGTTAAGCAATCTATTAAATACTAATATAATTACAACTGTTATCTTGGGATTCCTAATTTTCTTAATATTTTGGAACAACTGACTAATGAAGTCTAGTTCACTACAATCTACAAAATTGATTGATTACCAAAATTGATACAAAATTTTGACCAACTGTATTAAAAATTATATATTTCTAAAAAGATAAACCTTTCAGCATTGAGGATGTATTTATAGCAATTTATATTTTATATATGAAAAAAGTTTAACATTTTTAAGAAGAACCTATTAATTCTGCTGTCTTAAAGTATTTATATATAATTTAATAATCGGGTCACAAAAGTACTTACACATAGTTTAATATTTATATCACAAACTCTCAGAATACGCATAGTTTGGCTAGTAAGCTTCAGACGGAATAATTCAATATTGACTTATGTAATATCATTATCCCAGAATTTGATTAAAAGTCCTGTAAAATTGACCTTATTTATTATAACCCCAAAGTGATTAGACATCATATGACGAACTGCTTTATTATGAAAAACTTTAAATGGTTTAAATACTGTTCAATTGCAAGATTGACGTCAACTGCTCGCATAAGCAGGTAATTCAACAACTTCAATTAAGTTTTGTATGGCCATATTTATCAACTCTATAAAATTGTGACAGTCATGGCCATCCAAAATTGAAGACGTTGTGATCCAATATTTTTTAAGAACGTACATTCAACCCATAGTTTTGCAATCTCTTTTTTAGTCCATCTAGATTCATTTTGGATTTAGATGGTTTCTTCATTTAGACTTAAAGTCTAGATGCAACTAGAATTTAAGGCGCAGTTTAGCATGGTTTGATAAAAAAACCTCAATATCAAGTTGACGCAGTGCCGTGGCTAGTGCATCGGACGCCCCCAAAATAACTGTTGGAGGAAGCAAATATAAATATATATTAAACTAAAACCAAGGTTTACGCAAAAAACTTTTCTGCCATTGATAATATTTTAACAAACAACTTTTTTAATTCTGATTTTGAATTTGGTATTTTAATTGCTGAATTTTCTGATCATTTCCCTATTTTTCACGTGGTAATCTATCTAATAAAGATAATAAAAAATGTCTTGTCACTAAAAGAAACCTGACTAAAAAAAGTCTCGATAATTTAAAAAATAAAGTATTTGGGAATCCTGGAAAAATGTATATTTAGCTAAGGATCAAAATCAGACACTTAATAATACATTTAACTTTTAAATGTATTTTTGATGCTGTCTGTCCAATAATAATAATTTTACGGCTACTTTTAAATGTATTTTTGATGCTGTCTGTCCAATAATAATAATTTTACGGCTACTTTTAAATGTATTTTTGATGCTGTCTGTCCAATAATAATAATTTTACGGCTACTTTTAAATGTATTTTTGATGCTGTCTGTCCAATAATAATAATTTTACGGCTACTTTTAAATGTATTTTTGATACTGTCCAATAATAATATCTGAAGTAGAAAATAAAGAGTTAAAAAAATCCATGAATGACGAGTAATCTTATAAAATCATCTAAACAAAAGCAAAAAATTTATACAAAATTTTTGAAATCAAAGGATGAAGGTGATGAAAAAACATACAAATCCCATAAACAGTTTTTTCAAAAAAATATTTGACAACCTAAAATAATGTATGATTATAATCTGCTAAATAAAAATAAATTAGAAATAAAAAAAAACATTGAGAAAAAATGGCAGAGAAAATAGAAATCCCTTAGCATACCTCAAAAAATATTTTGTGATAATAAATACATTACAAATAAATCAGATATTCACCATGAACTTAACAAACATTTTTTAAATCTTGGTCCCAGTCCAGCTTAAAAAATAGTGATGCCAAATAAGAAGATTGAGGAATTTATTCGAGAGAAAACCCCTATCGTGTATATCAAATGAAAAAATATCCTATAAAAAATTTAACAAAGCTCTGACTGAACTAAAGCGAAATAAGTCATCCGGATATGATGATATTATTAGCAATGAAGCAATACACGTCATTGAATGTATTAGAAAACCCTTATTTCATCTAATAACGCCTTTTTTAAACACACAACTTCTCCTGATATGTTAAAAATTGCTAAAATCAATCCTGTTTATAAAAATAGAGGTTGTAATAATATTTCTAACTACCGTCCAACTTTCCTCTTACCAGTGTTCTCTAAAGTTTATGAAAAAGTAATTTACAATCGAATTTATTATTACTTGAAGTTGAACAAACTTTTATATGAAAATCAATTTGGTTTTCAAAAAAGTTGCTCAACAAAGCATGTTATCATTGAACTTACTAATAATATATTTCAATTTTTTGATAAAGGGGATCATGTACTGGGAGTACTTATAAATCTTTTGAAGGTATTTGATACAGTTGACCACAACATCTTACTATAAAAATTAAAACATTATGGTATAAAAGGAGTAATGTATAAATGGGTAAAAAATTATCTGAGTAATAGAAAGCAGTTTGTAATCAACAAAGAGTCAAGTGTTCTTGATATTGAGTGTGGGGTCCCTCAAGGCTCAATCTTAGGACCATTATTGTTTTTAATTTACATCAATGATATGCATAAAACATCATCTATAGTATCTTCAAAAATGTATGTTGATGACACAACTTTATTTTATAATCATAGTAATTTAAAATTGATAATTGGAACAATGAATACTGAACTGGAAAACTTTAACTTATGGTTTAAAGCAAAAAAACTATCCTTAAACTGTGAAAAAACTAACTACATCTTATTTTATAAAACAGGTCAATCAATGTCTCTACCGTTAAAAATTCCAGAGTTGCTCATTAACAACATAAAAATAAAACGGGAAAAATATGCAAAGTTTCTTGGTGTTCAAATTGATGAAAATTTATTATGGAGAAATCATATTGGACACATTGAATCAAAAATATCATCTGCATTAGATATTTTATATAAATATCGTCTGTTTCTTGATTTCTGTTCAAGAAAAAAACTTTACTTTAAGTCTAATTCACAGTCATTTCACATATGCTAATGTAGTGTGGGCTAATACACACAAACAAAATTAGTCAAACTACAAGGCTTGCAAAACCATGCTTGTTAAGCAATTCATTATCTAGATAGAATGGACAATCCTTCCAATTCGACAACAAATATGAAAGTCTTAAATTTGGAAAAACTTAATTTTTATCAAATTCTTATTTTTATGTTCAAACATAAAAATAATATGCTACCAAATTCTTTTTTAGACATATTTTCGTCATCCTTTTCTCAAAGTTATAATCTGCGATCAAAAAGCTTCCATAACTATTATATCAAAAAGCGAGAACCCAAGGTTCTGAATTTTCAATTATGTCACAGGGTCCCAAAATATGGAAAAATTAGAAAAATCAAAAATTGCATATTCTTAGTTTGTATAAATGATTGTAATAAATTGAAAAAAAAATAATTATAAAATAATAATTATAAAATTATAAAAAAATAATTATAAAAAGTAAAAATAAAAAAAAAAAAAAAATATATATATATATATATATATATATATATAATATATATATATATATATATATATATATATATATATATATATATATATATATATATATATATATATATATATATATATATATATATATATATATATATATATGTACTTTTATTTAGACATAGATATACGCAAAATAACGCGGTTAAGGGAACCAGCGAAAAATTTTTTTTCAGAGTTTAATACCCAAAAATGCTGAATCTTCTTTGGTTTCCTTTTTTTTAGGTGTTAAAGTATAGAAAAAATAAATATATATAATAGTTATTTTACCAGAATTTATATTAAAGTTTGCATCGATACTATAATAATGTATCAATATTATATTAATGTATTTTTATCAATCGTTATAATTTTGCATATATATATTTTTTTACCACGATAATAAATGTATTTTTTTATATGGTATACATGGAGAAGAAAAAAATAAATAAATAAAGTTAAAAATAAAAATAATTTAAGCATGTTTATTAATTTTAATTTTTAACTATGCAATTTTTCAACGTTATGCCAAAACTTTAAAACCATAAAAAGTCATAATTTACTTTATCTCCCATGAGAACTCGGTTTGAGTGTATGACCTTGAAAGTAAAATATGTAACTCAAATGATAAAAGTCTTATTTGCAGAAAACGAATGCAAATTAGTAGAATTTTTTTTAAATTTTAAAATTAAAAAAAAAAAACGATTTTTAAAAAAACAGCTTTAAAAACTTGAATAACAGACAAGTTGTGTTGCGGTATCAATCAAACTAGGGCAGATCAGTTTAACGTAAGTTTATGGAGATAGAAGTTTGATTTTCGATGCAGCTTGCTCTTTATTTCCTACGGCCACTGAACCGTAAACGACTTCAATAATTGCAACACTTAAAAAAATCAAAATGTACCAATATTTTGCATCAAGAAAGAGAAATTATTTCTCAATAAGCAGGGGTAGTCTTGTTAGAAAATTAAGAAAATTTGACACTATCGACTCGCGTAATGATTTCGGCTAAAACTTATTATTCACAAAAAACTAATTTATTTTATCACATGATCAAAAACACACTAGCAGAATTATTCAGTTTGTGTGTTTTTGTCTGCTGATTTATTTTTAAATATATACTTTCGCCTTTAAGAAATACTACAATCACAAAATACATTTAAAAAAAAATTACCTGACCAAGGCAAAAAGAAAATTATTTATAGTTTTCTTATCACTTAGACCCGTAAATATTGAATATTTTTGTAAGTTTAGAGGATTGTGTACTAGGTATTAGCGTATTTAATGTAGAAATGAATTAAGCTAAAGTATATCATTTTTTGACTTTTTGGAATTTGTATATGACCCAACTCAGTACATCATACCATTTGTTTTGCTTATTTTTGATTCAATATAATTTATAAGATAAGACTCAGCCCGGGGCTAATTTTGTTTGACAAATATAAACAAAGTAAAATAATAGGTTGAAGTTAAATATTTTGGTTTACAAACATGCAAGATTTGAATGCCTGTAACATTAAAATGAATATTTAAATGATTATTCAATAGTAAATGAATTTCAAACATAACCGTTTCCAAACATTCGAACTTAAATTATTATAAACAACACACCCACCTTTAAAGTTAAACTAAATACCACGAGGGGAAATAAACATGCTGATCGACGTAATAGCGTTGCTTAATACTTACATGCCGTCTTTTCTTTGCACTTTAGGCACAATGTTCTAAACGCGTACGTTAACAACTTTTTATTTAGCTGTTACAACTAAGAAAGTTTAACATCTACTTACTGAAACAATACATCTCTAGCAATGGTTTTTGAAATTGTAATTCCAATTTTTTTGTTAGCATCCTTTATTGTAATAATTTTTTGGTTTCTTGCACCAAGTTCTGGCCTTAAAAAAAAAGTTCGAGAAGCACCAGACAATGAGGATTTGTATACCAAAAAGCGCTTCATTCCTTCTAAAGTCCCTAACAACATTGATGCTATCGTTATTGGTTCTGGTATGGGAGGTGGAACAGTAGGCTCTTTGTTAAGTAAACAAGGCCTGAAAGTTGTTGTGTTAGAACATCATGATAAACTTGGTGGCTGTACTCATACCTTTTCATGGTCTAATCAAAATATTGATGGCGAAGGACATACCACATGTGAATTTGACACAGGTTGCCATTACACTGCTGTTGATATGTCTTTTGAAACAGCAAGATCGGGTGCAATAATGAAGTATGTTACAGATGGTAATGGCCAGTGGAATAATCTTGGTGACCCATATGATCGTGTTGTTTTTCCTTATGATCAGGATGTTGACAAGGATTGCCCAAACAATGATTTCTACAATTTTCTGTG
>NC_061165.1:39944586-40037086 GCF_022113875.1 Hydra vulgaris
TATATATATATATATATATATATATACATATATATATATATATATATATATATACATATATATATATATATATATATATATATATATATATATATATATATATATATATATATATATATATATATATATATATATATATATATATATATATATATATACATTATTTTGTTTATTCAGTAGGCAAAGTTGGAGTTTTAAGTTCATTCAGATGGGAAATTACTTAAAAAGTAGATATATAAGAATGTTTTAAAACTCTTGTTTATATATTGTTTAAAGTTATGTCTTTTCCAATGTGGCAGAATAAGGACATATTTGTCTGGGTTTATTTAAACAAACCATATTTAGTTTTCGGTAATTATCATTTTATATAATGTAATACATTGAAACAACTTTTCTTATAAAGCTTTATACAAAGTGTGGGTTTTGCATACATAACAAAAGTTATCAAAACTGGTGCTTAGGCTCCGATGTGTTCAAACAAATCAAAACATGGCGGTAAGTTATGCGACATCTGCCTGTAGTGCTCTCTCTGATGATGAGGTTCTTGGTGCCTAACTGTTTAAAATTGAAATGGAATGCAGTGTAAATGAACAAAAACACTGAAGCTGTAGTGTTATAATTTTAAAAAAGTGGTAATTCCAAAAGATTATCTCATAATGTTAAGTATGGACATATTAGTGTATTATTTTATTGTTGTCTCTACTGATCACTTGGCATGTGATAACTTACAAAAATTTATTGATGGTATTGATTGTTAGAAATCGGTTACTGATATACCACTTAATGAGTAGATTTATTGAAAATGTAGAAGATAATTTTTCATCTGAAAACGACATTTCTTTTGTATTTAATTATACAATATTAATTAAGTCTGAAAAGCCTTTAGTTTTTGCAGCAATTAGCATTGTTAGTAGATATATGCACTTTAAGTAATTGCAGATGCTGCCATGTTATCACATTTCTTTTATATTTAAACAATTATGTTACTGAACACAAATCTGAACAGTTGTTTAAAATGTATTTACATCAAAAAATTGTTAAGGGAATAAAATCAAAATAATGATAAAAATATCTAACTGCTCTATATCAAACTGTTTATTTTGCTAATAAATTTTGGCAACCACTTAAACTATATTTTTGGGATCCTCAACTGCTTTAGTATCAGCGATTTAACTGTTTCAAAATTTGTTATTTTGTTTTGTTAGTTTTTTATGAATCTCCAAGTAATCTCTTTACAAAATGCGGTAGTGGTGTAGTGGTAGAGCGCTCACTTCATAAACGAGTGGGTCCGAGTTCGATCCCCACCACGTCCCTGGTAGTACCGCGTTCGACTCGTTTCTCCGCGCAGCGGTCTTGTTCGTCAAGGTTCGTGTTTCGGAGTTAAAGAGTTGAGAGAGGGTTATAGCTACAAAATAAGTAGCCTCCTCGTCTGTAGTGGCCTTTTCGGCCTTAAGGAGGTGAAGTAAAATTAAAAAAAAAAAAAATCAATTTATTTGTAAAACACCTTTAAAAACTAAATATGCTGATTTTCATTTAACTAATGAAGATATTGTTTATTAATAATATTATATAGAACTTATTTTATTGTAAAGAAGAAATTTTGGATAGATATTTGTTATTAAATAATAAAATACTTCTTGGAAAATAATTTGTGATGAAATTTCTGTATATGTCAGTCTTGATCAAGTGGTATCTATTACATGGCTTCATTCTTTTATAGAAAATATAAGATATTTGTTCAAAGAATTTTTTATTCACTTGTCTTGAAAAAACCTTTTTTATCAATAAATAACTTATAAAAAATAATTTGTAGCATGTTGTAGTTTATTTATTGTTTACTAGATATTCAAATGTTGACATTTTTTTGCTTTTTTTAAATAGTGCCATTTTTTTTCTTTTTGAAATTGTAAAAACAACATAATCGGCATAAAACTTACACTAGATTAGTTTTTGAGTTTAACTTTCTCTCTTTTCTCTCTCTCTCTCTCTCTCTTTCTCTCTCTTTAAATATATATATATATATATATATATATATATATATATATATATATATATATATATATATATATATATATATATATATATATATATATATATATATATATATATATATATATATATATATATATATAACATGGTTGTTAATAAAGTTTATAGTTTTATTATTTTAATAATATATAAATATAAGATAATGTATTTGGGTAGCATTACCCATATTGAAATCATGAGTACATTATGATTTAAAATGAGCTACCGAATTTGTATCAAAAATATGGAATTACATAAAAAATTCAAGAAAAAATTAAACACTTTGACCTAATTCCCTTTTTCAATCATTTTTATTTTGAAAAAAGTATCCATTCACATATTATTTATAATCAATTTGTTTATATTTCTTTTTGCAGGTGTTATTTTATTTAGCTTCCTTTTTAGTTTTTATTTTATTTAGTTTGTTTTTTTAGGTGTCTTGGTCCATCCACTAGGAGATTATGCTTGTCAACCTCGTGAGTCCACTATTATTGCTCATGCTCTCACTGCATGTTACTATATGAATGGAGCAGCATACACTAATGGTGCAACACAAATGTTATCCAATGCTTGTGCAAAGGTGCTGATAGTTTTTTTTCTTTCAGCTATTTTTTTAAGTAATCAAAAATAAATCTAGTAAATGGTCACTATTTTAGCTTGGTCCAAAATTAAATTTCTACTTTATGCAACAACCAAAAATTGCAACATTAATTTTTCAGCTTCATGTATTTACAGGAAAAAGTGATCTAAATAATACTCTCTCATGCTTTTTTTCATTTTTTTTTTTTTAGAACTCAGTTTTCAATTAAAGTATTTTAAGCCACTATGTTTTGCATTCTCATATATTTCTGTATGTATTAATACTAATAATTTGCGGAAGTTGTGTAATGATAGAGCGCTTTCTTCATAAGTGAGAGGTTCTGAGTTCGATCCCCACTGCCTCCTTTAAAGTACCGCGCTCAACTTGTTTCTTCTCTCAGCGGCCTTGTTTGTCAAGTTTCGCGTTTCAGAGTTGTTATTTGATTTATAAAACCAAGACTAAACTAAACTTGCTTAAGAGTAATTTTAATCATACAAATTTAAGTTAAAATTAAATAGAACAATAATAAAACATTTTTTTAGAAAAATAATCTTTTAAATATAAATAGAAGAGTGGGATCTGCACTTAGTGTTTATGGTTATCATTCTACTGGTGAAAAAGTTTTAGTATTATAGTATTCAAGCATTTTTTAGTGTCTCACTAATTTTTTGTATTAGAGTCTTTTAATCTTCTTGTCGTGGTATGATAAACTATAGTAAGGACTATTCTAGACCGTTTTTGACAGTGTCAACCAGATTTGGGTGCCAATTTGGGCGGCACCAAAATTAAAAATTGAGGACCTTTTTTTTTTTTTTACGATTTTTATGGCAAATGTTTTTTTTTTTTTGCAAAAAAGTCTATATTCAGCAATATTTCTGCTAAACTTTGTTGGGACGGTGGAGTATCGCCACCCAAAATATTTTCATAGAATAACCCCTGGAATTATTATGTGAATTATAGATTTGCTTGAGGCTTATCTGGAGTAAGGAATAGTATATCAATATCTAAAAAAATAATAATTGAATGATCATGCTACTTGAGAATTTTTTATTTAAAAACTACAGAATTGTCAAACAAGTTTAGCACTCCATGCTAGATATGAGGAGAATTCAATTGGTATTAATCTAAACCAGTACTACATTTAAAACTTAAATTTACATTTAAAATTTTCCTTAAACATGCCTAAATGTTAAAAAAAAAATTGTGACCATGTCCTTACAAAACTCTTGTCAAAACTCGCTTTACAGGACTCAAAATCAAATTTTAGAGAAAAAAGTATAAATTTTGTTCATAAACAAGTTTTATTTTCTTTTTGATAAAAAATAGTTTTAAATGTAAAGTAGAATAATTTTGTTCTCTTTGAGAAAAAAATAAAAGTTGAAGTTTTTTTTTTAAGGTCATTTATGAGCATGGTGGGGAATGTTTTGTCAATGCCCATGTGGATGAAATAATTGTTGAAAACGGTGTTGCTGTTGGTGTACGTGTTTGTAAGTCTTCTTCTTTAGAAGCTTTGACACCAGGTGATGAAAAACCTGAAATGACTGAAATTCGTGCACCTATAATTATCAATGCTACTGGAATTCATCGTTTGTATAACAAGCTGCTTTCTCAAGACTTGCCAGTTGTTAAAGAGTTTCACAAAACTAACAAAACAATCCCATCATATGGACACAACTACTTATTTGTTGCAATTAAAGGTTGACAATTTTAATATATATATATATATATATATATATATATATATATATATATATATATATATATATATATATATATATATATATATATATATATATATATATAAATATATATATATATATAAAAATATATATAAGTATATATATATAAATATATATATATATATATATATATATATATATATATATATATGTATATATATATATATATATATATATATATATATATATATACTATATATATATATATATATATATATATATATATATATATATATATATATATATATATATATATATATATATATATATATATATATATATATATATATATGTATATATATATATATATATATATATATACATATATATATATATATATATATATATATATATATATATATATATATATATATATATATATATATATATATATATTTAAAAACAATATTTTATTTCCTAATGAACTGTTGTTATTGACGATGCTCCAAAAGCGTGTGGGCTAGTGCATTGTTAGTTTACTGAACTTTTTTAACAAAATTTTTTAGGAGCCTTTTTAACCTTTTTTTTAAAAGTTTTTTAATGCATTTTTTCTAACAATCGTTATGTTCATTATCTCTAGTATTTTGTATTAATGTTAAAATTGGGCAATTTTTATATTTCTCAATTTCCAACAACAATTTCATGGATGCATCAAATGATGGATACATTTATAAAAGAAACCATCTTATTCTTTTATCTAATTTATTATATTATCACAAATTTATTAATTAAGTAATATATTTTACAAAGATAAAGCAATTTATTTTCTTATTTTCCTAATATATTATAATTGAGAAATACGTCAAATATAGCGAAAACATTTTTAAAATTTTAAAATTTTTTTATTTAAACAAATTATTGAAAACCCGAATATACAATAATTGAGAAATACGTCAAATATAGCAAAAGCATTTTTAAAAGCAAAAAGATGTCAAAACAAATAAATATAAAAAAAAAAAAAAAAAATTAACAAAACTTCTCATAGTTCTAACAAAACATAGCAAATTAGTTTCTTAACTATACGAACTGATAAAAATTGTTGTTAGATTTTTATAAAAGATAATTAATTTTTTTTCATCAACTTGTATAAAATTTGGCTGCTAAAAACGATTAAAAAAAAGAAAGCAAAAGTTGTATAAAAGTTTTATAAAAAAATTTGATTTGATTTTTTTTTTAATTATCCAACTTTCTACTTTATTTAATTAAAACTTGATATTCAAGTTGTTGTTTGTTACAATTTTGTTTCCTTTATTTTTTATCATTTTTTTTCGCTTAGTAGATAAGTAAACTTAAAGCTAAACGTTTAGCTTTTTGCAGCGAATTATTGAAACACTTTATAAGTTAAATGGTACAAACTGCTGTGGTCAGTGTGTTTAAAAAAATTACTTTAAACAAGGACAAACAAGGCATGCGACTGCATGGGCTTCCCTGAAAGTTTGCCTAGATGGTGCTTAAAACTTCTAAAGTTCGGCCACCAACCATCAGCTGTATGATTTAAATAAAAGTTTAATGATTTGTATGAAAATGTATGATTTAAATAAAATTATGAATTTAAATAAAATTCTTCATCTATTAGGCTGGTACAGATGTATTTTCAATATATTGTTTCCAGTTTAGGATGCTGAATGTTGACTCGATGCATAGGTTTTGCTTGTGTCCCTGTTTTTATGACTAGGCAACTCATTCTATTATCTCCTAATGAGGGTACAGCTCTAAAATTCAGTTTTATGGTTTTGAGGCCGGCTGGTAGTCAGGTTTCCCAAACTCTGTGGTAGTTCTCAGAGAGGCTGATTCCATCAACAGCTGAAAAATATCAAAGTACTAACAGTGCCATGTTGCACATGGATGGTGTCCCTGTTTGTACTTTTGGTGTGCATTGCCAAGGCCACATTAGAACCCTTTGTTACAGTTTAGGGTTTATTAATAGTAATGAGGCAATTGTTTGGGCTATTAAACAGTGTACTGAGTACTATCTATAATTTGAGTCAATTTCTTTAACAAATTTAAAAATGAATAAAGTAACAAAAACTATAAAACACAAAAAACCACTATCATCACCAAGTTCGCTAAACCTATCATTCACTAATATTCGTGGTCTTCGAAGTAACTTTTCTTCTGTTGAGTCTTATCTCTTGCAAAGTTTACTAGATCTACTTGCTCTTTGTGAGACTAATTTGAGTTAAGCTGTCTCATCTTGTGATCTTAGTGTTGATGGTTATCTTCCTTTAATTCATAAAGACTCCAATTGTCACATGCTTGGCCTGGGCATTTACATTCGTAAGAAGTCATTTGTCGGGAAACTAGGTTTGAATACACAGACTACTCTTTTATGTGCTTTAAAATGATACAAAGTTGATAGAGCGAAGCACCACTTCGCTCTATCAACTTTGTATCACCACTTCACCCTATCACCTTTCTCTTTGTTCTATATTGCTATCCTTCATCTCAAGATGCACTCTTCTTGATGTTATTTCTGATCATATTGACCAAGCCATCTCTCTTTTTATCCATCAGCCAATATTGTTGTTGTCGGTTACTTTAATGTTCATCACACTGAATGGCTTGGTTCTAGTGTCAGTGACTTTGCAAGCATTAAAGCTCACAACTTTTACCTTTCTCAATCCCTAACTCAAATAGTCAACTTTCCAACTCGTTTTCCAGACAACCCGAATCATTTACCTTCTCTACTCGACTAATGTCTTGTTTCTGATCCTAGTCAGTGCTCAGTTTCTCTACATTCACCCTTAGGTGCCTCTGATCACAGTTTGATCTCTCTAAAACTATTATCTCATTCTTCTTTATCATCAGAATCCCCCTATCATTGTACATCTTACAAATACCTTAAAGCTGACAGGGACTCTTTGCGTGATTTTCTTCGTGATGGCCCTTAAATAGAAATCGTCGTCTTCCTGTTGACAACCGTCTTCCTGTTCCTTTGTCTTCCTGTTCTTCGTCTTCCTGTCGACAAAAATCGTCTTCCTGTTGAAAAATGTCCTTTTTGCATAACTTCATGGACTCAGGCTGGCATGGAACCCTTTACTTCCTCTTGACAATTCCAGGTCAAGCCTCACTCTTCTCCATGGTTTTCATCAAATTGTGTTGCTGCAATCCCAATCGAATTCTTTGTTCTGAAAGATTAAGATCTAAATTGCTTTGCTATAAACTTTGATCTCAAAAACACTACGAGATGAATTTACAGTGAGTCCTATTGACTCACTGTAAATTCATATAAAAGACTTAAGTTAGAAATCAGATCTCCATGTCTATCAGCAAAACAATTCTCCAAAAAACAGACGTCTGTTTATTACTGCTAGGAACCATTGTAAAAAGGTTTTGTCTAACGCAATGCCTGCTATTCTCAGGTCATGAAATTTGTATTTCATCGCTTTTGTGACTTCTGGAGAATAGTATCAATAATAAGGGCAAATCTGTAATGTCTGTAATTCCACCTCTTTTGTATGGTTCAAAATTTGTCACCTCACCTAAAGACAAAGCTGATTTGTTTGCTAAGAACTTTTCATCAATATCATCTTTTGATTCCACTAGTTGCGTTCTACCTGATATAGCCGTCAAACAGTTTAATCCATTGCTTGGCAGTCAAATCACTCCAGCTTCTGTATCTAAAGTGATTTCCTGCTTAGACTCTTCAACAGCTTGTGGCTGGATAACATACTTGTTATAGTCTTGCAGAGGTGTTCTCTGGAGCTGTCGTCTATCCTTTCAAAACTATTTAACAAGTGCTTATTAGAGTCTTGTTTTCCAGCCTGCTGGAGAGCAGCATCTGTTATCCCTATTTTCAAAAATTCTGGAGAGCGATCTAATTCGTCTAGCTACTGTCCCATTAGTCTTCTTCCTATCATAAGCAAGGCTTATAAATTTTTAATTAACAAACACTTATTCTCTCATCTTAAATCTAATAAATTACTTTCTGATTATCAATATGGATTCAGTTCTTCTCGTTCTACAGCTGATTTGCTAACAGTAATAACTGATAGGTTTTATCTTGAAGTAGATAAAGGTGGAGAGGTTAAGGCCACTGCTCTTGACTTTTTTAAAGCGTTTGATAAAGTTTGGCATACTGGACTTCTCCATAAACTTTCTTCTTACGGTGTATCTGGAAACATCTTTAAGATTATTGAATCCTTCCTTTCCAATTGTAGTATAAAAGTTGTCCTTGATGGACAGTACTCTTTTTCTTATTCTGTAACCTCAGGGGTTCCTCAAGGTTTAATCCTCGGCCCTATACTCTTTTTGTTATACATTAACAATCTTCTAGATATTCTCACATCTAAGATGGCATTGTTCGCTGATGATACTACCATTTATTCTTGTCATGATAAGAAGCCATTTCTCTCTTGGAAGGGGCATTTGAACTTGAAAAGGATCTCACTTTTGCTACAGCATGGGGCTCACAGTGGCTGGTGAACTTTAATTCAGATAAAACTCATTTTTTTTCAGCCAATCGATGTCACAGTAATTTAGACCTTCCTATATTTATGAATGGTAATGTACTTGATGAGTCATTACCCTTCATCTTCTAGGCTTATTTTTTCTGATTTTTCTGGGAAACCATATATCAAATCTGTTACAAAATTAGCATTGCTAAAGTTGCATCTCTTTATCGAGCTCGACACTTTCTTACTCTGGATACTATTCTCCATCTCTTCAAATCTCAAATCCGGCTTTGTATGGAATACTGTTGCCATATCTTACGGCGGATCTTCTAATGATGCCCTTCCTCTTTTAGACAAGGTGCAAAAACACATTGTAAACATAGTTGGACCTGTTCTTGCAGCCAACCTTCAACCTTTGTCAAATCGTCGTAATGTTGCTTCTCTTTCTCTTTTCTACAAATATTATAATGGGCACTGCTCTATAGAACTAGCGTCTCTTGTGCCATCTACTAAAATTCATTCTCGTGTTACTTGTCATTCAGTTAAGTCTTATCCTTTTTCTGTGACTGTTCCTAAGTGTTCCAAAATCTCTTATTCGTCTAGTTTTTTTCCTCGAACATCAGTTCTTTGGAATTTGCTTCCTTCATCTTGTTTTCCTTATTTATATAATTTGCAATCTTTTAAGTCGTCTTTCAATTTTTATCTTGCTCTACAATCTTCATCTTTCATCCAGCAACTTTTAACACTAGTTAGTGGCTGGTTGGAAGCGAAGATGTTTAAAAATAAAAATAAATAAAAATAAAACTGGTTAATAAAAAATATTATATATTTTTTTGACAACTGATGCCTTGCAGTAACTGGCAGTTACTGCTAGGCATCAAGCTTTAAACAACATCAATCAGTTGTATTTTTTGTAAATAAAGGGTTGCTTTTATTATAATTGACATCACGCAAAATCTATATTTAAAAATAATATATATTTATATATACTTATATGTAAACATATTTTTTTTTAAATATAGATTTTGCTTGATGTCAATTATAATATAATCAACACTTTTTCTACAAAAAATATAACTGAATAATTTTGCCTAAAGTTACAGTTTTGTAATACTGTTACAAATTGGTAATATATCAACAATATTAAAAAACTGTGCAAGCAGTTTGAAATTTATTGAAACAAGCATAATAGGAAAGAAATTGTTTACTCTCTGCAAACTCATAAAACAGCAGATAAAGCAACAAATTAATTTTCAGACTTTTTTTATCTAGATCTAGATTGGCTACTTAGTTTCATACTACATTAGGCATTAGGGACTTTCCAAAAACTTTCTTAAAATTATGATTGTCAAAGTTAAAGTGATTTAAATCCACACCTCGCACAGAGATTTGATTCGGCAAAACTTTTTTAGCCTAAAGCATGAAAAAGCCTAGTTTTTTTCAAAAATTATGACCATATAAAGTTTAAATCCCCATCAAATTAAGGGGGGTTTAAACTTTATATGGTCATAATTTTTGAACACTAAAATATTTTACTATGAAATTTAAAATTTCTTGATTAGTGATCACACTTTTACTTATTTTAATGTAAAAACGTGATTTACTTTTAAGCGTAAATTACTTACATAACTCATATTAAAATATATAATTCACTTACATTTAAAAGTAATTTTTTTTATTATTACCTAAGTTATATTACAAGTAAAACTTAAGTACACAAATTTAATACTTAGATTCGTAACTGTTACTTGTAAAAGTAATTTATTTTTACAATTAAAAATAAATTACTTTAAAAGTTGTTTACTTTTTCTTAAAAAAAGTAAATTACTTTTTCAGGTAAGTCGTTAAAAAGTACTTTACTTTGAAGAATAATTTCGATTTTACTTACTCGCGAAACTTACATTAAAAAGTAATTTACTTTTTATATGTAAAAAAGTTCTTTTCTGAGATAACGTTATGTAAATGTAATGTTTGAAAAATGTAACACTTTCTTTTAAAAGTAAAATAAAAGTACATCATAAAAATAAATTACTTACATGTGTAAAAGTAACTAACTAGCTAAGGCAACTCACAAAAAAGTAATTTGAAAAAAAAAAAAAGATTTACTATTAAAAATAAAAGTAATGTTTTTTTTTTCAAATACTTATTTTACTTAGTAAGCAAAATGTAAATTACATTGTTTACTTCTTCAAAAAACAAAGCCATTTTACAACATTTGTTCAAGGTAGGTAGTTTATTAAAAAGCATTAGTTGATGGGTACATCTGGGTAATACTACTCTGAATTATTCAGATGTATGTGGGTCGTTTTTGTGGCGGGGCATCACAAATTATACAAGTAGGGGCTAATATAGTTATTAGGATGGATTTGTAAAATTAGGTCAGCGATGGTGAGGGCACTTGAGCTATAAGGAGCAAAATTATTTTTTCATTTAGACTAGATTATTGGTTCTAATTAAACATTTAAATGTGGTCAGAGGGAGAGCATAGTTTTAATTTTTTTGTTACTTCTTCAATTATTGTTAAAGTGCCCCAAGAAGTCTGTACGGTACAGAAGCCCGCGTAAAAGCATTTAACATTGCGCCTCTATTCAACCGATCTTGCAAAACTCACCCATTTCGTGTTAAACCTTTAACCTTTATGATCAAATATTTATTATGCATTATTTATTTGGTATTGAGGGGGGGGAGATAAATTAAATGCTATAAAACAATATCCGTTAAGGGCAAGGAAAGCCGGTTAACCATAGACTAAAAGATATGTGCACCATAAATTATGGACCACACAGCTTTTTTTATTACTTGGGGACCTAAGTTACTGAAAAAAAGGTTATTAAAAAAATTCACGAATGGCAATTATTCTTCAGTTTTTGCAAGCGTATAATAAACTCGTTAGCTCTCAACCTAATTGGCTGATTGAGATTTTTCCGGGACTATTTAAGCAAGTGGATTGTTTTATGTACCACATCTTAAAATTGAATTAAAAAAAAAACAGTCCTCTTAAATGTTTCCGGTCTCCTAAAAGTGTGGCACCCAGGGCTATAACTACTCTAGCCACACCTTAATCCAGCAATATTATTAAAGACTCTGTGGTCCTATTGACATTTTCTACTATATCCTGACACCTATTCTCTCTCCTTTATGCCTTTCCACCCATTCTGCATCTACCAGGGTATATGCGCTGTATTGCCGCTGCCAAATTTTGACGGAGACCAAAATCGTAAGCCTCATCTTCATCTTCAAAGCAATATTCTCTATCAACATCATCTTTGCTCAAGAAAGTTTGTAATACGGCTTAGCTCTAAGAATACTTTTAATAGCTAAAACCCCATAACCGAATTAAGATTATTTGTTGCCCGAGGTTATTTTTAAAGTAGTTTCTTTTTCTTTTGAGTGCTACAACATCTAAAGTGATTTAAGAATTTAAAAAAATGGTCCTTTGAATATTTTATGGCTGTCGCCTAAACCTACCTACCGCCACAAAGTCTAGTACTGCCCAATATATTCATGGACCAGGAGTAAGAATGGTTTTAATTGGCAGCATTTTGATGCCTTTAAACAAGGGAAAAACTTACAAGGGAAAAAAAAGACAAAACCGCTCACAAAAAATGTCACCAAAAACTAAATGTTAGTTACTTTAATGCAAGTTGTATTTTTTGTATTTCATTCGGTTGTACAATATCCTCTCTAATTTATTTTAGAATATTAGTAAATTTACTTACTTATAAAATATAAGTTATTTTTAGTTTACTTTAAAAATTATATAAAATATAAGCTTATGTAATAGAATTTTTTCTTTATATAATTTATTTTTTACAACAATATTTTTTTACTTATATAATGAAAAATGATAATTTATATAATATTATTTTATTAAAGTTTTTATTTAAGTAATTTTATTAATTAATTTAATTTTATTAAAGTTTTATTTATTTAAGTAAATTTTATTTATATTTGGTCGCCTATTACTTTTATGTAATTCTTTTTCATATAAAAGTTTTTTTTACAATTACGGTAATATAATATTTTTTTTATCAGTTATTTTTATATGTAAATGTAAATTACATTTTGAGGAACTATTAAATTTTGTAATGCAATTTGAAAAAGTAATCAATATTTATATGTAAAAGTAATTTGCTTTTTTATGAGACTTACTTTTACTTGTAAAAGTAAATTACTTTTTGATGTAATCTGTTTTTACATAAGTTACTTTTGAAAGTAAAAAGTCAAAGTTTTTAAAGTAAAAGTCGTTCCATAAAAATTTATTACTTTTTTGTAAATGTAAATTCAATTTTTTTTTTTTTTTTTTTTTTTTTTTTTTTAACATCTTCACTTCCAACAAGGCTGCAAGCAACCACTATAAGAGTTGGAAGTTACTGGAAGAGAAAAGACTAAATCTGTAGAGCAAGATAACGATTGACTGATGACTTAAAAGATTGCAAATTATATGAATCAGGAAAGCAAGATGAAGGAAGCGAATTCCAAAGAACTGATGTTCGAGGAAAAAAACTAGAAGAATAAGAGTTTTTGAAGCACTTAGGAACAGTCACAGAAAAAGGATGAGACTTAATTGAATGGCGAGTAACACGAGAATGAATTTTAGTAGATGGCACAAGGGACGCTAGCTCTTTAGAGCAGTGCCCATTATAGTATTTGTAGAAAAGAGAAAGAGAAGCAACATTACGACGATGTGACAAAGGTTGGATATTGGCTGCCAGAGCAGGTCCAACTATGTTTACAGTTCGTTTTTGCACCTTGTCTAAAAGAGAAAGAGCATCATTAGAAGATCCGCCCCAGATGTGGCAACAGTATTCCATACAGGGACGGATTTGAGATTTATAGAGATAGAGAATAGAATCTGGAGTAAGAAAGTGTCGAGCTCGATAAAGAGATGCAACCTTAGCAGATGCTAATTTTGCAATGGATTTGATATACGGTTTAAAAGAAAGATCAGAAGTAAGAGTTAATCCTAGAAGATGAATGGTAGATGACTCATCTAGTACATTACCATTCATAAATATAGGAAGATCTAAATTATTACGATAACGATTGGCCGAATAAAATTGAGTTTTATCTGAATTAAAGTTCACCAGCCACTGTGAGCCCCATGCTGTAGCAGAAGTGAGATCCTTTTCAAGCTCAGATACCCCCTCCAAGCAATCAGAGAGTGTAGGCTTCTTATCATGACAAGAGTAAATGGTAGTGTCGTCAGCGAATAATGCCACCTTAGATGTGAGAATATCTGGAAGATCGTTAATGTAAATTAAAAAGAGTATAGGGCCAAGGATTGAACCTTGAGGAACCCCTGAAGTTACAGGATGTGAAGAAGAGTGTTGTCCATCGAGGACAACTTTTATACTACGATTGGAAAGAAAGGACTCAATAATTTTAAAGACGTTACGAGCTACACCATAAGAAGAAAGCTTATGGAGAAGACCAGCATGCCAAACTTTATCAAAAGCTTTAGAAATGTCAAGTGCGATAGCCTTAACCTCTCCACCTCTATCTAATGCACGGTAAAACCTATCGGTTATTACTGTTAGCACATCAGCTGTAGAACGAGAAGACCGAAATCCATATTGATGATCAGAAAGTAAGTTATTTGATTCAAGATTAGGTGTTTGTTGATTAAAGATTCAAAAACCTTGCTTATAACAGGAAGAAGACTAATGGGACGGTAGTTAGATGAATCAGATCGCTCTCCGGACTTTTTGAAAATAGGGATAACAGATGCTGCTTTCCAGCATGATGGAAAACAAGACTCTGAAAAGTACTTGTTAAATAGTTTAGAAAGTATGGATGAAAGCTCCGGAGAACACCTCTGCAAGACTACAACAGGAATGTTGTCAGGACCACAAGCTGTTGAAGAGTCTAAGCAGGAAATTACTTTAGATACAGAAGCTGAAGTGATGCGAATGTCAAGCAAGGGATCAACCTGTTTGACGGCTATGTCAGGTAAAACGCAACTAGTGGAATCAAGAGATGATATTGATGAAAAGTTCTTAGCAGACAATTCAGCTTTGTCTTTAGGTGAGGTGACAAAGTCTGAACCATACAAGAGAGAAGGAATAACAGATTTGCCCTTATTGATACTGTTAAAGGTTCTCCAGAAGTCTCGAGAGCCTAATTTTTGTGATGAGATACGAGATTTAATGACCTGGGAATAGCGAGCTTTGGCGTCAGACAAAACCTTTTTACAATGGTTTCTGGCGATAGTGAACAGATGTCTGTTTTCTGGAGAATTGTTTTGCTGATAGATATGGAAGTAACGGTTTCGATTAGAAATTGCTGCAGCGCAATGTGAGGAAAACCAAGGAGAAGAGTGAGGCTTGACCTGGAATCGTCGAGAGGGAATAAAAGATTCCATGCCAGCCTGAATCCACGAAGTTATATAAGAAGCACATTTGTCAGCAGGAAGACTAAAGATTTCTACCCAAGGGCCATCACGAAGAAAATCACGGAAAGAGTCCCAGTCAGCTTTAAGGTAGTTGTATGTGGTACAATGATAGGGGGATTCTGATGAAGTAGAAGAATTTGATAATAGTTTTAGAGAGATCAAACCGTGATCAGAAGTACCTAAGGGTGAATGTGGAGAAATTGAGCACTGACTAGGATCCAAAACAAGACATATGTCGAGTAGAGAAGGTAAATGATTAGGGTTGTCTGGAAAACGAGTTGGAAAGTTGACTATTTGAGTTAGAGATTGAGAAAGGCAAAAGTTGAGGGCCTTAACGCCAGCAGAGTCACTGGCACTAGAGCCAAGCCAATCGGTGTGATGGGCATTAAAGTCACCAACAACGACGATATTCGCTGATGGATAAAGAGAGAGGGCTTGGTCAATTTGATCAGAAATAACATCAAGAATAGTGCAATCTTGGGATGAAGGAGAGCGATATAGAACAAAGAGAAAGGCGATAGAGTGAAGTTGTGCTAAACGAAAGCACATAAATGAATAGTCTGTAGATTCAAACCTAGTTTCACGACAAATGGGTGAGTTCTTACGAATGTAGATGCCCAGGCCAAGCATGTGATTATTGGAGTCTTTACGAATTAAAGGAAGATAACCATCAACACTAAGATCACAAGATGGGACAGCCGAACTCAAATTAGTCTCACAAAGAGCAAGTAGGTCTGGTGAACTTTGCAAGAGATAAGACTCAACAGAAGAAAAGTTACTTCGAAGACCACGAATATTAGTAAATGATAGGTTTAAAGAACTTGGTGATGACGATGGTTTTTTGTGTTTTTTAGTTTTAGGTACTTTAGTCATTTTAAATTTATAAAGAACTTGACTCAAGTATAGATAGTACTCAGTACACTATTTAACAACTAAGCAATAGCCTCATTACTATTAATAAACCCTAAGCCGTAACAAAGGGCTCCAAATGTGGCCTCTGCAATGCACACCAAAAGTACAAACAGGGACACCATCCATGCGCAACATGGCACTGTTAGTACTCTGATATTTTTCGGCTGTTGATGGAATCAGCCTCTCTAAGAGCTACCACAGAGTTCGGGAAACCTGACTACCAGCCGGCCTCAGAACCATAAAACTGAGTTTTAGAGCTGTACCCTCATTAGGAGATAATAGAATGAGTTGCCCAGTCATGAAAATAGAGACACAAGCAATACCCACGCATTGAGTCAAGAAGATCCAGCGTTCAACATCCTAAACTGGAAACAATGTATTAAAAATACATCTGCGCCACCCTAATAGATGAGGAAGGAGTGCGAGGCTGGTCAACAGATAGAATCTGTTTACCCCTTAAGTCTTTGCCTAGGAGGCCTTCTACAAGACAGCAGCTGGATGCATGTAACATCTGCCCAAGATGAGTATTTTTATCGAGACACCATCTCTAGCCTTTACTCAACCAAGAGCCCCAGAGGGGCTCTTGGTTGAGTAAAGGCTAGAGATGGTGTCTCGATAAAAATACTCATCTTGGGCAGATGTTACATGAAGAGGGGTGTTTTAATTCGGAGTTAACTTCTCCTAGCCTTTGCCTAAAAAAGCGTATCCTACAAGGCAGCAGGACATGGAGCAGGTTGTACTGGGTTACATGTTACCAGTAGCAGGAAAACCTGACTGACCTTAATTTGAACGGTGACAATTACTTACATAATAAACTTTTTAAAAAAAATTTACTTGTGTAAGTAAAAAAAAAATTAGTAAAAATGCCATCCCTATTCTTGATAAATATAAGACTAGTTGAAAGTAGTTCAGAAAATATTGTATCAACTTGTTGCTCTCATATTTGGGGCAGGGAGGGCTAAGATTTTAATGTTTCTTGTTCCCATTCTCCTATCACAGTAATTTTTTTTGTAAAGAATCTTTTCGTCATAACATATAAATGTAAAAAAATTTGGATTATTCTTGTTGTTTATAAGTTGTTTAATTTGAACATTTAAAAACCTTCCCATGACACTGTATATATATATATATAAATATATGTCTATATATATATATATATATATATATATATATATATATATATATATATATATATATATATATATATATATATATATATATATATACACACACAAACACACTTACTAAAGCAAATTTTTATAAGCATTTGCTTACTTTTTTTGCTTACCTTAATCCATACAGCTTTTTTAGAAAAGAAAGAAAAAAAACAAAGAATGATGAAAGAAATGATTGCTGTCCCATACCCAAACCCTCAGTCGATGTAGCAACACTCAACTGCGAGTCAGGCTATTTGTCAGTCGATGTATGTACTGAAGCCCCCAGCAGCAGGCTATTTCAGTATGACGTATATATATACGTATATATATATATATATATATATATATATATATATATATATATATATATATTATTATTATTATTATTATTATTATTATTATTATTATTATTATTATTATTAATGTTATTATTATTATTGTTATTATTATTATTTTAGGAGATGCTAAAGAAATAGGCATTCCTGTGACAAACACATGGTATTTTAATGGTTATGAAACCGATGAGTGTTTTGATAAGTATTTTGATAATCCTACTGAGCATAAACCTCCTACTTGTTACCTTGGATTTCCATGCACCAAGGTATGTTTTATTGTAATGGATCTGCACAACTTTTTTATTTTTTAAAAATAAAGTTAATTTTTGTTTTAAATAAAAATAATTTTTGTGTGTTATCATATAATTAAACAGTTAGATTTTTTGATTAGAACATTTTACATGGGGTATTAAATATATTTGTATTACTTGTTTTTTTGAAAATAAGATAACAAAGTTTTTTCACATATTCTGAGCTTAATACATTTGTTTAAGCTTGAAAATATTTGTTAAATAACAAAATTCTGATTTATCAAACAATGGACCTTAATTACAACTTTTATCTTTTTCCTGATGTATCCTGAGTTCTAGAAGTTTCTTTTAACATTTAGTTTTACTGGATTTCCAAAATGTTTTTAGTAAAAAGAAATTTAATTAAATATTTTTGCAATATATTTGATTTTTCACCTTTTCAGTCATTACTCGAACAAAAAATGTTTGAAAAAAGTTGAGAAAGCCATCCGCTTAAAGTTAAGACTTAAAAAAAAATCAAAAAAAATTTTTTTTGCAAATTTTTTTCCAGATTTTTATAAGACCTCTATCACTTTTATCTTTAGAAATATTCATACATAAGGTATTGTGTAAATGTTTTTATTTATTTTTGTATTTTGTTCTTTTTTTTAAGTTTATTATTAATCATGTGATCTAAATTTTTCTTTCGTGTTATTTCAAAAACATAGTAATGTCTAATAATGTATCATTATTATAAAATATCGTATAATAAAAAATCATTATAATAAAAAATAATTATAATAAAGTCATTATAGGGCAAACCCATGTAGAAACATCCAGGGTATGCAACCCCAAGTCTCACTTATTAATATTCCAAAAATTTTATCATCAAATTCCAAATTGTATTGTAAGGACTCAGTTCTTATGGACCACTAATGAAAAAATTAATCATCAAATTCCAAATTATGTATTGTAAGGACTCAGTTCTTATGAACCACTAATGGAAAAAAAATTAAAACTGAAAGTTTTAATTTTTTTTCCATCAGTGGTCCATAAGCTTTTTTTTGTTTTTAGAGCTCCTTGATACTAAAAGCTAGGAAGAAATAGTCTTTTTGTGATTTTCAAACTTTAGGACTCCACATCCCTGAGTAAAATATAATAAACAGGGGGATGGTGTAAGCTCAGGGTGTGTGAGAAAATTTTCTGAAAATTGTTAAACCTCAACTTCTTTATATGAAGCATTTAGGAGTACCACTTTTTTTTTCCTTTTATTTTAATTCTTGTCTTGTAAAGTAACAATTTTTAATAAAGGTCAAAATACAGGTGTTATGTTTTTATATTTTTTAAGTTGTTTTATTGGATTCCTTGCCTCAAAATATGTTAGTGTACATTTTCATCTTTCAATTGCACACTGAACAGGAACAAAGACCTAGCCCTGATTTTTGTTGGTTGAAGGCAAAGTTTAAATATTCATATCTTTGAACCGTTAGGAGTTGGGTAATAAAATTTTGGGAATGTTCATAACATATTAAAACCTTTGAGTGATGTAAAAATAAACAAAAACTGAGACTTAAAGTTGCATTTTGTAAAAAAAGTTGGATGTTTTCACATAGAATTGCCCTCTAATAAAAAATCAATATAATAAAAACATCATAATAAAAAATCATTATTATAACATCATTATAATAAATAACCATTATAATAATTCGGTAGTGGTGTAGTGCTTGCTCATAAGCAAGAAGTTCTGAGTTTGATCCCCACCAGGTTCCTGACAGTACCGATCTCAACTTGCTTCTCTGTGCAGCTGCCTTGTTTGTCAAGTTTTATGTTTTGGAGTTAATAGAGAGTTGAGAAACCACAATTATAATAGCCTTCACGACTCTAGTGGCCTTCTTGGCCTTGGGGAGGCGAGTTAACATATATACTTAAAAAAATAATAAATAAAGACTCATTATAGTAGAGAATCGTTATAATAAAGAATCATTATGATAAAATTGTTTTAATAAAGAGTCATTATAGTAACTGTTATTTTATAGAAATCATCATATATTACATTCTTTATCTATATATTATGACCATAATTATTTAAAGCTTTAAAAAGTTAAAAATTGAATTTAAAAAAACATCTTTTAATAAACATTCATCAATAAAAACATTTTGTAATATACATGCATCTATACAAACATTTTTTTAAGTTTTTTTATGGCTATAAGGGTTTTAAATACTTTTTTTTTTACCTTTTTATTTCAGTTATTACCCTCATAAATTTTTATTTTTATTTTCTGTCCTAGAAAGTTATGAAGTTGTACATTAATTACTATATAAAGTGTTTTTAATTACCATATAAAGTGTTTTTAATTACCATATAAAGTGTTTTAAATTATCAAACTTGTAAATTATATTACTATGAAAAAAGTAACACAACCATTTTTTATTTTGTTATTTCAGTAATGTTTTTTTGTTTGCAGGACCCAACTTGGTCTAAACGTTTTCCAGGTATATCTAACTGTATACTAATATCAGATGCTAAATATGAGTGGTTTGAGAAATGGGAAAATTTCCGCACTCATAAAAGAGGAGCAGAGTATGATCAGTATAAAGAAAAGTTTGCTCAAAAACTTCTTGATATTCTTTATAAAAAGGTAAGTTATTCATTTATTTGTGTTTTTTAATCATGTAAATAAATGTGTAATATGTACAGTGCTTCCAGAAAGTATTAGCGCACTCGTAATTTTTTTATTACAGACAACTTCAAATCAATTTAAATTGTAAAGTAATTTTAATTACGAACTAGTTTTTTTTTAATGAAAGGTAAAACCAATTAAATTTAATTAGAATGTCAATTATTTTTCAAACTACCTGTTTTTTTGATGAATTAATTAGAAGTTTAATGACTTCTCTGAAAAATGTGTGAAATTACACGTGCAAAAGTATTAGCGCACTCATAATAATGTATTAATACAATTTTTTACTTCCTTTGAGAAAAACTTTTTTGGTTAATTTTTGTTAATTACTCTCTGCTAATTAATAATAGTCAATAAAAAATATAGGAAGCTTAAGTTAAAGTGACAGATATAATTTGAAATACAGTTAGTTGAAACTTTAAAATTTAAACAACAAAAATATGGGTTTAAAGAGTATATCAATTGAAATAAAGTGGCAAATTGTTGGCCTTCACAAAAGTGGTCTCAGCAATCGAGAAATCGGATGTCAACTTGTAATCTGTGAATGCAGCGTTAGAACAACATTAAAAAACCATAATGAGTTTGGAGCAGTTGAAGACAAAAGTCGATTTGGTTGTCCTAAAAAACTGTCAAAAAGGGACAAAAATAAAGCAATTATGCTTGCTAGACGCAACCCAAACATGAGTATAGCTGAAATCTCAGACTTGAATACAGCGATAGGTAAAAAGTCTCAGACTTGAATACAGCGATAGGTACACATCAAGTTAGTCGATCAACAATTAGCAAACTGATGAAAAAAAGACAACTCAATTCATACCTTGCAACAAAAAAGCCACTACTAAATATCAAAGACCGTCTCAAGCGAAGAAAATGGTGCAAAAAGCGCATGGATTGTAGAGCAATGGAGAAAAGTTTTTTCTCAGACGAGTCAAATTTTGAACTTATTAATTGCAAAAAAAGAGTTGTCGTGAGGAGATACAAAAATGAAAAATATAATCCTTGTTTTATTATGTCAAGAGTTCAAGAAGGACGAGGTTCAGTTGGCATTTGGGGCTGCATTGCTGAATCTAGCACTCTCCTGGCGCATCTTTACATTAATCACCTTTGTCAACATCAATATAGAGAGATATTAGAAGATTATTTAAAGCCATCAATGGACATTTTTAAAGCTTACTCCACCTGGCAATTTTAAAAAGATAACGCTCCTTGCAACACAACGCGCTCAATTAAGCAATACATGAATGAAAAACGGTTGAACCTGATGCCTTGCTCCTCTCGCTCACGTTATTTGAATCATATTGAGAATCTTTGGAGTTGGATGGACTGCAAATTACAAAAAAACAGGCCCACTAACTTGGTGCAGCTCAAAACGCAAATGCAAGCGTTGTGGAATACCAAGCCACATGAACTAATCAAAAAACTTATAGATTCTATGCCGCGTAAAGTCTTGACATTCCTTAAAAACAAAGGTGGTCATATAAAATATTAAACTTTCCTAAAATCTTTTAAAAACTGTAAGTGGGCTAATACTTTCGCACAATTTTTTATTATTGTTTTTATCACTCTTATTGTATTCTAATTAAATTCAATATAATAATAAATAAATACTTTTATATATTTTACAATTAATAATTCTGCATTATTTTATGAATTAGTTACAAAAAAAATTATGAATCAGTCTTTCATTGTTTTCGAATTACAATCCATTTAAAGTTCTCTGAGGTAAAAAAAATATGAGTGCGCTAATACTTTCTGGAAGCACTGTATATGTAAATGTATAATAAATATATTAAGGTTAGTTTTATCATAGCAGTTCTTAAAATTAAAAAAAAAAGTCAGCAGTTTAATGTCCATCTTAAACTACTTTTGGTTGGCACAAAATTTTTAAGCCAAAAGGTTTAAACATAACAAATTAGAAGCGAGTTAGACATAAGTTAGGAGTAGAAATTCAAAAAAAAAAAATCAGACAATGAAAAATAAATTATATTAGTAAAATATAAATAATTTAATTTTTTTACAAACAAAGAAAGCCTTTCATATAAAATCTTTAGTACTGTATAAAATTTACAAGTATATAAAAATCTTTGATTTGGAACTTCCTCTAAAAATTTGAAAAGGAAGTAGTTAAGATTTATATAACAAAAGAACTTTTATTAGCAAGTAAATGGTAGAACCTTGACCTTATGGAAAACAAGTTAAAATAATGAAATAATATTTATTTCACATTTTATATATTCTTTGTGTCATATCCCTAATAATAAATATGAGCTAAATATAAAAAAAAATTAGTTCTCATTAGAAAGTTTTAACATCACCATTACAACTAGTTTACAAATCCATGCATGCACATTTCTCAGACAATCTTGCTTACTTTAGTTAGAAAACGCCTTGATATAGGCTTCAAACAAAAAAATGGCTTGTCTATTTTTGATCTAGATAAAACAACAAAATATTTTATTTAAAAAAATAATCATTTCAAATTTTGATAATAAATATGTTTAAGTTCACTAAAATTATGCAACAATATTTAATTTTTTTGAACATTCTAGATTAATAGACTGTTTTTGTAAAATTAAAGAAGAAGCAGCTATATATATATATATATATATATATATATATATATATATATATATATATATATATATATATATATATATATATATATATATATATATATATATATATATATATATATATATATATATATATATATATATATATATATCATTGAGGTTACACTACTATAGTATTATTACTTTTATATCGCAGTTAGTCATATAAAATAGTATTATTACTTTTATATCGCAGTTAGTGATATAAAATAGTGTGTTATTACTTTTGTAGTCGTAAATGTTTTATTTTGCTAACAAATTAAAGTTTATTTGCCCCGTAAAAACAAAGTACACAGTTTTGCATAAAACTCTAAAGACCAGTCAATTTGTAATCACAAAATCCAGATATTGCAATTTGTAATTGCTTAATTCAACCTTTGATATATACATTATTATTTATTTATGTGTATTTAAATTTCTTTATACGTTTTTTCATGTTTAAAGAAATTAAATAAAAAAAACTGCAAAAAAAAAAATCCTTTTTTTTTCTTCTTGGATCTCAATAAAACAAATAAAAAAAACTTTCTGATTGTTTGAAGATATAGGTAGGATGATAAAAAGATATAATAAAAGAAAGTCAAAACTATATATTTCGAAATCCCTCAAAAATGACTTGGGCGATTGTAAAATGATCTTGATGATATATTAACAGCTCTGATGCAAAACCAGACAAATCCATATTTAAAAATTTTAACATATCTTGATATTTTTATTTCCTCAATTTCTGTTGGTAACATTCCAATGTCATTAATATATCCTACATCGACAAAGCTCATGGTTCACAGAACAATATATAAATATATATATTTATATATATATATATATATATATACATACATATATATATATATATATATATATATATATATATATATATATATATATATATATATATATACATACATACATATATATATATATATATATATATATATATATATATATATATATATATATATATATATATATATATATATATATATATATATATATATATATATATATATATATATATATATATATATATATATATATATTCAGGGGTGTGGAGTCGTAAAATAAAAGTAACGACTCCGACTCAAGCTGTTAAAATTTTTTGAATACAACTCCGACTTTAACTCCAAAGCAAAATTTTTGAAAAATTCTCTGAATTCTTTAAAAAATATTACGCGATAAATTAATTTTTTTTTTTGAAAAATTTATGAAACGTTCTTTGAGGTTTTGTATGAACATAAGGTTAATTGAATGTTTTGTACATGCACGTGCAATACCGAGAAGTTTTACTATTAGAGTCGGAGACGCGATTTTGTTTAGTGACTCCGACTCCGCTAAAAATGTCGCAATTCCGTCTCCGACTCCACAGCCCTGTATATATATACACACACTCTTATTAAAAAATCATTTTATTTTATTTTAGGTCCCTCAAGTCAAGGGTAAAGTATTATGGTATGAATGTGGTACTCCAATTTCTGATTCTAATTTTTTACAGTCTTATAAGGGGGGATCATATGGAACAAGGTGTAATATTATGTTTGCTAACGAAGAGTCATCAAGATGGGTAATGAGAGCTGATACTGAAATTAAAAATCTTTACACTGCAGGTCAAGATGCATGGACACCAGCAGTTGCAGGGGCGATGTATGGTGGGCTTTTAGCTGCTATCAAGGTTTCTATTTTTAAATAATAACTGAAAAAGTTCTAAACTATATCGGAATTTTACAGCTGTTTTTATTTTAATTAAAGGTTGTTGGCTTCTTCAGAGGTTTAGGAATTTTGCTTGAAATTTTACGGCAACAAGCTAATGATATACAGAAGAAAACGTCATTGACATATCCGGCTTCGATAATAAAAGCAATAAAAATATTTTTAGGAGCAACTCCGGTAATTTGCTTTGTTTGTTACGTTTTTTTCTTCTTCGTTTGTTTTGTTATAAAAAAATAATGACAATAGGGCGATATTATTAATGACGTTTTAGGTTTTAAATATAATATGATAAAAGTGAAATAATTCTTATTTACGAATACTTTGCCCATTTTAGGTTGAGTTTCAATTTGGTAATGATGAATGGTGTTAGATCTGTTTTTCATTTAATGTTTTTTTTATGTTAGCTTTACCTGAACTGCGTTTAAAGTTGTTAGTAGCGTTTAAAGTTGTTAGTAGAAATCAAATTTAAAAATAGCATTTTCCAACTTTTTAAATTGAATTTTCTTCTGTAACTCTTACGTAAAATTTTTGTTCAATAAAAATTTAGGTTATTTTTAATATAAATTTTTTATTCTAATTTAAGTGGTTGCTTATTTTGAATAATATTTTAGGTGGTCGGATTTTTTTAAGGGGAAGGTCAATTTTCCTATGGTTCTTTGTGACCCCTAATTTTACATTTTTATATTAGGTAGTGCAAACTTATTATTTTTTAGATTGCAAATATATAAATTATAGTTAGGATAACTAATTGTTTTGTATGTAAATTTTGCACGGTGATTTTTTTTTCTTTTATACGAGTATTTAATTAGAAAATTGAAGACGTTTTTATGGCGCGTTAGTAATTAAATAGTTTTTTACGCGAAATTTATGCATTTTTACATTTTCAATAAGTTTTATAATAAAAATTATTTATGACAATGATAATACAAAACTAATATATGTTGTCGTTGATTTAAAAAATAGTCAGTAAAACAGAAGTTTTATGTCAAAGATTTTTACTACAGGGTTGCCACTCAACCTGGGAAATCTGCAATACCTGGAAATAGCTTGAATCTCAGGGAAAACCTGGACAACTTTTTAAAATTTTTGTAAAACTTAGGAAAAGCTATCTTCTTTTTTTTTTTTAATATTTTGCTAATACATATACCAATAAGTTATATAATAATAAGATGTAGGTGTTGTTGTAAAAGTTTTAGTTTATCAAATATAAAGACTGCGGGTAAGTGAGGAAAATAATAATCTTGTTGAACCGGAAAAAAAATAGCCAAGTCAAGAAAAACTCAGTGGAAAAGTTCCACTCAGAGGAAAACGTTCTTTACTCAGGGAGAAACTTTAAAAATGTTGTTGAACAACTTTGCCTTTATAATTACAATCACTTAATAATTTATGTAAAAAAATCAGTAAATTTTTTTATTTCCATTTGGAAACAACTCTGTTAAATATGTTGGCTCCTATAATATCGAAGCCTTTACTTCCCTGTTGGATCGCCGCTTCTTTAACAATAAGTTTTGAGTCATAGTTCATATTAAACATATTAGCCATCGATGAATGACATACTCCCGATAATGCCGACTCAACTATTCTTGTTGCATAAACATTCCTTCTCTACATTGCTTTAGTTCGTCCAAAAGGGGAGCCGAATGAGTGTTCCTAGGTTTATGACATAATTTGGCCACGCTGCTTTTGTATTACATCAAACCTCTTTAGTTGCGCTTTGGATTGACCAAAATATAATATGCTGGCATATTCTAATTGACTCCGTATAAGTCCTTTATACGCTATATTTGAATGCTCCCTCAGAAGCCTGACAGATGCTAAAATTCCCATTTTAGAATAGCATTTTTTAACGGTTGTATCAATTTGTTCTTTGAATTAGAGATATTGATCTATAGTGACCCCTAATAGCTTAACATGAGTAACTGGTTGAACCTCAATATTTTTTAATTTTAATGGGTAGGTTATCGGTAAGTATTTTTCTCGGCAATTTGAACACCTTCAGTTGCGTTTTACTGGAGTTGATAGTGAAACCATAATCAATACAGAACTTATATGTATCTCCATACGCTTTTATCAATTTTTCAGTGACAACTACTCACTTTTAGTGAGCTGTCTGCAGCTGATAGGGTAATGTCGTCTGCAAACAAAAAAACTCAGTTGTTAATGATTCTCATGTAGATTTTGAATAGTTCAGGGCTAAGTCCACCACCTTGAGGTACGCCTCTTGTTATCAGCTTCCATTGGATAATCCTAGTTCCGTTTTCATCCTCTGAACCCTTCCTTCTAGGTAATTTTGAAATAGTTAACCAGCGTTTTGGCTTAGTCCTAATTTAGCAAGCTCATTTAGTAGACTCTGGTGTGACACTATCAAATGCTTTTGTTTACTCTGGTGTGACACTATCAAATGGTTTTGTCAAGTTTATTAATAGCGTGTCTACAAGTTTCCCTTTATTTAACAAGCCGTACCAGGAGTTAGTTGCTGTTATTAATCCAGTTTCACAGTTTGGATTCTTCGTGAATCTAAATTGCTGGATTGGTGTTAATTTTTTAGTTTCACTATATTTGGATAGTTGTCTGCATATTATTTTTTCATAAACTCTTGAAAGTAATGGTAAATTTGAGATAGGGCGGTACTTTTCAGGATCAGATTTTCTGCCTTTTCCCTTCCATATAGTTGTAATATTAGCTTTTTTCCAGATTTCAGGAAATACAACTTCATCTCTAGATTTGTTTAGAATGATGGTTAGATTTATTGCAAGAGAATTAACCAATCGTTTGATTAAATAAACTGAGAGTCCATCATGCCCAGCTGATCAGTTGCTTTTTATTTGGTTAAGTTCGTTCAAAACGGTTTCTGTTTTCACTAACTTAAAACTAAAGCTGTCGATTTGGTCACATTCTTATCGCCATACACGTGAAGTCCTATTTTTGCACTGAACTACTGAAGCTAGATGGTTATTTAGATAGTTTAAATTGATTGTATTTTTATCAAAGATTTGATTTTTATCCTTAGTATTGAAACACATTTTCTTAATACACTTCCAACCATCTTTAGGGTTTTTGCTTTGAAATGCTTCTCTTCCTTTGTCTGTTTCAAACTTCCTATTATAAGACTTCTGATTTTTTTTAATATCCTTAAGTTCCTTTTTATTTCATCTGTAAACTCTATATGTTTTCCTCTTTTTTTAGCTAAATAATCTCTTCTTTTTATCATAACTTTTATTTTTTTTGTCAATCCATTAAGGTCTAGTTGTTCGACACGGAAATTGTTTTACTGGCGCAAATTCATCAATTATTATTCTGATTGCATTATATCAAGTATTTACTAGATCGCTTGTTGTCAATGATGGCTCAAGTTTAATTAATTCAATTCTCTTATTGAGGTCTTCAAAGTTTACAAGTTTTTAAAGTTTCCAAATTTTACAAAGTTACAAGTTTACAAGTCTTCAAAGTAATAACAAAATTTAATTGTGTTGTTGTGAGTAAGAAAAGAAACGATAATTCTTTATAAGCTTATAATAGTAGTACAATATCTAATGCTATTGTAGATCTTGTTCTCATTTGTTATAACTTTCATTTAATATTATTATTTGTATTATTAGTTAATTATATATTATAACACTAACTGTTGTTATAGTATTACAAATAATCTGCCGTGTACCTTTTTTTAACGCAGGTAACTAAATTATAGAAATTGAAAAGCAATTATTGGAAGGAAATAATACCAAAAAAAAAATTTATACATTTTTAAAAACAAAAAATTATACAAAATTATAATTGTTTTCAAAAAGATCTTGATAAAATCATGATACTGTTACCTTTATCATCACTATCAAATTTATGTGTATTTTTATCGCCTTCTGTCATCAGACTAATTTTGATTTGATGAATGTTTTCCTTGATCCAATCAATATGGCACATATATCTTGATCCATTGCGTCATTGTTTAAGAACGTCGGGTAACTGCATCTAAATAAAATTATCTTTAAAGCAAGGTAATTTTGTACATTTTACAAGTACTTTTATACTTTACATTGTTCTTTGTATTTTTATACTTTACATTGTTGAATGTGAACATTAAGTGATCAATAGTAGGAAAAAAATGCATTACTGATCCGTGTCTAATTTACTTGATTATTAACCTAGATATCAATCTTTTTGGATAAAGATACATCAACATCATAGGGGAGATGGGGGCGCATTGATCGACGGGGCAGTATGATCTTTTAGCTTTTACTCGTTTACTTTTGCCTTAATTTAACAGAGAATGCAATTTAATTAACCATTATACTACCCTTCATTGCTTAATCGTAATAATTTTTGATAAGATCAACTTCAGCATTAAGAAAATTGAAAAGACTGTTTTTCATCATGAAAAGTGAGTTTTGAAAGTTGTAAACAAATTCAAATAAATTTTTAATTAGATTTCCGTATGACTTTACAACCAATTTATTGTAAACTCATATGTGTTAAGTTTATAATAAATTTGTTATTTTGAGTTGGTTACTGTATTTATAGAAGTTATTGGCATCAATATATCAACTGTACCTACTGGGGCACATTGATCGTTGACTATGCGGGGCTTATTGATCGGAGGATCAAAGTGCCCTATATAACTTATATTATAAGACTTTAAATTTTATACACTTAAACTTTTGACGAATAAAAAATCTTTAAATAAACTTTTAAAATTTCATTTTTAAAATGTAATAGTGTTTAAAAACTAATATTAATAACATTAGTTTTTAGTTTTACATAATTTTTACAATTTGTTTACATAATATTATTATATAAAATTATATATATATTTTTTATATTATATATATATGTTATATATTATATATATATGTTTTATATTATATATATATATAATTATATATTTTAAACAATCATTTTATTTTACTTTTTTTTAAATTTTCAGATCTTTAAATGGTTAGGTATAGAAAAAAAAAAAAAAAAACAGACAGAGTCGCTATATCATGCGATACAATGAAATCAGCTGTAAATGAAGTTTTAGAGGGCCGACTAGTGAATGTTGTAGCTTGCAAGTTTAGCATAAATCGAATGACCTTAAAAAGATATTGTAATAAAAAGAAGCTCAACCCAAACAAATCTTTTAAGTCTAATTACAACAATAAACAAGTTTTTACTGCAGAAGATGAAAAAAGATTGTCAGGTTATTTACTACATGCATCAAAAATGAACTATGGACTTTCAACTAAGTCAACACGATTATTGGCATACGAGTTTGCTGTAAAAAATAATAAGATTTGCCCTTCATCATGGATCAAGAATAAAATTGCAGGGATTGATTGGTTGCAAGGTTTTATGAAAAGACAACCAGAGTTGTCTTTACAAACACCTGAAGCAACTAGCTTTGCTCGATCAACTGCCTTTAACCAACACACTGTTGGAGAACTTTTCCAAAATCTGAAAACAGTAAGAAATCGATATAATTTTGATCCTTATTGCATATATAATGTTGATGAAACTGGTTAAACAACAGTACAAAAGCCAGTAAAAGTATTAGCAGGTAAAGGAAGTAAACAAGTAGGAAGAATCGCATCTGCAGAACGAGGAACATTAGTAACTGTATGTTGTGCTTCAAATGCAATTGGAAACTCTATTCCTCCACTATTTGTTTTTCTTAGGGTCAAATTTCATGATTACATGATAAAGGAAGGTCTTCCTGGATGCGTGGGATTTGCAAATCCTTCTGGTTGGATGAATTCAAACATTTTTATAGAATGGATAAAACATTTTGCGAGGTATTCAAACTGTTCTCATGAATCTCCAGTTTTGTTACTTCTGGACAGCCATAAAAGTCCCCATTGTACCCATAAATTGCAACCGCTGGATAGAACTGTTTTTGGACCATTGAAAAGGTTTTTTAATGCTGCGTGTGATAATTGGATGGTCACAAATCCAAGACCTATGACCATTTATGATATTGTTTCAATAGTTCGCATATACAAAAGTTTTCTCACTATCTAATATACAGAGAGGATTTCAAGTAGCTGGCATTGAGCCATTTAATCTAGAAATTTTTAAAGATGATGAATATTTACCATCATCAGTTATAGATCGTGCTGTTCCAAATGTAGTAAACACAATTCTTGTGGAACCTGAAATGACTCTAGCACATGCTGATGGTATGCAGCCTGAAATGCCTGTAGTACATCATGAAACAAGTTTTTCGAACAAAGTGTCACCAAGCATTGCTTCATTACTCACACCTGAAGTTTTGAAACCTTACCCGAAAGCATCTGCTAGAAAAAGAAGTGTTAAAAGTAGGCAATTAAAAACAAGGATTTTTGACTGATACTCCAATCAGAAATGAAATTCGTTTGTCAGAAGAAAAGAAAACCCTAAAACAAATCAACCAACAAAAGAAACTCATCGCAAAAAATTAAAAAAGGGAAAAAGTTAAAAACTGCTTGCTTAGAAACAAAAAACAATGTAATGTAAAAGTAGCATCACAACTTAACTTTGACAAAGGATGAAAATATAAAAAAATGATCTTGTAAACTTTAGTTCTAATAAAAGTCTTGTATGAATCTTGTATTTTCTTTGTAAACTTAAAATACTGTATTCTTATAGACTTTATAAGCTTCAAGTTTTGTAAAACTTAACATATATATATAGTATATAACGGGCTTATTTTTATAGATAGAATTGTGGTTATTCTTCTAATGTAAACTTTATACACTGGTGTGTATTAAGTTGTAATGATATGCATATATATATATATATATATATATATATATATATATATATATATATATATATATATATATATATATATATATATATATATATATATATATATATATATATATATATATGTTTTAAATTTTACTTTTTTTGTTAGATGTATTATATAATATACACTAATACCCTTCAACTAATGCATTTGTAGTACTTAGGTATAGCAGTATTAAACATGTAAATAATGTTACTCATATAAGATCAAAGCGCCCCATATCGGAGATCATAGTACCCCATTGCATGGGGTACATTGATCTTTTGCAAAGGTTGTTTTAATGTTGAAATATACCATGTTCATTAATATTTTTTATTAAAACATTTATTTTTACTTAAAGACAGATTGTTCTAGTTTAGTTTAGTAATTAATAAGTTTTTATATCTAGATCGGGTTGTTTGCAGTTTTCAAAATACTGCAACGGCGATCAGTGCGCCCCCATCTCCCCTACATCAACGCATATACACATACATAACACAAACTTTGGAGACAGTTATACTCGACCACTCTGGCACATTGGAAGGGAAGACTTTTAAAATTATATAATAATTTTTTTAACGGAAAAAAATGTTATAGATAAAAATTAATAAGAGCTTAACGCAATGCAATTTTAAAGTGAAATTCAAACTGTAAATCTTGCTAAATGTTTCAGTATGTTTTAACATATGTTTTTTTTTTTTTAAATTTATAATTTTTTTACACTACTTAATTTAAAGTTTACGTACGTTAGATATTTGCAAACACGTTCATTCACGCTTTCTTATAAAACAAAGTGCTTCGACTCTTTCTCGCCACTACCTCGGTTGCAATGGCTGCTAAGGGTTCCATGTCAAATAGGCTCAAAAGGACAAATTTAAGTTCTGTATTATTAATTAGATTTGATATTTCTCATAGATTTGTGCGTGGGAAAGTCCTTTAAAAACTTGTTTGAAAAAATGTAATAAAAGTAAAAATATTAAAAGATTTTATGCCATGAAAGTATGTATAAATTTACAAAAATTTACAAGAGCTTGTATTATACACGTTTTTTATAAGTCTTTTTACATTGTGTACAATACTTTACCTTGCATATTTTTTATAATAATGGTGGATTAGAGATGAATATTTAAATCATTTAAAAGTATTTATATATATATGTAAAATTTACAATAAAAGTCTTATTATAATCATGAAACTATAGTGTGGACCAGTCTGTTTTGGTTTGTTTTGTCAAAAGACAAGGTTGTTTGTGTGAATGAAAATCCATCAAGTTGAATAAATAATGGTGTTGTTCATTGTCCGAATCGAAATAAGAAACTTGTAGTAAAAAATTAAAATATAACACAACAGTTGGTTGGTATAAGTTTAAACTAAAATGTGATAAAACTACAGGTGTTGTGATAATGTGATAAAATTACAGGTGTTTATGATAAAGTGATAAAACTGCAGGTGTAAAACTGCATATTCCATATAAATGATTATAACATTTCTATGTTTATAAGAGTAGTATTGAAGACCATTTAATTTTTATTAAAGCTTATGTAAAGTATTTATTGTATTATTTTTGTAAGGGATTGGTATAATAGCATCAGGTAAAGTAAGAACATAGATAAACCGTAGCTAGATAAAACTTCAAAACTAGAGTTCTGAGCTCACCATAAATAAGAAAACCATAAATTTTTTCACATCAAGTGCCAAAAAGCGCTTTTGCAGAGTTTTTTCAATTGCTTAACGGCAATTGGTTTGCATGCAACTTTAATTTTAGTTTCTTAACCCTCAAAGTTTCTTTTCAATACTTTTGAAAATTGAAGTTTGGCATTTCGCGGACTTTATTATCAAAAGAAAATTACATCTATGTTTTCAGTTTTTATATTTCAAATATTTCATATAAATTTCTAAATTTCAACTTTGAAATATTAAATCAAGAAAAAAAGGTTTGCCCTACATTTGTCAAGATCTTCTGCTAAATTTTCTCTTCTCGTTGTGAATGTACAAGAGTGACACAATACTTGTCCAATGATAACCCTGCACCTTTTACATATTTTTATTGTTCTGGTGCCAGATCCCTTTACTCTTACCAACTTGATTTTCTCTTGATTTTCAGATACTGATCCTGCAGTAATTTTATTTCGAGCAATTTTACAGATACCACAAACACAGAATGATTGGTTTCTTGTAAGAATGCTAACTTTGACGGTTGACAAATCATATGGTTTACTCAGAATAATGTTTTTATCTCCTTTTTCAAGTTTTTCTAATGCTTTAAGTTTACTTAATGCTTTAAATTAGTATAAGTGCCATAAGAAAATTTTTCATTGTTTTAATCCAATGATTTTGAAAAGAGCTTATGTATTCTGCTCAATGTCACACTTCCTTCATTCACTTCTGCCACTCCTGATCCTTTTTAAAAACAAAAGTCAGAATAAGGCTCTTTTATATTTGTGAGATTTTTTAATGTTTGGCATTCTGAAACACTATTTAAATTTTTTTTTAACTCTTGCAGTAGATAAAAGTTTAAAGTTTCTATTAATAATTTTTACGCTACACCACAAGAAAGTATACAAAACAGAGGATATATTCATATATAATATTCATTTAACCCTGAACCCTGACGTAATTAAACGTTTTTTACTATGACTATAGTGTTATTCAGAAGTTGCCTTAAAATTAAAGTTCTAAGGTCTAAATATTTGTCTAAGAAAGGGGCAGTAACAGCATTTCAAATAAAAAACTCTATTATTATGAAGGCGACAAAAGTCCATATGTAAAATTCTTATAATTGTTATAACGTCCAAAAGTTATGACTTCGTAAAGTTGACAAGTCTCTCAAAATGAGGATGTTTTAAACTTTTTTTGATCACCATTTTTAATAGATAAGAAATTTTTTTTAGTGGAAATAATTTTTCCGATGAGTTATAATCTATTTTAAAATACTTCAAGTAAAAAGTTTTTTCCTTCTTTTCATATTTGTGACAGTGGATACCGATTTTTCAATTGTATAATGTTCCCAGGCTGCGATCACTTTCCAGTATCAATATTACAAAATTCCAGTATCAATATTACAAAATTCCAGTATCAATATTACAAAATAAGTTGCACCATCTCACAGTGGTCTAGAAAACTTAAATTTTGGCAAAAATTAAAAAAAAAAAAAGTCTTAAACTTTTGTTATTTTTAGTATTTTTAATTTAACATTGTCCTGGCAATTCAAAAATATATAGGTTTCACAATTTTTCTTGAAAGAAAAGTCAATAGCCGTATCCATGCACGATTAAAAACCGATGAATAATTTCTTTCAAAATTACAACATTTTTTCATTTGTCTATATATTTAAAACTATATGTACATATGTAGAGATTTTTTTTTAATAAATTTTTTAGAGTTTAATATAAAATAATAATAATTTTTTATTATTGTATATTTGCATATGTTATTTACGTTTGAAACTAGCATAAAATAAAAGTTTTTTTTTCAATTTCAACTTCTTCCTCCAACTTATATCCGCATGCATGGCCTTTATCGTTATGATTTTATTAAATCATAATACCCAGCAAACATATCAGCGTTGAATCAACGTTGAAAACAAGTCGCAGCGTAGAAAAAACGTTACAGTCACAAAAACAACGTGCTTTCAACGTTGAATCAACGTCTGTTTTTGTATACTAAATCGATGTAAATTGAAACGTTGAATAAGCGTTGAAATTGTAACGTAATTTAGCTTCTCAAAATAAAACGTTTATTCCACGTGGAATCGACTTACTCAAAAAGCCACTTTAAATACCTTTTAAAGTATAAGCTTTATCAACGTTAAAAACAAACCGCTTTTTAAACTTTACATTTTCAACGTTAAATAAGCGTATAAATTTTATCTTATCTTATCTTCGCGTTTATCCAACGTTGAATAAAAGTACGCAAATAATCACTGTGAAAATGTCGCAAAAATTATGGTTTATCAACGTTAAGGTGAGTTTCCACTCATCCGTTTTTCTACGGGAAAGGGAAAAGGAACGGAAAAATAATCACGTGAGCATACTCAATTTTCTTTCGGACAAATAAAAACTCTTATTACGCATGCTCACGTGATTATTTTTTTCCGTCCTATCCCGTTCCCTTTGAAAAACGGATGAGTGGAAACTCGCCTTTAGACATTAGCTGCTTTTTCAACGAATTTAAACTATTTATTAAACAACGCTTATTCAACGTTACATATACCAACGTTAAAAATGTTATAATTAAAAAACGTTGAAAGAGTGTTACTTTTGCCAACGTTAATAAAACGTTGTTTTGACAATGTTGAGGAAGTGGCACATTGAAATTTATTGTCTCAATAACTAGGGTTGTTAACCGGAGGATTTCGTGCAAATCCGGAAAAACAACATTCTTTCAAAAGGAGATTGAGAACGTTACAAAACATTTAATGTTACAAAACATTTAAAATCGCAGAATGTTACAAAACATTTAAAATCGCCGATGTTCATTTCGCTAAAGCCACTTCCAAAATTTAGCATTTCGCAAGTTGACATATGAAACAAAACTACTTTGCAACTTACGAAAGTAGCGGTTTCGGAAGTCGCACTTGCGAAACAAACATTTTCGCCAAACGACGTTTTGAAGTCTATAAAGAAAATTTGTTTGCCAGACTGATTTTAATTGTAAAAATTACCATCGTTAAATCCCAAAATGTTTATAATGAATTTTTATTTTCAGTATAATAACATTTTGAATTTTTATGGTTTTATTTTTAGAAATATTGATAAAAAATAAAATTTCTTTCGAAACGAAAGTATTTCGGATCACAACATACGAAAGAATTCTACATACGGAAATAAACTTACGAAACGTGCCATAATAAACATATATATATATATATATATATATATATATAACGATGTTTTTTGAACTCATTACGTAAATCAAAAAAAAGAATGATGGGTAGGAATATACATGTTTTTTTTTTTAAAGCATATGAAATTTTTGAAACAGGTTTGAATATGCTTAAGAAAATAGTAAAAAGAGGCTCAAAAATATGCTTTAGTTTAAGCATATTTCTGATAAAATATACCTATTTCAATAATTTCTAAAAGTGTGCACGTTACTAAAGTTCTAGCAGACTTTAAAGGTATGTAAAGTCCTGTTTGAATACGCTTTTCGAAGTATAGATCTTAGAAAATATTGTTTTTTAATTTTAATAAGATATAAATTTAGGTATAAGATCGTATAGTTCAATCAGTTAGATACCTGATAATTCACCGCAGAGATCTAGGCTCGCATCCCGCAGCCATTGTAACTTTTAATCATCAAACTCTTTTTACTTAAGATTTTCCTGATATATAGAATCCTATTTGCATGCGTATCTCTTTCTGTAAATTCTGTTATATATTGTTTCTTAATTATATAATAAATAAATATTACTATTCCCTTCCCGGTGGGAAATGAGCTAGCGACTTGTGAGCGACTAGCTAGCTTTATAGCGATTTTCAAGCGATTTTTTTTCTTATTTTGTTCTTTACTAATGTCTCTAACATCTTTACAAATTCGATTTTTAGTGTTGTATCTATTATAATTATGAGAATAATTGAACTTTAAAGATTGCGATTTTGTAGCAATGTGTCGCTAGCTACATATCGTAGCTTTGTAGCTAGCTACAAAACATCTACAAATCTATAGCTGGTTGATAGTTACATACCAAAAAATTTTTTGATAGCGATTTTATTACGATATGACGGTAGTTTCAATAGCCTGTGAGTCTTTAGCTCATTAAGCTAGCTGTCCTCATAGCCAAATCGCTGTCGTTATCTTTACAAATATCGATAGCTTTTCGCTAACTTAAAAAAGTTAGCGATCCTCGTGGCCAAATCGCTGTCTTTATCGTAACGAATATAGCTAGCTATTCGCTAGCCGATTTCCCACCTTGTTCCCAGCCAACATATCAGCGTTGAATCAACGTTAAAAACCTGTCGCAAAAAATGTTGCGGAAACGTTGACAAAGTAATCGATTTTGAAAAGATATATAACGTTGTTAAAGAGACGTTGATTAAACGTTGTAGCGTAACGTTAAAAAATTGTTACTAAAAGACATTACAAATATGTCGCAACTAAACGTTGAAAAAGCGTTACTTTAAAAGCGTTGCATAGGCGTCGCAACTTAATGTTGAAAAAACGTTACTTCAAAAGCGTTACTTTAACGTTATAAAAGCAGTTCATTTTGCAAGGATTTGTAACGTTGTTAGTAAAACGTCGATTTAACGTGACTCAAAGACGTCGAGTAAAGGTTGATATATTACGTCAAATCAACGCTCAAATGCGCTGGAGAAAATAACGCAAAATATTATTAAACGTAATTAAACTTGGCTATAATGTATATTGAATTTGCATATAAAACAAAATTGTATGTTGAACTTGCAGTATTTCCAAAGTCTGCACTTGCAGTATTTCCAAAGTCGATTTTTAATACAAATAGTAATATACAATGAAAAACAAAAAAAATATACAATTTATTTATATAAAATTTACAATTTATAGATAAAAATATAAACATCTTTTTTAAGATTTATGTGTGTGAGTGAATTTAAAGGATTTACGTGTGCGAGTAAAATTTATGTGTGTAAGTGGATTTACAGGATATCGTATCGATAAGCCAGGATATCATTGAGATACAGAATCTAAATCAAAAACTAAAACTTGTATCATTAACAATCTGGAAGCAAATGTTTAAAAAATGTTATTGAATTAGTATGATCATTATTAAATTTAAAAAGTAAATATATATATATATATATATATATATATATATATATATATATATATATGTATATATATATATATATATATACATATATATATATATATATACATATATATATATATATATATATATATATATATATATATATATATATATATATATATATATATATTATATATATATATATATATATATATATATATATATATATATATATATACATATATATATATATATATATATATATATATATATATATATATATATATATATATATATATATATATATATATATATATACATATATATATATATATTTACTTTTTATCCGGGGCCAGGGCCGGGTTTGAGACCAGGCTGCATAAACATTTATACATCCTAAAATATATTTTTTAAATTTAAAATTCATGCTATATTTTGTATATATATGCATATATGAACATCATTGTGATCAACATGATCATCATAATCATCATAATCATCATCATCATAATCATCATAATCATCATAATCATCATTATCATCAACAGCATAAAAGCGGAAAGCTTGACAATGATTATAAAAATTATGTTGATGTTTGCTGGAATAAAAGTTTTGAAGCTTTTATTACTTCTCTTCATTTTTAAATCAAGCCTCATTCTACTCTACATCTTTCAACATTAATTACGTTTTTCAGCTTTTTTATAAGAACATCTCTCTTAAAAAAAAATTGTCCTCTTTTTTATTGCAATAAGCTAATATATAAATAAAGCCTTGTCTGATGTAAATCTCTGATATTCTCAGTTTACTAAATCTTGTATCTTAGATGTTGATTCTAGAGACTTTAGGTTAGTCAAAAGTGTTATTAACTAAAGTAAGCCTAATGTTTAATCTCTAACTTATGCGTCTCATCTTTTTACTTTACCCCAGAGTAAAACAGAGCTATTTACAAAGAAATCTCACTATAGTTTGACTCTTGAATATAACGTACTCATACTCTTCCTGACAGTAAAATATTTTTGCTAAACTTTAAATTAATCTAATAATAAACATCCAAATTACTCTAGCATCCAATACTAAAACTAATTCTCAATTAAACACTTCTACAATGTGTGCTTCAGACAAGATTTCCATCATAGTCTTAAAAAAGTGTTCTCCATCTATCTACAATTTTTGCTAAACTTTAAAAAAGTGCAAAATACATGGTTCCAATTTTTCAAATTTCTAGAAAACACTTGGACCTCTCCAAGTATCTTACGATTCTTCTTCACTTTGTTATTAGTTTCTTCTAAGTTTCTATAAAAAGGTTTTTAGGTAATTAAATTACTTCTTTCTAACTACAGTAGTGAAGTTATTCTTGAAGGCCTACCCTCTTTATTTCAAGTAACTTTAGGGTTCTATATTTTTTCCTGTAATATTTTTTATCTACAATAACATTCATAATGAAATCTAAAGTGGCTCTATTTGCTGATGACTCCACTTTATACTCTTGTCTTGACAATAAATCTTCACTTTTTATTTGCTTAGAACAAGCAGCAAATTTTAAATTTGATCTCTCTTCTGTATTAACCTAAGGCTTGCTGTGTCTTATGGAATTAAATTCTGGACTTGAAATCCACAATTTTTGTTAGACAACAAAATTCATTTATTTGCTACAAAAACATATTGCAATATTGTTGGTATTCCTATATTGACAAATAAAAACCCTTTAACTATTATTATATATTATATAATAATAATATTATATAATAATAATAATAATAATAATAAATATAATAATAACAATAATATATATAAATAAATATATATATATATATATATATATATATATATATATATATATATATATATATATATATATATATATATATATATATAAATATAAACAAAATTATGTAAAAACAAAAATGTAGAACAAGTGTAAACAGATTACAATATATATCTAGGCAATAATAATACCATAAACAGATTCAAAATATTACTTATTCCGAAATAAAAATAAAATAGTTTATTTGATATAGTACTTCACCAATAATATAAAATATAATAGTTTTTTATTCATATAAAACATTTAAAATAGCAATAACTACTGTAAAATTTAATGAACTACAGTTACTTTAACTCTTTTAAGTCTAAGTTTGTTGCAGGAATCAACGATTGGAAAATTATTATAGGTAGCTTTCATTGCATGAACACAAGATGGCCAAAAAAACCATCAATCTTTTTTAGAACAAGATGGAACAACTGCCTCTGCTTTAAACCTAACGTATATGTAAATAATGTATATATAAATCTTTATATATACATTATATACATGCATATATATTATATATATATATATATATATATATATATATATTTATATATATATATATATATATATATATATATATAAATATATATAAATATATGTATATATATATATATATATATATATATATATATATATATATATATAATATATATATATATATATATATATATATATATATATATATATATTATATATATATATATATATATATATGTACATATATATATATATATATATATATATATTATATATATATATATATATATATATATATATATATATATATATATATATATATATATATATATATATATATATATATATAAATGAATATCTAGTTTTATGTGTATACACAGAGCTGTCACGTTTTAAAAATGTTTACAAGGGAGACTTGGAAAAAGTTTTATACCACTGGATATTTGTCCACTAAAATACCTCTGTTGACTAAAAAAGTTTTTTAATGATTTATTACTTTGACAACTAACTTAAAAAAGTCAAAGTTTGGCCACTGACTGAGCTGAAATTTATTCTGTATAGATATACTTTTATATATTTATGCTTGTGTTAAGCAATTTTTAACAACCTTTAACCATTTTTCTTAACTTATAAAATGAAAACAGTTTAAAAAAGTTAGAAGCTTGGCGTATTTTAAGTTACTAATGAGGAAAAGAAAGTTTTTAAATTATTTTTAAATGCAGGTTGGAGATAAGTTTCTCTTCAAAATTTATAGGTCTGTATACAGATACTTAATAAAACTAGTATACAAACTCTTAATAAAATAATAAGTAAATGTTAAACTATATAAATATTAAATTCCTCATAAAATATTCATTTCTTAAATATTGATAATAATTCTTTATTAAAATTTCCAAACCATTATACCGACTTTTATAATTTTCAATAAAAATGACTAGACATGACAATATTTTGTAATTCAAAAAAAAAAACATGTATTTATTATACACACAAAATGCCTCTCTTATACATTTATCAAGTTTTCTTTGCCTTTCCATTACGGCAAATTATTTTTGTAATGGCTAGTTATTGAGACAATAATTTTCAATGTTTTCTCAACATTGTCAAAACAACGTTTTATTAACGTTGGCAAAGTAACACTTTTTCAACGTTTTTTAATTACCGTATTTTCAACCAACGTAGAATAAGTGTTGTTTTTTAAATAGTTTAAATTCGTTGAAAAAGCAGCTAATGTCTAACGTTGATAAACGCTGCGACATAACATAATCTTTGCGACGTTTTTACAGTGAATACTTGCGTACTTATTTTTAACGTTTAATAAACGCATTTTTTTGAGAAGGTAAGATACGTTTAAATTTATACGCTTATTCAACGTTGATAATTTAACGTTTAAAAAGCGTTTTTTTTTTAACGTTGATAAAGAATATACTTCGAAACGTTTTTAAAATGGCTTTTTGCGTAAGTTAAATCCACGTTGAATAAACGTTTTGTTTTGAGAGGCTAAATTACGTTACAATTTCAACGCTTATTCAACGTTTCAATTTACCGCGATTTAGTACACAAAAACAGACATTGATTCAACGTTGAAAGCACGTTGTTTTTGTGACTGTAACGCTTTTTCTACGTTGCGACTGGTTTTCAACGTTGATTCAACGCTTAAATGCTTGCTGGGATAGTATCACTTAAACAAGAAAAATGTTATAAATTTTAATTATTACAAATTTGTAGAAAGTAATATTTTTTATTATTTTTAATAATAAAAATTTAATCATAAATACTCAATTTATTTATTTATTTATTTATTTTTAAGTTCATTTAGGTGGCCCAAGAAGTCCTTTCGGTCCTATCGCAGAGCACCGCGGAAGAACATTTAATAGGAAGTTCACGCAATGTTCACATAATGTGATAAAAACAATTGGTTCTTATCACATTATGATAAAAACCAATTGTTAAGGTAATCTTTTAGTTAATTTATTTACTCAAATCTAAACAAATAGTTCATTTTGAATAAGATTTTATTTTAACTAAAAGAATTAATATCTCAGCATAAAATTATTAATGTATGTATTAATATTATATATATATATATTAACAAATTTTCATAAAAAACATTCTCATAGCAACTTCGAAACGCTTTTTTTGTTTGATTATATTGTAGTAATTGTGAAGGCGGCTTAAATTAAAAAACATTCCCGAGAGAAAAATTTTTCTAGGAATTATTTTATCTCTAAATTTAAAACAACAAATTTTTTTGCAACATTTAAACAATGATATAATTAAAACTAGTAAGTACGAGTAGTGGGTTGATATTAACATTTAGTAACTAACATTTAACATACAGCAGATATAAGCTGGTAAAGAAATTTGAAATAAAAAGATTCTTTTCTTTTAATCTTTAATTTAATCTTTTTCTTGTTTTTACTCCTGCTATTTATAAAGTATTAAAAACTAGTTTTTAAAGATTATAAGGTTATAACTATAAGGTAAACTAAGTGGGATATTTTTTCTTTATTTAATTAGCATTGTACTTTACATTAACTGCAAGGTGCAATGTACTAAGAATACTTTTATTTCTTTTTATGTTTACATTTTTATAACAATTAATAATCTAATTAATAGTAGTTAAACATTTATTTTATAGCTTATAGTTATTGATATCACCAATAAACAAGTCATTTGAATATAAGTCAATAAAAATAGATATAAGTCAATAAAAAGTTCCTTTTAAAAAAAAGTTTGCAAAACATTTTTAGTAGCCGATGCTCAACTTCGAGTGTTTATTACTACTATCTTTATTTCTCTATTTTTTTTTTTTTTTTTTTGTTCTTTTTGCATAATTTTTTCCTTACATAAGGATTTTTATACAATTTTTCATTCTTTTATATTAGGACTACATACAAATTGTGATTTGTTTTTAAAAATTTTTAAATTTTGTATATTTTATATCGTTATATGTCATACTTTTATATTTTATATTATTATATTAGCAATTGCAATTTTTTTGATCAAACTTGCGTATAAGTGAATCATTTACATTATTGTTGTAATATATTAATATATTTATAATAATTATTGTCATTGTTATGCTATATTATTATTCTAGATGCTTGCTGTTTTGTTTACAAAAACTATTATTTTTACTATTTCTTCTTTTTCTCTTTTTTTACCTTGAACTATTTGTTTCACTTTTTTCTTCATTAATTTTTTTTCTCTTGATTTTTTTTCTTATCGCCATTATTATTTCTATTATTTTTACTTTTTTTATTAATACTATTAATATAACTATTTTTGTTACTATTATTATAAAAACTATTATTGCTACTATTATTATAAAATTGATTGTTGATTAACAATCTATTTTAATTTAACAATTATTGTTTTTTATTTTAGTTGTTGCTTGTATTATTTGTTGCTATTATTGTCATACAATTTTTCAACTCATTTTTCAACAACTACTTTTCAACTCAATTTTTCATCTAGTAATTATTTACTTTTATTTATTTGAAGTTTTTCGTTTCATATTTATACCAGGGATAAATATTTGGCATTTATTACATAGCTTCTTAGATACATAGATTATATATATATAAAGTATTGTATAAGATTATTAAACTTTTTCTAAACTTTTCTATCTTTTTTGATATGTGTCTTTATCAAGGCCTTCTTAAACAGGCCGCGACAGCTCATTTTCCGTAAAATTAGCGAAGGCCGATTTTTTTACGGAGAAGTATAGTTTCAATGAGGATTTTGGTTGTTTGATTTAAACTATAATAGTTAAACTCGTAAAATGCCTAATAAATGCTGCGTTTATGGTTGCTCCTCAAATTACAAACAAAAGTAAAAGATAATGTTTATGTCACAATGTATAGATTCTCCTTTAAATCCGAGGATCGCAAGTTATGGATTAAAAAACTTCCAAATGCAAACTTTGTGTTTACAGATTATAAGCGAATTTGTGATCAGCACTGGCCGAAAGATGCAGAATTAAAAAAAGTTAAAGGTGGTAGTTTTGTTCCAGTGCATCCTCCATCAGTCTTTAAAGGTATACCAGTGTCTTGTATTCCAATAGTGTCTAGAAAACGAGATGTCACTGGGTTGATATGACTGGGTTGATATGCTCTGAAAGAAATAATTTACCTGATGAGTTCGAAAACTTCAAAAAATGGACGTTATTCAATTTAATACAATTGTAAAAAATTTGAAGTCAATAATAAATTACTGTGAAGAAAAATTTTATTTTGTTGAAAAAGAAAAAAATATAACTTTAATATCATATGAACATTGTGGACCAGTACCTAAGTTTTCAATATATATAACTTTAGAAGATTATGGAGATATTTATTTTACTGGATATAGCCAACTTTTACAAATTAAACTGTCTTTTTTAAACAAAGGAGTTATTAAATATTATTCTCAACTGGAGAATGCTGTTAGTTATGTTATTAATAATGAAACAGATTCTAAGTGAGCAAGTTATATTAGGCATCAAGTAGCTTTATTAAATAAAACAAACAATACACCATTAGCACTATGCTCCTTTGTCTTTTTGGTCGCCCACGACTTGTTATAAAAGTTTTTCCAGTTTGTAAAGTTACAACAAATTTTCAAACAAGCGTGATAGAAGAATTAAATCAACAAATCATAATTGCAGGTGAAAAGCCTCTTGGGTTAATAATGGATAACTGTCGAGTAAACCAAAAAACATTTCAATATTTTAATGCAAAAAAAGTTCCAGCATACTATCTTTTAAATGACACTGTGCATATTTTAAAATGTATTTGAAATAATTGGATCACTGAAAAATTACAATCTTTAAAATATAGATTGCTAAATGATAATGGTACTGTGCGACTTGCAGAATGGAAATTTATAATTCAACTTCATGCTGCAGATAGTCGAATAGTTAAGTTGTCACTCTTAACACAAAAAGCTGTGTCACCAAAACCAATTGAACGACAAAATGTTGGATTAGTTCTTAAAGTTTTTTGTAATGAAACAGTTGTAGCATTACGTGTAAAATTTCCTGAAGCTGAAGATACTGCACTTTTTATTGAAACAGTTGTTTCAATAAAAAGTGCAGTAAATTGTCAACAGTAAAGCAAAAGGTCTAGATATTAGATTAAATGATATTCGAAGAAAGCCTATTACTTCAGTTAATGATTGGCAAATAGATTTCTTAGAGAACTATATTTCGTATTTTGCTGAAAATTTGAAATGCGTAAATTCAAAATTAAGAGAGAAAAAGTTAACAATGGATACTGCAAGTGCTTTGCAAAAAACTTCTAAAAGATTAGCAAGCTGCGCCAAGTATTTGTGGAATTGCGGTGTATCTTATGTATTGTTAGGACATATGCAATCAGATGCACTAGAAAAACAGTTTAGGAAATATCGGCAAGGGTCAGGTGGCACATATCTGATAACTGTGCAAAATGTTATTCAAAAATTTAGAATCGACAAAACTAGAAAGTTGCTAGACAAGCATACAGATTTTTTAATATTTCCTCCTGCTCACCACCACTGCGATAAGTGTGAACTTGATGTGGAGTTTATTATGTCAATATGTGAAAATTGTGAGGATTTGTTGCCAAATGATTGCAATCAAGGACTTTTATATATTGCAGGTTTTATTGCTTACAAACTTCCAGAATTACATTCAATTTTAGAAGAAACAGACAGCTTTGATATGTTTCAAAAATATGGAACTTTTATATTTCTTTGAATAGGGGAAGACTAAGAGAGCCTTCTGACAATTTAGTCTACTTTGTTTTTTAATGTTTTTTTATATTTGAAGTGACACTTGTGAATAAAGTTTCACCATTGCTGTGCAAGAAAGGATTAATTGACATTTTTATTAACTGCAATAGTAAATTCAATTGCTTGTTCAAAGTGTTAAAAAAGTTTGCTGCATTTTGGCAAACATTTTTTTAAACAATTATTGTAAAAAACACTCTGAAGATTTTGGGAAGGAATGTTTAATAAAACAAGCAAAACTTTCAACTTCAAAATAAAATACTTTGAGTCAAAAAAGTCAAAATAATTTTAATAAAATAAAGTTAATATATTTGCTTGTTTTTATCAAAAAATTTATTATTTGTATTACAAAAGTTAAACAGCTAAAATAAACATATAGTTATAAAAACGAGATTTAGTCATTTTTAGCTAAACTCCTTAAATTTTTATTTAATTAACTTATGTAATGTAATTAACTTATTTCTAAACGTAAAAAAAATTCCTACAATATTTGCTTTCGAAATTCAATCAAAATGTATTGTCCTAATAAAGCTCTTTATTTGTTTCTGAAGTTTGTTTACTAAAGCAAAGATAAAAAATAATTTTAACCGTAAAAAAGTCGGCCTTCGCTAACTTTACGGAAAATGAGCTGTCGCGGCCTGTTTAAAAAGGCCTTGGTCTTTATATATGTAAAAATGATCATCTAATAAGATTAAACCTATTTGTTTTACAAAAATTTGGTTGTAACACCTCATAAAAAAAATTTTTGACAAAATTTAAAAATTAATATTTTAGGAACTAATAAGTTTTAATATTTAATATTTATGTTAGTATATGTAGTTTATAAATATATTGAAAAAATTAATACAATTACCATATTTAGCAATATTATAAAGTTTTTTTGAAAGATGTTTTATTTGAGAAAGAAAGTTTTCTTTATTTATCTTTGAATAGCAATATCTAATTCTTGTTGCAAGCTCTTCCAAACTCTCAGCTCTCTAATTATTCTAGTACACTAGCCGTTTTAAATCACCTCAAAAGTTTTTAATTGGTCTTGCTTTTGGAACGTTAGCTGGGTTTATATCTTTGGGTACAACTTTGATTTTTTTTCAATTTTAAAAAGTTGATGACCGACTTTGCGTAATGTGATCAAGCTAGATCAGGCCAGAAGATAAATGCATTCTCTTTTTTATAATATTCTGGTACTAGAGGGAGTAAAATTTTTTCTAGTATCTCTTTATAAGTGTACTGGTTGATTACCTGCTAACTGTGATGAATATAAAGAGGGTTTATTCCACGTGGACTGATCCAACAAAAAACTAAAAGCTCGTCGTCGTAGTTTTTACGCAAATTGTATCTTAATTCGTCAGAACCTTGGAAGGATCAGCGGCATAAAATCTATTATTACCAGCTAATGTGCTATTGTTTAAAATAAAATAGCTTTCATTATCCATAACAAAATCCAAGATTTTATAATTTTCGTACAATTTACGACATTTAGGACGCATAGCTTTCCTCTGCTGATGGCTACGATATGGATAATTTGTTTTTTTGAAAGTTCGAATGTTAGTCATTGTTATTAAAATTTAGGAAATTCGAGTTTGATTACAGTTAAAAACTTGAGCTACTTTCTTTTGGGAGTACCCTGACTTATTTTCAAAAAATACAGCAATCTTTGAAATATTTTCTTTAGCTATCTTAGCGATTCGACCACTTTCAACTTTTCTTTATAGAATTCATTCTACAATTTTACGATTTTATGGTAAGCAGTTGATCTGGGTAAACCCCATTCCATAAACTGCTCAGCAACAAACGCTTTACCTTTTTTTCGATTTTTTTGGAAAAAAATTTCCATCATATTTTCAAGGTTCTTTACTTTGACCATTTTATTTTCAATATATAAATAATATTTTTAGCTTAATTAAATTAAATTTAAATAGATTATAAAACCCTCTTTCAAATAAGTATAAAGATTTTTTGCGTGCATGAAATAAATAACATTAATAAATGCAATTAAAATTTGTCTGATATTTTATTTATAGGGTGTTATTTTTTAAATATTTAATATATATATATATATATATATATATATATATATATATATATATATATATATATATATATATATATATATATATATATATATATATATATATATATGTATATCTACTATAGCATATTTATATGCGCAATTGCTCACTTTTTTTGCTAGCCTAAATTAAGTGAGCATTTTTAGAAAACGATGAGGGAAAACGAAGAATAATGAATGAAAATGTTGCTAACCCATACCAAACCCTCAGTCGATGTAGCAGCACTCAACGGCGAGTCAGGCTATTTGTCAGTCGATGTATGTACTGAAGCCCCCGGCAGCAGGCTATTTGACATTAGGTGAGTATGACATCATCATGCTCACCTAACTCAGCAGTATAAGATATATATTTCACCCAGTTAGTTAACATATATTGGTAAAACGTTAGAACAATGTTGCGAGTTGGGTTGACACTACATCGGTTGCCAACGTTGTTTTTATATTATAAAAACAACGTTGACAACCGATTTTAGAGTTTCATATATATATATATATATATATATATATATATATATATATATATATATATATATATATATATATATATATATATATATATATATATATATATATATATATATATATATATATATATATATATATATATACCCACAGATTGACTCAACACCATATATATTTTGAACAAACAAGTATAGTACAATTAAAAAAATAAAAAAATACACACGTCGATGTCCCTGGAAAACTCGAAAAACGAACTTGTTCGCTTGTTAGCAAATGAGTTTCAGGATGATCCTAATACCTTTTCAAGAGTGATGTATTATTTGGATGAGGAAGAAAAAACATATCAAAATAATTCTTCTCCACTCTGGCGAACATTAAAATGTTCAATGCATAAAAAGGAATTGTTTAAAAGTTACGCAAAGCGTATTTCGGAAGATACCAAACTAGCAAAAAAAGACCTTTGCTTTAAAAATAAAATGTGCTAAATTTATGAAAATATGGTTGAGGTATCTGAGAATATAACAGACATTGATGATTTTCAAAGTTTTGATATGAAAGCATTTTTCGAAAAAAGTGCTATCGAAAAAGCCGGGTTGATCGGTTTTGCTTCAGCATGGACAATTGTACCAATGAATTATCAAAACGAAATAATGAATTTTATGGAAACTTTGATAACCAACAAAACCATTATAATGTCAATGAATAATGCTGTTGAGTTAGTCAAAAAATATGGAGGAGAAGTCGTAAGAACTACTCTAGCAGCTGTTACGCTTGCCTACGATGTTGTCAAATCTATTTTTCGCTGGTGGAACGGAGAAATATCTGGTCGTCGGTGCTGTAAAAATATAGTAGATTCACTTTGTACAACTGTTGCCAGTGTTGTTGGAGGAATAAGTGGAGCTGCAATCGGCACTTTACTTGGTCCTGTTGGCACAGTAGCTGGTGGTATAATTGGTGGAATAATTTGTGCTTCGGCTGCTAATGCTCTTTCTGACCGTATGACACAACGACTGTTTCGAGTACCAAAAGAAGAAGCATTAGAAAACGCGTTTCGATTTTTTAATATAAATCTAAGAGCATCTAATCACGAAATTAATACAGCGTACAGAAAAATGTGCCTTTTGCATCATCCCGATAAGGGAGGCAATTCAAAAGATTTTCATTATGTTCAAGTTAATATGGCCATTATTAAAGCAGCAAAGGGAGAGTTGTGAGAACTTTAATTTAGAACATTTGTTGGGTTTATATTTTAAGCAATATTTTAAAAACTACAAAATAGAATGTGTGACAATGTCAAGCACTAGTTTTGAGCACAACGATTAAACTTTTACCATTTTATTTTAAACTTAATCTTAACCTGGTCTAATTTGCAATAATACATAAGATAATCAATAAAATAAAGCTAAATATAATATTTTTATAAAAGTAAAAATTTTTATGCAAAATATGTTATGCAAATTTGCAACATAGATATATTTTTATGCAATATGTTTATATATATATATATATATATATATATATATATATATATATATATATATATATATATATATATATATATATATATATATATATATATATATATATATATATATATATATATATATATATATATATATATATATATATATATATATATATATATATATATATATATACTAGCTCAGATCGGACCCGTAAAAATACGGGATTTTGTAAGTCTATTCCAAATCGAACTTTTTAATACCTTTTCCTTATATATCTTAGCTTTTCCAATCCGTAAAATACGGGTCTTTACCAACCCTATTATTTCTATACATACCTATTCAACACCGATTATTTCTATACCTATTCCTTATTTACTTCAATACTTTCAAGTAAAATAATTTTGTTCTGAAAAACTACTTTAAGAGCAGAAAATTAGATAAACTATAAAACGCTATGGAATCGCCCACAAATTACGCAACGCTAAATTTATTTTTCAAAAAGTAGAAGAGATCTTCAGTTCTTTAGGATGACGTTTTTCATTAAACTTAATGAGCTCTAAAAATTTAGATCATTTTTATTTTCTTCAATTGTGAAATTTAATGTTGAGTAACTTATGGACAATTCCTTATTTTAAAGTTTAGATAAAGGATAACCCAAAAAGTATATAAAGCCAAAAAATAATATATATAGTATAATATTATTTAAATGGTTATCTCAATTGTGTTGTCAATGCGCAATTTGTTTTGTATGTTTAACGGGGGCGTAAATTAATTGCAGTATAACTCTAAGTTTTCTTATTGTATCAATATTAAATATAAAAGTTAAATTTTAAATTTTAATTATTTTTAGAAGTATTCAGTTTAATATAATGGTTTCATTTAAATATAAAAATAAAATTTTTTTAACTATGTTTTTATAAAAAACATATTTTTAATCCCCGTACTGTTTTGAAAAACTTAAGGTCGCCGCGTGGCAAGTTCAAATCATTTTAATTTTTATATATTTTTAATTTTATAATTAATAATTTATTATAATATTTTTTCTATAATATTATTAATTTTTGTAATATTTTTAATTTTTGTTGTCGTGACCCATAGAATATGGATACTGCAAATGTATTCCAAACCGACCTTTTCTATACTAAATCTATACCTCAATATATTTGAGTAAGAGGTAGGAAAATAACTATAAAAAAACTATACTCATTGTGTTAATTTTTGAGCCATAAAAAAAATTCTATCGTAAATAATTTTAAAAAATATGAGATGATTTAAGTATGTGGAACAACGGACATACCATGAGCAGTTTAATACTGGTCATGGTAAGTCTATTCCATATCGACCGAAGTAACTTCTCTTTATTTCAATAATTTTCAAAGAGATAAATATAAAAATCTTTGTTTTAATATAATCATAAATGTTCAATACTTCCTAAATTTAACAAATTTCTAAACAAAAAAAAAAAAAAAAAAAAAAAAAAACAGGGCAGCGGTTATTTTTTTCTTTAATAAGTCTTTAATTTTTTTTTCGAATTTGCAGCTTATTAGGATTCTTGCCGTTTTAATTTTATAGAAAAATCATTTTTTCTTTAAAATTAACAGGGCATGTAAAATATTTTTCTATAAGAAATAAAATTGTCCCTTTAATGCACACACTTAACAAAAAGTAAACACATTAACAACTTAAGTACCGTGACAAATGCTCAAGAAATTTTTAACGATGTAATCATGTTTTTAGAAATTTTAAAAAGCTTTGTAAAAAATTCTTTCGCCTTCGTTTATCATAGTATATAATATTTTGATATATGTTGTGTATATATCTATAGGCCTTTAAAAATGTTTTATTTTGTATTCTAGAAAATTAGAAAAGATTTTTAAAAAATTATGTGTAAACGAAAGGATTTGAACCCATGCGAAGCACTTTTCTATACTTTTTCCTTATATATTCTAGCTTTCCGGATCAGTAAAATACAGGTCTTTACCAATTTACATTTCAATTTCTATCCAAAAATTTCATTACCATTTCTTATTTACTTCAATATTTTTTAGTAAAACAATTTATTCTGAAAAAAAATTTAAGAGCAAAAAACTAAAGATGCGCACCTTCTCCGGATACGTAGAGCTTATAAAATAATTATAATTAGCTTTGTATATATTTGAAAATGGTGCTTTTTGATGCTAAACTCCATTATTGTCAGTTCACTAAATCTCGCATCTTATCGCAGAAGTTAGGCTCTAAAGACGTTTGGAAAATCTTCAACAGCATTATTAACAAGGGTAGATCTAACATTTCATCTCTCATTCATGGGACTGATCTTATTACCTTTTCTAAGGATAAGGCAGAACTATTTGCAAAAAACTTTTCTTCTAAATCCACTCTTGAATCTTATGGACATTCTCTTCCTTCCATTCCAGTCAAACAGGTTGATCTATTGTTAGACATTCAAATCACTCCGGCTTCTGTTGCTAAAGTCATATCTCAATTAAACTCGTCTACAGCTTGTGGTTCAGACAACATTCCTGTCACAGTCTTGTAGAATTGTTCTCCAAAACTATCTTCAATTCTCTCTAAACTATTTAACAAGTGTTTGACTGAGTCTTGTTTTCCTGCTTGTTGAAAAATGGCATCCGTGGTTCCAATATTCAAAAACTCTGGAGAAAATTCTGACCCCTCCAATCAGTCTTCTTTCTGTTATTAGTAAGGTCTTTGAGTCTTTGATCAACAAATTCCTCACATCTCATCTTGAGTCAAATAAACTACTGTCAGACAATCAATATGGTTTTCAATCCTCTCGCTCTACGGCTGACTTGCTAACTGCTGTAACTGAAAGATTTTATCGTGCATTAGATGGAGGCGGTGAGGCTAGGGCTATTGCTCTCGACATATCTAATGCTTTCGACAAAGTTTGGCATGCTGGTCTTCTCCATAAGCTTGCTTCATATGGTGTTTCTGGGAAAGTTTTTGAGATTATCAAATAATTTCTTTCTAACCGGGTTTATTAAAGTCATCCTTGAAGCCCAACACTCTTCTTTATTTCCAGTAACTTCTGGGGTTCCCCAAGGTTCCATCCTCGGCCCTGTTTTGTTTCTTATCTACATAAACGATCTTCTTGACAACCTTTCATCTAAAGTAGCTCTTTTTGCTGATGACTCAACTTTATACTCCTGTCTTGACAAAAAGTCTTCTCTTTTTGATCGCCTAGAACAAGCAGCTGATCTTGAATCCGATCTCACTTCAGTAATAGATTGGGGTTCACAGTGGCTTGTGAATTTCAGCTCTAACAAAACCCAGTTGTTTACTGCAAACAACTACCGTAGTGTGGTCAATATTCCAATATTAATGAATGGTGATCCTCTTACGATGTGTTACGGTGAGTCCTCCTCTTTACATCTTCTTGGATTATCGCTTAATACTGACCTTTCATGGAAACCATATATACAATTGATTGCTAAATTAGTTTCTGCTAAGGTTGCTTCTCTTTATCGTGCTCGCCATTTCCTTACTTCTGATTACATTCTTTACCTCTACAAATCTCTTATTTGTCCCTGTATGGAATACTGTTGTCATATTTGGGCTGGTTCTTCTAACGATTCACTTTCTCTTCTTGACAAGGTCTAAACACGCATTGTAAATGTTGTTGGACCTGGACTATCTGCTAAGCTTGAACCTCTTTCCCATCGTCGTAAAGTTGCATCTCTTTCTCTTTTCTACAAATACTATCATGGTCACTGCTCAAAGAGTTATCATCTCTAGTTCCATCAACTAAAATTCATTCTCGTTTTACTCGTCATTCAGCTAAGTCTCATTCGTTTACTGTATTTGTCCCTGCATGTTTTAAAAATTTTTATTCACTTAGTTTTTTTCCCCAAACTTCAATCCTTTGGAACTCTCTCCCATCTTCATGTTTTCCTGACTCATACAACCTTCAACTTTTCAAGTCTTCTGTCAACCGTTTCCTTGCTCTATAACTCTGTTCTTTTTTTCCTAGTAACTCCCAACTTAATAGTGGTTGCTTGAAGCCTTATTGGGAGTGAATGCAAATAATATATATATATATATATATATATATATAATATATATATATATATATATATATATATATATATATATATATATATATATATATATATATATATATATATATATATATATATATATATATATATATAGTAGAGGAAATATATAGTAGAGGAAATTCTAGTATATATAGTAGAGAAAATTCTCCTTTATATAGGTCTATTAACTTGTTATAACATTTCCTAATACTTTTTGCTTAAATAAAGATTAAGTAAAGGTCATCAATATTTCGGATTTTAAAAAAAAGTTACCAAATTTATATATATTTTAAAATTTTTGTTTCAGTAAGAATGGTTTTATTTAAATTACAAACTTTCGAAACCTAAGCTGAGTTTATTGAATCCAAAAAAACAAAACAAAAAAAACAACGTTTATTTGATTAGTGAAATAGTATATTTGTTAAATATATAATATTACTTTCTGTTAGTTTAGAAAAAATAAAAAGTAAAAATGTCACAATAGCTTTTTATTATAGAGAATAAAACTGTAACGCATATGTTAAGATAAGATAAGAAAACAACTAATGTGAGTATTAACTTAGTAACTAACAAGTATTAAAAAACAAGTAGCTCGCAACGAACAAAAATATTTATAAACTATTTTCTTTTTTTTATTTATCAGTTACTTATAATGTATTGATTTAATTTTTATTTTTTAATTAATAGCGGGAAAGTAAACTTATTCAAATGTTTTTGTACATTTTCTAATTAATTGCTGAAAGTTATGAACCAGTAAAAAAGTTAAGTTGATAATCTAGTTAATAATAGTCAGTAACGAATAATTATTTTTAGATTAAGTTATTAAATATCATGAAAATTAAATGGATACCAAAGTATCAAGAAATATGTATGAGAATCAGTCCTTCAAACAACTTTTATCAGAAGAAGTTAGCAAACACCTCCTAAATTTTGTTCAACCATACTGCTTTATTTCTTTTTATTACTACTACTATTATTTATTACTAATATTATTATTATGAAAATAATACTAATAATAATAATAATAATATTCATTTACATCTTTTTTTTTATTTGTTGATGATCAACATTCTTTTTTTAAGATGTGGAAGTATCCATATTTATTTATTTATTTTACTGTACGTTTCTTATGTTTCTATGTGTTATTTAGTAATTAATAAAACTTTTAATGAAAGTTGCGTGTATGAGTTTCACCATTTCTATTAATGTTTAACTTTTTGTCGTGAAAATCATGTTGTTTACAACTAACACTGCCTAATTTACAATATTTTTATTTTACTGTTTTGTTGCGACAACTACTATTTATGTCTTTTCTTTATCCTCTCGTTTTCCATTTTTTATCTTTTTCTATTTCTTATAAAATTTGTCATAATAAATTTTATTATTGTTATTTTTATTATTAGTCTTTTAATATTAATAATAAATAATGATTTAATAATTTTAATGTTGTAGTTTTTATTACTACCATTTAAATTATATTGAGTTTTATTTTGTTTGTTTTTAAATACAATTGTTTAAACATAAAAAATAATTTTAGTAAATCAACACATTTTGATATTTTAGAGAGTACAAATTCACATAAATATAAAAAAAAAAAAACAATAATCACTCACATAAAATTGAATAAAAAACTAAACATAATTTCAATTTTAACATTTTTTTTTCATCTTGTAGTTTGTTCTACATCAGTTTCATTTTAACTTTAGTTGCTTTTAATTCAAATTTTAATGTTTCTTTGTAAAGTAAATAGTTTAACTTTTCAGACCCATTGATTCTATAAGCAACCATCAGCATTTTTCAGCTCTTCCAGTGTATATTTGTAATTTGAGTTACGCGTTTTATTCACTATTTGCTTATTTAATTACTTATTTGCTTACTGCATTCATGCACTTATTATTGGGTTTCAAGACAAATTATCGATGATATTTTTTTAGTTACAATGTTTAAATTGTATATCCTTGCATTATTCTTATTTAAATTTAATTTTTAATTGAACAATTATATGGTAACGTCGTTTGATAATTGGGAAGAGGAAATTGCTGAAAAATTGACAAAGGTGTTTAACAATGATGAAGCTACATTAGTTAGAGTAACGGTTATTTTGAAAATGGAAAAAGAAAGATATCAACCTGATATGTGTTCACACTGGCGAACTTTAAAAGTTTCACTGCATAATACGGAACTGTTCACAAAATATGCGAGAGCGATGGCGGAAAACTCAAAAGTAGTAGAAAAAGATGATGAATTTAAAAAAGTACTTATCCAGATTTATAATATGATGCTTGATTTTAAAGAAAATGGAGTTGTAATAGCTGGACTAAACGTATTTAAAAAAGTTTGGAAAATGATTCCTAAAGAACATCGAAATAGTATTATTAATTATGTTAAAACATTTGTTAAATATGAAATAGAGTTAGTTTGCGGAGAAACTGATCGGGCTTCTTTAGAAAGTTTAAAGCTTCATCCCAATACAATTGAAGCTATATGTTACTGGTGGCGCGGAAAAATATCTGGTTTTGAGTGCGGTGTAAAGTTAGTACAGTCTTTTAGCGAAACTGTTGCCATTACTGCAGGCGGAGCTACTGGGGCTACTATTGGCTCTGCTTTTGGTTCTACGGGTGCAGTTTTTGATTTTGTAGTCGGTGCAATTATAAGTGAAGCAGTTATTAATGAACTTAATGAACGAATGACAAAATGGCTTTTTGGAGTACAAAAAGATAAAGCATTAGAAAACGCTTTTAAATTTTTTGGATTAACGGAAAGTGCATCTCTAGACGAAATTAAAATAGCGTATAGAAAAAAGGTCTTGATTCATCATCCTGATAAAGGAGGTAAAGCTGAAGATTTTTATTACGTTCAAATTAACATGGCTATTATAAAAGCAGCCAGAGGAATATTGTGAAAAATTTATCTGTTTAAAACATTTAATATTTTTACGAACAAAATACAGAACTTATTCAACAACTGCTGATTAAAATCTGATTTAAAGTCAAACAAGTTTTATTTTATTTTTCCACTAATCATCAAATGAAAAATGTAAAATCTTTATCTTACATTATAATGGATGCATTGATGTAAATAAAACTAGTTTATGTATTGTTTTACAAAATAAAAATCCATATGTAATAATATATGCAATGCTTCTATACCTGATATATATATATATATATATATATATATATATATATTATATATATATATATATATATATATATATATATATATATATATATATATATATGTATATATATATATATATATATATATATATATATATATATATATATATATACATATATATATATATATATATATATATACATATATATATATATATATATATATATATATATATATATATATATATATATATATATATATATTTTATATATATATATATATTTATATATATATATATATATATATATATATATATATGTACATATATATATATATATACATATATATATATATATATATATATATATATATATATATATATATATATATGTATATATATATATATATATATATATATATATATATATATATATATATATATATATATATATATATATATATATATATATATATATATATATATATATATATATATATATATATATATATAAATGTATATAAATATAATGGTATGACACAATTGTTATACCAACAATTGTGTTATACCATTTCCCCCTTCTGATCCAACAATTGTGTTATACCATCCAACAGTTGTGTTAGTTCCATCATATGCCAAGGCTTCAATTTAAATAATTATGTTTTTTTTCTTGTAGAAACTGGACGAGAGATTTAGAAACAGTTACAGCTTTACCATCGTTTGGTGATACATGACCAACGAACTTTTCATCAGGGAGTGAAAATATTGTAACATGTTCCTCATTTTTTCTTGATTGATAGTGTTTCTCACCTTCTCTCTCTTGCGTTAAAGTCACATCTTTTCGAGCATCGTTACCAATTCCACAACGCACCACTAATGCTACTGCATCGCCTTCTTCTAATATTACATTAACAGCTCTGCGAGCTTTTGATTTGCTAACTATTTCGGGAATATTGTATATACAAAGAGTGGCATTAACAATCGAAGCTGTTGCTCTATCAGAGATCAAACTACACACCTTTGCTTCTGCAATCTGTCGAAGATCGCTTCCTCAATTCTTCAAAGCAACTTCTACAACGCTAGCAGTACTTGAGGCTGAGATCGATTTACTTGGTTTATTCTGGAAGTCCGAATCTGTATTAATATCCGGACTTGTAGTACTGTTATCTTCCTTGGAGTTTTTGTCCTAACCCTTGCCAATTTTCACACTAACGAAAGCAACAGTTTCAAATTGCGATTCTCGTAGTTGACGTTCTTTTTCACCCCTGGTGTCTTCGGCTTTCTTACTTGATTATTTCTGCTGTTGTTTTCTTGTAGCCTCTTTATCCACTGTACTATTTATGATCATCTTTCGAATAGATCGCTGATCTTCGAGAAAATCTCTTTCCATCCTGGGAACATTCTCATTATCAACAACTTCGAACAAACCAGAAATTTCTTTGCGAAACTCAACTTTCTTATTTTTAAAGTAGTCTGAGAGATCACAAGGATTTGGACATTTTGGGTTCTTATACCTTTTGGCAGTTGGTATACGGATTATACTTTGACGCTTTTCATAAACTTTGAGAACACGGTCCTAAATCATGTCTTTTCTATCTGTTGGTAAGGATGCACGTTTATAAACGCTTTTAACTTGTGACACAATAATCTCTGCAATAATAAAATTATTAGATTCTTTTTTTCTAAAGGTTTCTATCATCCATTTTTGTTTCTCATACAAGAAGCTTCTAGCAATATCTAATTTTGTTGGAAGTACGCTTACAGGCAGTTCTGCCGGCTGACCAAAGCAAGCTGATTTGTTGCCATTCGGGTAGACATTTTTGTTAAACCTGTCATTATAATCTGTGAAAAAGAAAGAATACTGATATTAAAATGTATACTATAAGAAAAAAATGGATCAAATAAAGATGTTAGCCATGAAATTATATCCTGCATCTTTTATTGTTCATTAAAAACATTGAAATTCCTGCTTAATATTATTCAATTTGTAAGAAAGTAAAAAGTATTGTAGTTTTCTGGGCCATTTTTCTGTTGCGCAAAGTCAAAAATTTCAAATGAATGGAGGAGGGTCAAGATATGAACCGATTTTGATGAAATTTGGAATATAGTTATGTGTACTCCATTGAAGTAAATTAACAACTTTGGAGCGGACATTTTCAAAAAAACGTTTTTTATGAACCGCTTTAATATATATATATATTATATATATATATATATATATATATATATATATATATATATATATATATATATATATATATATATATATATATATATATATATATATATATATATATATATATATATATATATATATATATATATATATATATATATATATATATATATATATATATATATATATATAGTCGGGAAAAGTACAATAAATATTTTATCACATCATGGATCTGTCATTTTCTTTGTCATATTTTTGATCTGTCAATTTTAGTTACAAAGAAAATTACACCTATTTGCTTACAAATGCTATTACCTCGACATACAAAAAATTGAATACAAAAATAAAAAATCAAATAAATAAAGACGGTAAACGGATATTAAATAATCACGACGTGATTATTTAATATCCGTTTTTCAAATTTCACAGTTTTATGATAAAAATGATTTTGGATTGTACCGCGATGATGGTTTAGCAGTTTTTTAAAAAGTGAGTGATCCCCAAATGGAAAAAATCAAAAAACATTTTGTTGAAATATTTAAAAAAAAACTAACTCACTATATCAATACAGTGCAAGATGAAAATTATAAATTATCTTGACGTCACATTAATTCTCAACAACAATACTTTTCAACCATATTTGAGGCCAGGGAGTTCTATGAACTATATTCACGCTGATTCAAACCACCCGCCTAATATTTTAAAACAGCTTCCACATTCAATCGAGTTAAGATTGTCTGCAAATTCGTCTAGCGAAGAAATCTTCCAAAGATCTACTCCTATGTACAATGACGTACTATTAAGATCCGGTTTTAATCACAAACTTTCATATCACCCTTTAAATTTACCACATGCCAAAAACCGTAAACGAAACATTATATGGTTCAACCCTTCTTTCAAAAAAAATGTTAGCACTAATGTAGGAAAAAGTTTTTAACCTTAATCAACAAACACTTCCCAAAAAAATCACAGACTCCACAAAATTTTTAATAGAAAGACGATAAAAATAAGTTATAGCTGTATGCCGAATATGAAATCTTTTTTTAAATGCACACAATAAAAAAATTATGAACAACAACAAAATTGTATTTTGTTACATCGGTATAAGTGAAACACTATTCAAAATTAGATATGCCAACCATATAAAAACATTTAACATTCTAAAATACAAAAATGACACCGAATTATCAAAAGAATTTCGGAAATTAAAAGATGCCAACTTAAACCTAGTCGTCAAATAGAAAATAATTAAGCAGTGCAATGCTTACAACCCAACGACAAAGTTCTGCAAACTATGCACATACGAAAAATATGAAATTCTATTTTCCAAAAATAAAAATCTGCTAAACAAAAAAAGTGAAATGGTATCCAAGTGCAGGCATCGAAACAAGTTCCCTCTCGCCCTATATATACATATATATATATATATATATATATATATATATATATATATATATATATATATATATATATATATATATATATATATATATATATATAAAATGGTATAACAAATGAAATATAAAAAATGGTATAACACAATTGTTGGATCAGAAGGGGGAATAAACCATTTGATTGAAGTAAGCACTGGGCGTGCTTTACAATGGAATGTTTGCATTCTGCACGAATGAGTTGCCATTAAGGCACATAATCATTGAGTTGGATGGTCCAACTGCAGCTGCAAACACTTTTGCTAGACCTATTGGCAAATTACTACCAGATGTCTTGAATTATCCTGTCATCAATTACAAATGCTTTGGTCGTTCTCAACCTCTATCACAAATGCCAAGGAAGTTTGAAATGATTTGTCGACAGACCAGAAATACATGTGGAGAATTACATCAGCGCTCATTTACGGGCAATTCAATAAGGGTTTAGAGCGTCTGAAGATTGGACCATGTAGCCACAGTAGGTGGCTTACGAATGCATGCCGTATCTGTAGGCTGTATGCGAGTACAACAAAACCGTCAACAGTTTTAAACATTTTGACTGGATATGTTGTGAATGTTTATGCTCTTATGTGGTTTACTGTGAAGTATTATGAGCTTGGGATTAATTGTCCTCAAAATCTATTTTTCCTAATGCAAAGATCTGAGATAATAAAAGATGGAGCTGCTGAGAAGATTGTACAGAAAATATTTTGCTAGCTGAACTAGCCTCACCCCATAATCCAGACCGTATAGATGCTGTTAAAACGATCATTGAAGCCAGAGCTAATTACCAAGATCAAGCTTTTTCTGTACGTCTTATCTGGGTGCCTAAACTGAATTTTAAAGCATCAAAGTGGCAGCTAATGATTAAGTGGAGTGAAAATAGAACCTCCTTTGATTAGGAAAACGTCAAATAGCGAATTGTTGGCCCTGGTAGCAGAACCTCTCATTGTACCAAAATTTAAATGTCACACCCAAATGGTTGAACGAACTGTAAAGATGGTTACAAAGGCCAGTCAGAAGGTAGTAGGTACAAAGCGACGGGATTCAACAATAAAAACATCAATGGTGAATTGCGTTAAAAATCCAAAGCAGGAATCAAAGAAGGATTTTATCCCAATATAGTCATATTTTCCCTTAATAAAATTTTTTTTTTCATTTTACTTTAGACTATCTTGTATAACTTTCCATTCTGCATTTTTTATTATTATTTAAAAACATTGGAACTACTGCTTAACATTGTTTAATTTGTAATAAAGCGAAAAATATTCTAGTTTTTTGGGCCATTTTCCTGTTGCGCAAAGGCAGAAATTTCAAGAAAATCAATGGAGGAGGGTTAAAATATAAACCGAATTTGATGAAATTTGGAATATAGCTATGTGTACTCCATTGAGATAAATTAACAACTTTAAAGCGAACATTTAAATAAAAATGTTTTTTATGAATCTGTTTAATATATATATATATATATATATATATATATACATATACATATATATATATATATGTATAAAAATATTTATATATATGTACATATACATATATATATATATATATATATATATATATATATATATATATATATATATATATATATATCAGGCGGATCCATTGTGGCCATGGCCACATAGTTCAAAGTCAGATTGATTTGTTAATAAAAATTTATTTAATGTTTATCAATAATCTTTTAGAACTTTTAGAATTATTAAGATATTTTTAAATATATGTAATTGAAAATGAATGTAGCTTCACAGGAAATAATTTTTTTTCAGTAAAGTAACTTAAATCAATTCTAAAATCAGTTTTATAAACTTAATTTAATGAAAATAACAATAAAATATAAAGGTTTATTGGGAAAAAAAAAAAAAGGACTTTATTGTTAAAAAACACACAAAAAAGCATATTTTTATTTATTTTTCAAAACACGATTACTCCAGAATGGCTAATTAAAACAACTTGGTACTTTGCAATATTACTTTCTGATATATGAGTCAGAGGATGAACTAAAATCGTTATATAAAAATAAAAATATTTCTTTTAAGTCCCAAAAAACTGAAAATTAACTAATTTCTAGGGGGGTAAGGTTCAAAAAAGACTTTGCAGTTGATAAATATTCATTCAATCATCAAGATTTTAGTTCATTCTCTACATATATATATATATATATTGAACAATTGGAGAAAATTTGGAGGTCTAAGCATTTTTTAATGTTGAGATATTGTGTTTTGAGTTGATAAATTAAGGTAAAATATTCATTTTTAGATATATCGCAAATAAGTAAAAAAAGTTTTGAAAACATCCCTTTTCGTAGCTATTTTTTGATGATTGATCTTGATCTTTATCAATCCAACCTTTCCTAATTCCTCTTAAATCTTTTCTTCTTCTTTTTTTTTTTTTGTGGTTGGCCTTTTTTTACCATATTTTGTAACCTCTTTTGATCTTTTTTTACTGAACTAGTTATTGTATTTTTTTCCAAGTCTAGATTTAAATGTTTAAATACACGATAAATACCAGATGAAACTTCGTTAAAAGAAAGAACTGGTGAGTTTACTCCCATTTCAAGAACATCAGTCTTTACATAAACATTTTTAGCGCATTGAGACCAGATGATATTATTTAGTCCTTCATTACAATTTTGAGTTTGTCCATGAAGACATTTTTTTAATAGACCATCGTTACTCAATTCATCAAAGTCTTTCTTGAAAAATTAAATTAACAAAAACAAAATAATTATTTGTGTTGGCATTATTTGTATCTTCGACATCAAACTTTAACTTTTTAGCACTGATACATGAAACACTTTCAGACAAGTTGCCAGTTACATTCGTATCTTTAATACATTGTGTGTGCTTATTACCACTAAATTTTCTCTTCTTAGATCTTGAAGTATTCTTATAATTACTCATTATATATTTAATTTATTAACCTAAAAAAAATATTTCCAGTAAACATTGTATCAACACAACTTGTGTTAGTACAATGGTTTTGTCACAGGAAGTGAGTAATTAAATGATCGTATAATCATGCAATTTGAGTAAGTAAAACGGTTTTATTTTGAAAACTCAACGTAGTTAGCCTCTAAACTAAATCTTTTGTAATTACATAACAAGAAAACATACCAAAACAGTGGTTAAACAAAAGTTTAATACTGTTTTTTTCCGTTGCTATAGGCGTTGCTAAGGAAGCTACTTTGTGACATACCTGCAAAATGCAAAATAGTAGCCTAAAAAATTTAAAATATTAAAAAATAATTGTACCATCATTTTCAGCAATGTTTAAATTCTCTAAAATCATATCTTTCAAAAAAAAAATTTTTCTTAGATTTTGCACTTTTTATTTCCTGTGAAGCCACCTTAAGCAATTTTAGGAATTGCGCATCATTTTTCGTCGTTGATAAAATACGTCACGCTCAATTTAAGTTTTAAAAACTTATCAGTAAACATCCGGTACATTTTTTCAAAATTTTCTGCAAAAGAGAGTCGCAGAGTTTATAATACTTATAAATTCTGCGTCACATCCGCCTATAATGAATAGCCTATGAATATTATTATTATTAATGCGCATAGTTACGCATTGTTACGCCTATTGTTCGTTTTGTTAATTACGGTTCTGCATTATGTAAAATACACCTCTAGAATTTTCTAAGCGCAGTTATATATTCCACGCGGTCATTTGAGTAAAATCAGCAATCAAATTGGAGCTGATACATTTATTTTCAAGAAGAATTAATGTTGTTTATTTTTAAAATAAAAATTTAAATAATTGTTAGTTTGCTATGTATATATATATGTATATCTATATGTATTTTCTTTTAGCAAAAATAATTGAGAATAGAAAAATAAGTAAAATTTCTTCTGGAATTTGTCAAAAGGGTGTTGTGTTATTCTTCATTTTAAGGTATCTAAATATATATTTATTTTTCATTTTTTTGAATAAGTTAGAACTAAATTGACTGGTAAAATAGTTTTTTTAGTACAATGTTTCTTTTTTAAGAAAACAGTTTTGTCGTTAGTCTTTTTAAAACATTTTAAGCAGTATTTGTTTTATTTTTTAGAGCAGTTAAGAGAAGCTGATCACTTTTTTAGTATATTCAAGTTATTTTCTCATACATAAATTAAGGTTTTCGATTTATTTCAGTCTATTTTATTTTTCTCTATATCTACATATATATATTCTCTAAGAAAAAATAATAAGGAATAAAAAAATTAAGAAAATTTCTTCTGGAATTTGTCAAAAGAGTGTTGTGTTATGCTTCATTTTAAGGTATCTAAATATGTATTTATTAGAAATTTTTTTAAACCAAGTTTAAAAAAGTTGTTAAACCAAGGAAATTGTAGAGGTTTATTTATCAATATATATTATAAATTATATAATAATATTGGAGGGAGTAAGTTAAAAAGCATTTTTAAATTTTTAAAAAGAAACAAAAATACTTTTCAATATATATCTGTTTTCTTTGAGGTAGATTTAAAGTTTTAGGTTTTTAAAATCATATATATTATAAGATTTAAGAATGAGTCGACTTAAATGTTTGTTTGTTTTTCTATTTAGACGTTGGTGATAATATTGGAACAAGTAAGTTATAAAGCATTTTTAAATTTTTAAAAAGAAATAAAAATACTTTTTAATATGTATCTGTTTTCTTCGAGGTAGATTTAAATTTTCAGGTTTTTAAAATCATATATATTATAATATTAAATTCTTTTTTACTTTAAAAATATCCATATTATAGTTACACTGAGTCGTAGAAAAAAATTGAAGTTTATTAATAAGGTAGTAGATTATTAGAGTAGATTAAATTGTTTGATCTATTAATCAACTTAATAACGTACTATTAAAGTAAAGATTTATTTTGGTTGTTTGTTCAAATTTAGTTATAGTTTATTTAAAATTCAAATTCTTTAGTTAATCAAGAGAAATCTAATAAAGGTATTAATTACATTAGTTGAATGTAGCATTTAATATGCATTTTATCGATATTTTAACGTCTAAACATTAAAGTGCTTTTATTGTTTAGATACAGAAGTGAAGAAGAAAATAAGTCAGTGTTTTTGCTATTAGATATTTGTTAATAGGAATTTGTTTATTTGTACTGCCACTGGAATTTTAAAAAATAAAGTTCTTTAGCTTTTTTTTATACTTTCTTTTAGGGGAGTTGGAACAAAAACTAAGTATAATTTATGATTAGTTTAGTTTAATAAATAAAGCATTATTATTTAGAAGATTTAAAGTTTACTTTAGTTTATAGCTTTGGTTTAGTTTATAGTTTTGTTTTTAGCTTTAGTTATTTTTTTCTCACTTTAGACATTTTTATGGATGAAATGAGGGGGATGGGTAAAACAATTATTTAGATATGTATATATTTATATGTTAATATTATTTTAACGATTATTATATATTTATTTAAGTATATATTTGTCTTTAGTGTCAGGTGGAAGTATAGCTGGTAGGACTGTGTTTTATATTTTATATATTTTGTATGGAGAAATATATGCAATAGGTGAAAAATTAATTAATAAATATGACACTTTTGAACTGGTTGCATTATTGCCCTATATATTTATTAAAATACAAAATATTGCATGTTTAACCCTTATTAATTTGCTGGTTTTTTTTGGTTTTTTTTTAGCATCTTCTGTTTCGAATGAAAATGGTGAGGTTATGCTAATTTTTTTTTTTTTAATAATTGCAAATGTATAATTTTTATTATACTCTTCTATTTGTAACTTTAGATTCCTTATCATTCGAACAATACCAAAATTATCGCTCCCAACACCCGGGACCTCTCTCAGAGAGGACCTTCAATAAATGGAAACGTAATGGCGGTATGGATGAGCCTTCTTTTATATGGAGGGCTCATCCATACCAGGGTGTTGCGAGACACCGAAGAAAAAACAGCAACCAAAAGGTTGTAAATGTCTTCTATCAGTAGAGATATTTATGACATTTTAGTGGCTGCTTTTTCTTCGGTTTTTTTTTTTTTTTAATTTTGTAATTTTTTGTTTCGGTGTTTTTTTTTATTATAATTTTGTAATTTTTTTTTTTTAATATATTACGTTGTATATTTGATTTGTTTTAATCTTTTTTAATAAAATTTTTAATTGTTTTCTCACCAATTAAACCTGACTTCAAATTTAAAGCCCTCTTAAATACCCCTCCCTAAATTCTAAAGTCAAAAGTTGAATTGATTCATTATCCAATTATCATAATATAATGATGCTGCATTCTTTTGTTAAAAACAGTTATTTGTTGCTGCTTTTAAAATTTACCAAAACCCAAGGCAATATATTTAGCTATATAAATACAATTTATTTATCTCGATTCTATTCTTTATCTTTTATGTTTATAGTTTGGCTCCTTAAAGCATTTTATGTTTTGCTCTTTTTATTATGAATATTTTAAATCCGTTGTGATGTCTTTTAAATTAAACTAAAGTTTACTAAAAGCCAACATAAAAATTACGTTTTTGAACAACACTAAAAAGAACTGCTGCATCCCTACAGCAACTGCTGCAGTATCTCAATAGGTTACCAAAAGCAGGTATACTGTTTTCCAGTTGTTGTTGTTTTTTTTCATATATAATATGAAATATTCATAATACTATAGTACGATTGTTTATATCTCATTCATTTTTTTTTTCTTTATTTTTAAGTGTTAATAATTTTATTCTTTGAATGATTTTAGTGAAACAAGTCGGCTTTTCATTAAAGATATTGGTTTTAAAATTGAACATCATTGGCAAAATGCTTAGTTTTAAAAAATCTGTTTTCTATTTAATACACTTTTTTTTAAATATACTTTTTTAATATACTTTTCTATAACAATTCTACTAATATGGAATCACGTAGCTTTTTAAATATGTTTAATTGTCGTCCCTATCGGTAATAAATATTTTAAATTATTTGATATGGTTTTCTTTACTATGTATATGCTATGCTTGGCTCCTTGGTGCTGTAAATGGTGGCTTCAACTTTGTTTTTTTTTAAGAAAAATGTGTTATATATATGCTTCTGTTTTAAAATATTTTTGTTACATATTTAACTATATATCATGTAAATAAATTTCTTTTAAAGATAAGTAAACTTGATACTTGCTTTTTTACGGATTTTCAAAAAGTGAACAAAGGTTTAAATATATTTTTTAACTGTCTTTTATGATTTTATCAATTTTATTAAAGCTGAATAATTACTTCAAAAATATTGAGTAAAATCCAATTGCTTTTATTATTAACCTGATCTATACAAAAATTAATGAAATAAAACTAATAATCTAACGCCAAGTTAAGGCAAAATGTATTTTATAAAATTAGTATAAATATGGATTGGATGTATGCTGAAATAAATATGTTGATACACGTTAGCTATTATAGTAAATCCATATATTCCTTTGTTTTTTTATAAACAAGTTTCTGCTGGATTACTAATTAAAAAAAGGTTGGTTTAAATAATAATCTTTATCATAATATATAGGATCCGTATGCAGGGTAAGCCTTTTTCGGAATTGCGATATATTTTTCAACTTATAGTTTTTCCGGATATCCAACTTCTATGCCTACAAGTTTGGGTGTAATATTTTAGAGGTTTTAAAAATATTTAAAAAATATATTGATAACATTGAAAAGTTTTAGGTGCGATAGTGACATATTTTGAAGCTCTTCACTCAGTAAAGTGAAAAGTTTAAAAAATAAAGAAACGACTCAGCTTAAAGCAGTGGTTCCCAACCTTTTCCAAACCGTTCCTCAAATTATATATCTTAAAATCTTCATGGACCCCTTTGCCTTCGAAAATTATTACAAAGTTGAACATTTTAAAAATAAAATTTTTATTCAACAAGATAATATTTTATTTAAGGTATTTTTGAATAGACTAGGCCACCAGTGACACAAAAATACTTAATCTTTGTTAATATATGATACAAAAACAGGTCAATGTGAATTCTGGCACTGCTTACCAGCAAATGATATCTGAAAGTTTGACTTTTAGATATTATTTGCTGAGTTTTTGATAGAGCACAACTAATATTTATAATTTACGTTTACCTTGTGGTCCGCATAAAAAGTTCTTATGGACCCTCTGGGGTCCATGGACCACCGGTTGGGAACCACTGGCTTAAAGCATAATTAAGAGTAGAATATATTCCCAATATTTACCTAAACAATTTTACGGAATTTGAAAGTTTGACATCGATTTTCTGTGCATATAATTTAAGTCATTTTATGGTTAACTTTATCTTTAATGAAGCTAAAAAGCCAAGAAAAATAAAAGTGAGCTCAACTAAAAAAATGTATAAATAAATTTATATTTCATTAGAGAAAGTAAATAAAGATCAAATTGTTAGTAATGATTTATTTACTACTAACCCGTATTACGGATTGCTTACTGTATAAATAAATTTATATTTTATTAGAGAAAGTAAATAAATATCAAATTGTTAGTAATGATTTGTATACTACTAACCCGTATTACGGGTTGCTTACAGCTAGTACTTTATGGATAACCCTTATCGGATTACGGCCATAGAGATAAAATTTAACAGCAGCCATCTTAGCTTTTTATTTTTTTGCTAGCGTAATATTCCTCAAAATTTTATTGCGCCTGCCGTAATTTACGCAATTTGGCCATAGAGATTCCTGCCATGGCCACAACGGCTCCTATTATACGTTACGGGCCTTTTTTTCATTCAATAAATGCTCTCAAATAAATAATAAAATATAGATCTTTCAACCGTGAAAATTAAACTTGGCCACACAGTTAATTTGACGTGTCCGATTTAGAAAAATGTTCTCTTATATAGTAGCTAACAAGTTTGGGTTTTTTATTCGCATTGTGACATTTTCATCAAAATTGTTTTCCATATTTCTTTAGAAATTTAATAAAATATGAATTCATATTTAACTGAAGAACCAGTTGCTTGTGCAATAGAAACAAAGCATAGGCTTAATGTCTTAAATTACAAAACTAGACTCATTAAAGAGCTTTCGGAAACAAATTTAATGTTTCCAAGAAAACACGATTATTACCAATTTAATACAGATATAATTGATTTTGTACCCTTAAGTAAAAAAAATCTTGGTTGTTCAGCATTAACGTATTTTTTGTTTGTTTTGAGCTTTGTGAAAGTATTATTTAATTAAAATAATATCACAAATTGGATCTAGATGTAAGATCAATGTTAGATTTTAACTTTATTTATTAGTGTTTAAGTAATTTTTAACACAGATTTATATTCTTGATAATGTGTATGAAAATGAATTATTTATTAAACATACAAATAACCTTAAAAAATGATTTAGTTTTTTAATAAGAAATTATGGTATATACTAAAATGTAATATTGGTAATAAAATAAATTATTATAGTTAAACTATTTATTTTTTTGTTATTGTTATTACATTTTAGTATATTATACTCATTATTATATTTAAATATATTTTACTATTTTTCTCAGATCGACTGAAGATGGAAATTGTCTTTATAGTTCAGTATCTTTGATTTTAAATGACAGTATTCATACTTCAAAAATTCTATTTACTGTTTTTTATAATTCTGATTACTGACATCAATTGAGTTATTTGAAACCATACATTTTTACACAAGGTGTGATTATTTTTGTGGTTATTTTAATCAACATAGATCTGCATATTCTCATTGATAGATCTGCATATTCTCTCAGCTTTCTAATTTGTTTTTTATTGCTGTTTCATTTAAATGCTCTAACAGTTTTTTAACAATTAATGATAATATGATTTCTGAACTTCTTTTAAAAAAAGCGTATTTAAATTGCTTTAATGAAACATTTTCATCTTTCATTTGTCTAATAGCATTATCTAATGTTATAAAGCAACCTATTGAATCTATAAATACTGAAATCGGTTTTAAAAAGTATCATAGTTTTTTTAATACTCTTATAAAGCCTCACATCCAAAAATTAAATTGTGTGATAAATATTTTGTAGTGCAATTTAGATAAAATATAAACCAAAGTATTTTATGTTTTAAGCCAAATCATTTTGTGGCAATGGTTAAAGATCTTCCTAAAAAACGCCCAGCTGTTGTTATGAGTGATCCAAGTTTACTTAGTATCAAAAAAATAAAAGTTTTTAAGTCTAGTTTTGCACCTACAGATAACAAAATACAGAAACCAATTCAGTCTAAATTATTTTTTCCTGCTGTTTCTAAGAACACTTTAGATATAGATAAGTCTAGTTTTTGTTATAAAATAATTAAAACTGAAGTAGTTATCTCAAAAAACGCGAACAACAGTGATAAAAAGGCTCTTGAATCTAATCTTCCAAAAAAGGAAAGCTATGTTGTTGACAATAGTTTATTAAATACAAATCAACTATCATCTTATTCAAACCATAATGTTTCATCATACTGTCTACAAGGTGAAAAATTAAAATCATAAACAAATGATCATGAACTGTTATCTCTAATTAATAAACAGGAATAATTAGAAAAAAGCGTATAGAAGAAAACAAAAAAAAGCTTGAATCAATTGTTAAGAATATAATATTTTTAGGTCAAAATAATATGGCTCTACAAGGTCATAAAGACGATAAAAAATATCAAGGAGAAATTGGAGAATCTTCAAAAATTACAGGGCTGTGTAATTTCATTGAGCTTTTAAACTTTAGGTTTAATGCAGGTGATTTAATTTTAAAAGAGCACGAATTAATTGAGTGTTGTGGAAATGCATTTGAAGAGGTTTTATTAAATGATATTAAAAAAAGTAAGTACTTCTCCATTATTGCAAACGAGGCTTCAGACTGTGCAACAATAGAATAACTTTCTATTGTCATACATTATGTTGACTTGAACAGTAATATTAAGGAAGTTTTTTTTACGCTTTTTTGAATGTAAAACAGGTACAAGTGGTTTAAGCATAGCTACCAACATTCTTGAAACTTTTAAAGAATTTGGTTTAGATATAAGAAAATGCAGAGGCCAGTCTTATGGCGGAGCTGCTTCAATGTCAGATGAATACAAAGGTGTTTCGTCTTTTATAAAAAATGTTAATCTTAAGGAATTATTTGTCCACTGTACCTCACATAATCTTAGTTTAGTTTTTGGGAAAAGTTGCCAAATCTAGCAAGTAAAAAATTTGCTTGAGCAAGTTAAAGAAATAACTTATTTTTTTAACTTTTCTCCAAAAAGAAGTAATTGCTTAAAAAAATACCTTCTTCCTGGTCAAACAAAACTTATTGACACATGTCGAATTTGGTGGGTACAAAAGCTTCGTGGACTTGATGTGTTTTTTGATAATTTTTCTGCAGTTTTTTCTGCTTTAAAGAAATGGAAGACAATAATATAAAAAAGTAAAATAAAGAAACATCTTCAAAAGCATCTTCTTTTATGAAGTTATTGACAAATTTTTCTTTTATAGTTTCTTTAGTTACAACTAAACAACTAATGGATTACTTTAATGGAATTTCTATTACTCTTCAAACTAAATCTTTTGATATTTCCAAGCAACTGGATGAAATTCAAAATTTGACTAATCGTTTAAGAGAAATGCAAAGTAATGCTGATGCTTACCATAATAAATGGTATAAAATTGCTATTGCATTGGCTAAAATATTTGATATTGATGAAAAAAAGCCTAGAACATGTCGTGTTCAGAAGCATAGATATATGTGATACTGTATCTGATTATTTTAAAGTTTCTATTACATTGCTTCTTCTTAATCACCTTCTCAATGAACTAGAAAATAGGTTTGATATTGAAAGCTTAATTGTTTATAATGGCCTATGTGCTATTCCTGCTAGTTTAACAAAGCAATATTTTAAATCTTGTCCATGGGAAAAAAAATTCCTAATTTTTTTGAATTTTTATAAATCTGATCTTTCTCATTTTTCATCAATTAATGCTGAATTAGAGTATTGAGCGGAATTTTGGAAAGAAAAGACAGAATTACCATCTACAATTTCAGATATATTAAAGTTTAAGAATATGATAGGCTTTCCAAACATTTTAGAGGCTTTTCATTCTAAATTTTATTAAAAAATAAAAGTAAAAAAAATTATGAAAATATTTAAAAATATTTTTAAAAATATTTGTTCATAACTGCCTATCATAAAAAAAAAAAAAAAAAAAAAAAAATCCAAAAATGGAGGGCTAACCTTAAATATCATTACTAATATCAAGAAAATCTATCAAGACAAGGAAATAATCTATAAATGGAGAAGTAACTTTAGGAAACATTAATAATAATTAACTTAAATTGCCTATCAAAAAAAAGGGAAGAATACAGAAATGGAGGGCTAACCTTAGGTAACATTACTAATACTTTACTTAAACTGCCTATCAAGAAAAGAATAGAATCCAGAAATGGAGGGCTAACCTTAGGCAACACAACAGTTTACTGATGGAGTTCAAAGTCCAATGGCTTACTTTCTCGTTGGTGCACTTCGTTAAGTGAGTTAGACAAGTATTATGTCTAATTTATGAACTAAATAGCCAAGGCAACATTTTAAATAACTTTTTTGAAAAATAGATAACTAAAAACAGAAAAAAACAAAAGTAAAGTAACTTATCTTAAACAGGGGGAAAATATCAAATTGTATCTGGCAATTTTAAATATAGTCGGCAAATTTTGACATTTTAAAGTTAACAAGTTTAAAAAATTGAGGCTTATTTATTTTTTTGTTTAAATCACTTTACTCCCCCCCCCACCTCTTCCCTATCACTAATTAAAAAAAAAAATTAGCTCTTCATACCGTCCGCGAACCCAGATTTGGCCACATAGTCACAAAATCCTGGATCCGCGCCTGTATATATATATATATATATATATATATATATATATATATATATATATATATATATATATATATATATATATATATATATATATATATATATATATATATATATATATATATATATATATATACATAAATATATATATATATATATATATATATATATATATATATATATATATATATATACATAAATATATATATATATATATATATATATATATATATATATATATATATATATATATATATACATAAATAAATATATATATATATATATATATATATATATATATATATATATATATATATACATATATATATATATATATATATATATATATATATATATATATATATATATATATATATATATATATATATATATATATATATATATATATATATATATATATATATATATATATATATATATATATATATATATATATATATATATATATATATATATATATATTTAAAAGATGACATCTTGTATGAGAGTATATTATATATTATTTTAAAACATCAAGAAATACAGTTTTTCTCAATACTAATAATTTTATTTTGTAAGAAATTTTCGCTGGGCTATGGATACCAGCATCATCAGCTTGTAAAATATTACAACAATTTTTTAATCGTTATAGTTTATATAAAATTGTTACTATTGACGTCAGCGGTTACATGGCTTTTTTTGATTTTTAAATTTTAAAAATGGCGTCCAAAACATAGTTTTTACATATTGGTCTTCATCAAGATTAATTCCGCCGTTTCGTGCAGAGCACATGTTGTTTTGTATTTCTAGTGCCTCTCTAATTTTTCTTTCAAACTTTTTATTTTCTACTTTTAATGTTCTTGTTTTTTCCCAAATAATATTTACTTTGCAAAAGGTTTTATGATATGCTAATGCAGATTGATTAGGTTTGTTTTCATTAATGCTCTTCTAATGTTGATGCATTTGCGTATTTACCTGCATTTTTGTTTTACCTATGTAGACCTTGGAGCAGTTGCTTTTTATTATATAGGTTCCAGGGTGGCTGTTACTTGGTAGTTTTGATTTGTTTTTTGATGTTATTAAAAATCTTAAATTTTGGTTTAATTTAAATACTGCTCTGTACCCTGCTTTTCGGAATATTTTTCGAAGTTTTGGTGAAAGGCCTGGTACCCATGGTAAACATGGTATGCACAACAGGAAGATTATTATATTCTGATGGAATTGTGTTTTTATTTTGTCTTTTTTGATGAAATTGGTGTGCAATATTCCTCAATAGCTTTTCGTCGTACCCATTTTTAACAAACATGTCAGTTAAAAAATTTTTTTCATTTTGCAAATGATGCTTATTACAGATGGAGTAAGCTCTGTGGAGAAAACCTTTAAATATAGTTTTTAAAATATTTGGATCGTGATTTGAATGCGTTTTAATTTGAATGTTAGTGATTTCTTCTTTTCGATATACTTTGTACTCATATTTTCTTAGTGTGTTATTTGTAATGGTAATATCAAAAAGTTAAGTGTTTTTGTCTCGTTTTCAACTTCACTTGTGTATTGAATTGCAGGATGTTGTTGATTTAAAATATCTTGGAACTGTTTTGCTTGTTCGATGTTAGGAAATCTTGCATGAATGTCGTCAACGTATCTTAAAAATGATTTTAGATTAAGTGCAGGATTCATTGTCAAAGCCATTTTAGTTGCAATATTTTCATGCAATTGTAGAAAAAACTCCGCGAGAGCAACCATGAAAGAAAATCCGATTGGTCCTGAGTTTTCCATTATGTGAATCTGATATAAGCAAAGTTCTATGAGTTGTTTATTTCAGGTATACTTAGTTTTGTTAAGTTTTTATATGATAAACTGTTATTTAATTGTTCTAAAAGTATAACGGTGGCTTCTTTTTACGGAATTGACGGGTACAGATTTACAACATCATAAGAAACTTGATTATCATTGTTAGAGACATTCCAATTTTCTGCTTTTTTTATAAAGTCAAAAGAGTTTTTTAATCGTGTTGGATTTTCATATAAGACTGGCTGTTTTGTTTTAACAAAAAACTCTGATATTCCGTGGTTTGGTGTGCCAATGGAAGAAACAATTATTCTCATAGGGTACGACTTTTCTGGTTTATGAACTTTAATTACTCCATACAATCGAGGTGGGATAGGATCACCTAGATATATTTTTTCGTATTCCTCTTTAGAAAAACGCTGTTTTTTATTTAGTTTTGAAAGAAATCTTCTAATTTTTTCCGCGTAACTGGCAGTAGGGTCTTCACTAAAAATTTTTGTCGGACCAATTTGTTCACGGATTTTTTCCAAAGCTTTAGAATGTTCAATTCTTACAAAACCCTTTGTCAAACGGGTATATAGCAATGGTTTTATCGTTTTTTATTTCTCTAAAAGATATCCTCTGTTCTTTTGTCAGATTGTTATTTATTTTTTTCTCTGTTTTTAATATTCTTAAAACATTTTTCCTTAAATCTTGTGCGTTTTCTACTTTGTTGTTGTATTCTAATTTTAACGCAGAAGACTCTGAGGTTGTTATAATATCCATGTATGGTATCGACTTTGAAGATGGTACAAAATTTGGACCAAGGTTTAGAAAATCATTATGACTTATGGAAATATCGGTATAAAAGAACTCGTTGGAAAGCCCATTTCTACTTGAAACCAAATATATACACAGATGATGTATTTAATAATAACCAAAATAATGATAATTATGGATTTAAAGCAAAAAATACCCCACCTTTTATACCAAAAGAGAAAACTTTGAAAATGACCTATTGCATTTAATTAAAACAATAAAGTTTCACCCTATAAAAAATAAATTTCAAACAAAAGTAAAGTTGGATGTTAAAAAAATTAAATCAAACCCAAATGTTTTGGTTTTTGCTGATAAAACAAATAACATTTACTAACTCACAACAGAAAACTATAAAATAATTTTACGCGACAATATTACTAGTTCTAAAGAGAAAGCCCCTAAAAATTTGAAAAACGTTTTTAATTTAGAAGCCCAAAGTATTGCTAAAAAAATAAACCTTGATAACAGAATCGAATATACTGCCCCTGCCCAAGCCTTTGTAACACTAAAAGATCATAAACCTAACTTTAAAATCAAACTTCCTTGTAGGTTATTGGTTCCCTCAAAAAGTGAGATAGGACATGTTAGCAAAATTAAATTGAACAAAATTATTAATATTCTTTGAAATAAATTAAATTTGCAACAGTGGAAAAATACCACTTATGTTATAAATTGGTTCTCCATAATTGAAAATAAAGATGACTGTACATTTATTCAATTTTATATTAATGATTTTTACCCCTCAATATGTGCAGGTATTTTAGATAAAACAATTGAATTTGCCAAAAGCCACACAGTTATTCTTGAAGAAACAATTCGCATAATAAAACATTGTAGAAAAACCTTACTTTTTTTTAATAAGGAAACTTGGAAAAAGAAAAACATACATAACTGCTTTGATGTAACAATGGGCAGTTATGATGGAGCAGAAATTTGTGAATTTGTTGGATTATATATTTTAGATTTATTAAATAAAATAATCAATATAAATGATTTAGGCCTTTATCGCGACGATGGTTTAATAGTAATGCGTAAAAAAACTGGTCCACAGCTTGATAAAATTAGAAAAAATTTTAATAAAATTTTTAAAAAAAATTGTCTTTCAAATTGAAATAAACATAAATTTAAAAATTGTGAACTTTCTTGATGTCACATTTAACCTCTCGGAAAATACATATAAGCCTTTCAAAAAACCAAACGATGAATTATTGTATATTAATATTAACTCAAATCATCCACCCCAAATTCTAAAACAAATCCCGATTTCCATTAATAAAGGGTAAACCAAAACTCCTCTAATGAAAATGTATTTAATTCCTCCAAACGAATATTTGAAGATGCCCTTAAAGAAAGTGGTTTTGAAAATTTTGAACTAAAATTTGACCCTGAAAAAAAGAATACAAAAAAACAGATTAGAACTAGTAATGTAATTTGGTTTAACCCCCCATATAACAAAAATGTTTCCACTAACAAAGTGTTTTTAAAATTGGTCGATAAGCATTTTCCTCCCTCTAATAAATTACATAAAATTTTTAATCGAAATACAATTAAAGTTAGCTACAGTTGCACAAAAAATATGGAAAGAATTATAAAAAGTCACAATAATGCTTTGTTAATTAAAAAAAAATCCTAAATGAAATAACTACAGAAAATTGTTATTATAAACAAAAAAACAATTGTCCAATGAGTGGAAGTTATTTATCAAAAAATGTGGTATATAAATGTGTTGTTTTCTCTATGAATGTACCCGATAAACAATATATTGGCATAACAGAGGGTGAATGGAAAAAACGTTTTGCCAATCATAAGCAATCTTTTAAAAATAAAAAGTATTCAAAAGATATATATATGGAAACTAAAAGATAAAAATATTGATGATTTTATACTGAATAGGTCCATCGTAAAAACAGCGCCTGCATACAACAATATTTCCAAAAAATGCATACTATGACTACAAGAAAAATTTAAATAATTACACATGCAAACCAAGAATGTTTGTTAAACAAAAAATCGGAATTGATTTCTAAATGCAGGCACGAAAATAAATTTCTCCTAAAAAACTATAAAAAAAAGTGAGTTCAAATAATAGTAACATTAAATCCCCCCTTTTTTTTTAAAAAAAATATTTTTATAAAAAAAACAAAAAAAAAACAAAAGTAATCGTTTCTAAAGAATTTTTTTTAAAATAATTCGACAAATGTGTAAAAATTTTCAGTAGTTAAAATATTTGCTACATCCTGTAATTTAATTTTTTGGTATAAATTGAAGTTTTATTAATTTGATCATTCATTTCTGATGAGTCTTTGTTGATAATGCAGTGTAAAATTAAAAAAATTTTTGTTAAGTGATTTTCTGCTAATTTATAATTGCTCTGCAGCCGTATTCTCATCTCTCCGTTAAGCTTAACGGAGCGTTTATAAAAAATTTTGTTACAACATCTTTATGTAAAGAAATGAAAAAAAATTTATTTAAATTTGTTTAAATAAAAATAATACTAAAATAAAACAATTTTATTTAAAAATTTATATTTATAAAGAATTTTTTAAATTAATGTAGTCAAATAGAACTTTTTGACAAACGCTCCGTTAAGCTTAACGGAGAGATGAGAATACGGCCACTGTTCTTTTAAGAACATTAAGCACTCTATTTTGTAGAATACATTTTTTAATATTGTTTATATATATATATATATATATATATATTATATATATATATATATATATATATATATATATATATATATATATATATTATATATATATATATATATATATATATATACATATATATATTTATATATATACATATATATATATATATGTATATATATATATATATATATATATATATATATATATATATATATATATATATACCCAGCAAACATTTCAGCGTTGAATCAACGTTGAAAACCTGTCGCAAAAAATGTTGCGGAAACGTTGACAAAGTAATCGATTTTGCAAAGATATGCCACGTTGTTAAAGAAACTTTGATTAAACGTTGTAGCGTAACGTTGAAAAATCGTTACTAAAAGACGTTACAAAAATGTCTCAACTAAACGTTGAAAAAGCGTTACTTTAAAAGCGTTGCATAGGCGCCGCAACTTAACGTTGAAAAAACGTTACTTGAAAAGCGTTACTTTAACGTTGTTAAAGCAGTCGATTTTGCAAGGATTTGTAACGTTGGTAGTAAAACGTTGATTTAACGTGACTCAAAGACGTCGAGTAAAGGTTGAAATATAACGTTAAATCAACGCTCAAATGCGCTGGAGAAAATATCGCAAAATATTATTAAACGTGATTAAACTTGGTTATAATGTATATTGAATTTGCAAATAAAACAAAATTGTATGTTGAACTCTGCACTTGCAATATTTCCAAAGTCGATTTTTAATACAAATAGTAATATATAACGAAAAACATAAAAAATATACAATTTATTTATATAAAATTTACAATTTATAGATAAAAATATAAACATCTTTTTTAAGATTTATGTGTGTGAGTGAATTTACAGGATTTATGTGTGTGAGTAAAATTTATGTGTGTAAGTGGATTTACAGGATATCGTATCGATAAGCCAGGATATCGTATCGATAAGCCAGGATATCATTGAGATACAGAATCTAAATCACAAAATAAAACTTGTATCATTATCAGTCTGAAAGCAAATGTTTAAAAAATGTTATTGAATTAGTATGATTATAATTAAATTTAATATATATATATATATATATATATATATATATATATATATATATATATATATATATATATATATATATATATATATATATATATATATATATATATATATATATATATATATATATATATATATATAGATATATAGATATATATTGTGATTGTCGTAATAGCATAAAATAAGTAATTGTTTTTAAAAATAACACGACGTTTTTTATTTTTGAAATGCTTTGTAGTAAACAACTGGGGTTGATATTTGACTGGGGTCGAAGCCGGGTTTGATAAAATATAGCCGGGGCCAGGGCCGGGTTTGAGACCAGGCTGCATAAACATTTATACATCCTAAAGTATATTTTTTAAATTTAAAATTCATGGTATATTTTGTATATATATGCATATATGAACATCATTGTGATCAACATGATCATCATAATCATCATAACCATCATCATCACCATCATCATCTTCATCATCATTATCATCATCATCATCATCATCATCATCATCATCATCATTATCATCAACAGCATAAAAATGGAAAGCTTGACAATGATAATAAAAATTATGTTGATGTTGTTGATCGTCATCATGATAATCGTCATCATCTTTATTATGGCACTATGTAAGGCACACTCTTCAAATTTTCTTACTTCAACCACAACCATTCAATACTGAAGCTGCTACCACTCTACATATTAATACCTGAATTACTTTAACTTTTTCTAAAAAAAAAGGTTGTTTGATACAACGTTTTTTCTAATCTGTCTAAGATTATGCCTACTTTTTATATCTTGTTAGAGTCACACCACACATCCATCTGATCATCTGGCAAATACTTCTCTATATAAATACTAAAGTTTATACAACAATGAAAGGATATTGTATGTCAGCATCTAAACAAATAGCAAACAAATATGCTTATATCCATAATATGTGTGCAAAAAGTGGATCTTGTAAGCTTATATTGCTTCTGGAATAAAAGTTTGGAAGCTTTTATTACTTCTCTTCAGTCTTAAATCAAGCCTCATTCTTTTCTACATCTTTCAACATTAACTACGTTTTTCAGCTTTTTTATAAGAACATCTCTCTTAAGAAAAAATTGTCCTTTTTATTATTGCAATAAGCTAATGTATAAATAAAGTCTTGTCTGATGTAAATCTCTGTTATTCTCAGTTTACTAAACCTTGCATCTTATCTTAGATGTCGATTCTAGAGACTTTTGGTTAGTTTTCAACAGTGTTATTAACTAAAGTGTCTTATAGATTTAAATTTTGGACTTTTGAATTTTTGTTAGACAACAAAATTCATTTATTTAAAACAAAAAAATATTGCAATATTGTTGGTATTCCTATATTGACAAATAAAACCCTATAAATATTATAACACTAGCTGTCATGACCCGTAAAATACGGGTCTTTAGGATATTGACGCACTCTTTATCCGCGTGCTTACAGTTCATAAGAACTATTATCCGGTTTATAACGCAAGAAAATCTCAATCAAATGAAAACATCTCAATCAAATGAAAACATCTCAATCAAATGAAAGTTTTAATGTCCTAGATACGAAGACTAAACTTATTGATTGCGTAAACACTAACTTTAACATAAATGGCATTTGCGAGACACTTCTTGCAACTTATGTCAAAATTTAATGGTGAATCTAAAATCCTAAAGGATAGGGAGGAGACGCTTTTTTTGAGAAAATATTTATACCCACTCCAAACTTACCAAGCCACACCAACCCTCGTTTATTAATCTTTACTTATCAGGTCTCCTTAAAAATAACAATTGAAAATAGGCATTTTCCCTTAAATTTTAAAATGTTTTAATTAAAACTGAGAAAATTGTTTTTATTTCAATAAGTGATAAAAACAGAAACTTTCAGCGTAGAATCAGTTTTAAAAGTCATCGACCAAGTAAATCTGGATTTGTCGAAAATGGGCTTTATTTCTCACTAAATCTAAATTTTATTTTAGCATCGCTATAATTTTTATTAGCAAATCACTATTAGCTCACTTAAATTGTCAATTTTTAAAGTCTTTTTTACTGTAATTTCATTTTAAAACACTTCCATGAAAAACTATGTAGAACTTTTAAAAATGATGCTATCAAGCTAATTTTTGTTTTATTTTGTGACTTATTCCTGACTCTATGCAACTGTATCAGTAACTCAGAAGATTGGTACTTTTTACTGTAAGGCACCCATATGTTAAATAAAAAAGTCATAAACGCCTTTATTGTTTAAAATCATTTCCAACATTAGCAAAATTTATCTTAGGAAGGGTAAAAAAAAACAACAGTGCTTATTGTAAAATTTTATTTTATTTATTTGTATATATTTTGTATAATCAATTATAATTATAATTATACGTAACACCCCCCTCCCACCCCCCTCCCATTTCTTCTTCTTCTCCCCCAACGAAAAGAGGGGAGATCTGCCCCATTATTTGAGACCCATATCCTATGGGGCCTGTAGGATATGGGTCCTGGTTGACTCCTCCTGTAGGCTATAAAAGCCTCATATGACAAATCTAAAGTGATAAAAGTAACAAAATGAATCTTATACAATATTAAATAAACAAATTTGAATCTTATACATTATTATAAAAATAAAAAAGAAATTAAAAATTTAAAAAAATAAGTAAACATCACATTTTACAGTTACATAATAATAACACAGTATTCATACGAATGAAATACAAAACTAAAAATTAACTTACCAGCAGCAGCTGCACTTGTAGCAGATGATGACGAAGATGCTGTTGTTGTTGTTGTTGTTGTTATTGTTGCTGATAAAGTATGAAAAAAATTAACTAAATAAAATATTAACAGTAACTAATAATTATTCTAGTTGTAATATAAAAAAAGCTGTTTATTTACCAGGAGTTGTGGCAGCTGCTGCCATTGACAATGATGGTGTTCGGGCTATATATAATCAAAAAATCTATGATTTCATAATACATAAGAAACTTTACAATAAAAAAAGCTAAATTCTTTTATATGTTTAAATAAAACAATATGTTTACATAATATGGTGATGTGTATACCACCACCATATGTATGCATATAATCAATTATTTTTTGGAAAGAACCAATTTAAAAATTTATAAAGTTAAAGATATTTTCATACAGGATTGCTCCTCCATCTTCTTTAAAAAATTATTAACTAATGAGAAAAAACAATTTTATTAACATTTTCTATGTAAAGTGATATTTTAAAAAATTAAATAAAACATGAGTATTACAGTAACAAATAAAAAGTTTAATAATCAATACAATCTAAAATCTTACACATTTCTTCCATAGATTGCACTAAAATAACATGAGCTATTGATTATGACACAATCAAAAATAATTCAATCAAATTATAAACTTAATCAGTAATAAATTTAAAAAAAAATTTAAAAATCAAAACTTACAAAACATTTGTTGAAAGTTCACTACAAAAAAAAAATAATACTTATACTAATACATTTTAAGTCTTTAAAAATTTAAAACAATAAATTTCAAGTAAATAGAAAACTAACTGTTATTAACAAAACATTGAATAAAAAATTGAGTTTTTTTTACCTGATTGTGGTTGTTGTTGTACTAAAAAAATTAATACAGATTTAAAAAAATACAATAGTAAAGAAAAAGAAAAAACAAATTATTAAGAACTTTTTAAAGAAAGATTTACATTCAATAAAACAAAAGGTTTTTTCTTACCATATTGTAATTGTTGTGTTTCTAGTTAAAATATAAAAAAAGATAAAAAGTAATAATTAAGTATTAGAAAAACAATTTGATATCTACAGCACAACAAATAAAAATAGGTTTTTTATAAAAAAAAGATTATTGAAAAACGTATAAAATTAATTTCTTACCAGGTTGTTGTTGCACTACAAATTAAAAAATGTGTAGTATTAAAAAATAAACACGCATAATATTTTTTTTTTAATAGAAATCTTTTTTAAAATTTTTTTAAAAAGAGACTTTAAATACATTGGAATTTTTTTTTTACCTGATTGTAGTTGTTGTTGCGGTTCTAGAAAAAATATAAATACAGATTAAAAAAAATACATTAGTAAAGAAAAGAAAACGACAAAATGTTAGGAAATTTTAAAAAAAAAGATATAAATAAATTGAAACAAAAGGTTTCCTTCTTACCAGAATGTGGTTGTTGTTGAGCATCTGCTTAAAAAAAACAACAGATTAAATAATTAAGTAAAAGAGAAAAAATATTATCAATGGCACAACAAATACAAAATAGGTTTTTTGTAGGTTTAAGGGGCTATAAAAAAGTATATAAAAAATTCTTACTTTGTTGTGGTTGCACCACTAAATAAAAATATGTTCAGTGTTAAAAATAAAAAAAAATACAGACAACTTAAAAAAATGTGGTTTAACTAAAAGCAAAGAGTAAAGTATATGGAAAGCAAATAAACGAAAAAACTTAACAAATAAATAAAAACAAAATTGGCGACCTAATGAACAAATAAAGACGACTAAAATTGAATTACTGAATAAATAAAATAATAGCGACTTACTAAACATCAAATCGTCATCTAAAGCTTCTAAAAATTTAAAAAGAGGTCAATAAGCAATTAAAAAAAAAAATTAACTAAAGAAAAAAAAAAAAAAAATGCTACCTGACATGATTTATTTTCAAATTTATTAATCTAAAAAAATATCAAACAATGTAATAATCTAAAAATAATAATATGATAATGTTACTATCAATGTAATAAATCTAAATCCAAAAGTCAAGGATTAAAGAGATGTAAGAAAAAATTTGTAAAAAATTCTTTTTTTAAGCCTTAAATTTTATCTTTTTTTAAGTATTTAACTAAGCATTTAACTAAGCCTCGTGGTGATTAAAACCGCGTGGAAGAAAAACTCGATTGGCATTTTGTTTAAAAAACCTAGGTTGGCACTTTGTACCACAGCAATATTTATCATATACAAAAAACCTGAATTTCTGTTTTTGTATATTTGATCAACAAAGTTTTTTCTCAAAAAGACTTGGAATATGTCAAGAAAGTTGGAAACTAAGTGTTAAAAGACTTCATGAAAAAACAAAATTTTGAAATTTGTGAACGATTTTTTTTCTCTCGTTAGCGAAGTTGGTTCTGTGTCAAAATGCAAGGATCAAACTTTTGATTAATATCTTTACATATGTTGTCTATATACAATATCTATAAAACTTTATAAGTATTTGAATTAGTATTTAAAAAAGTCTAAAAAAAAATTAAAACAGTAGTCGCCAATGGTAGGACTCGAACCAGGGCAGCTATGTTTCGAAGTCCAGTGCGCTAACCACTCTACTACGCCGTCACGTAGTGTCTTGAAGATTTCAAATTATATAAAAATTGTTTTTTAACGGATAAAACACAAAAGATTAGAAATTAAGCAAAGGTTGACGAAATGCAGTTCTTAAGTGAAAATCAAACTGTTGAACTTGATATATGTTTAAGCATGTTTTAACATTACATAACATGAAGTTTATGTACGTACAATATGAGTTTCACGTTTGCTCGCGTTTTCTTATAAAGCAAAGGTAAGACTCTTTCTCGTCACTACCTCGGATGCAATGGTTGCCAAGAGTATCGTGTCAAACAGGCTCGAAAGTGCACTACTACTACTATTAAGTCCAGTATTATTATAAAGAGATATTATATAATAATAATAATAACAATAATATATATATATATATATATATATATATATATATATATATATATATATATATATATATATATATATATATATATATATATATTACAGTAAACTTACAGTTATTCGAACTGGCACTTATTTAAATTTTCTATATATATATATATATATACATATATATATATATATATATATTTTAGTTGCAAATTTTGTATATATATATATACATATATATATACAAAATTTGCAACTAAAAATAGTCATGTATCCATACATTAATTTACTAAATAAAACTTACTTCAATAGGTGTAACTATAAATCATCAATTTAAATCATATTATGTACTTCGTTCATAAGATGCAAACCAGTTAAAACCAAGTCATTCCTCGATCTTTGATCCACCAGAACTTTACTAAATAAATTTATACTGGTAATCAAACTACCACTAAGTCAAAAAATTTAGACAGTATTATTGAAATCAGCTTTGACCAATAGTTAATATTAATTTTTTTTTTATTCTTTTCTATATAAAACCAAAGTAAAGTTAAATTCGAAAAGAAACAAAATTATTCACAAACATAATTACTTACATTCTTCTTCGGAGTCCTCTTTAGTCGTGAAATTAAATCCTGCATATACTTCTTTTTCTATTAGTAATTATTTAGTAAAATAAATATAAATAAAATTATGTAAAAACAAAAAAGTAGAATAAATGTAAACAGATTACAATATATATCTAGGCAGTAATAATACCATAACCACATTCAAAATATTACTTATTCCGGAATAAAAATAAAATAGTTTATTTGATATAATACTTCACCGTTAAAATAAAGCTATAATAGTTTTTTTATTCATATAAAACAATTAAAATAGCAATAATTACTGTAAAATTCAATGACCTCCAGTTACTTTAACTCTTTTAAGTCTAAGCTTGTTGCAGGAATCAATAATTGGAAAATTATTATAGGTAGCTTTCATTGCATAAACACAAGTTGGCCAAAATAACCATCCATCTTTTTTTAAAAAGATGGAGCAACTGCCTCTGCTTCAAATCTATATGTATATGTAAATAATGTATATATAACTTTTTATATATACATTATTTACATATATATACACATATATATATATATATATATATATATATATATATATATATATATATATATATATATATATATATATATATTTATATATATATATATATATATATATATATATATATATATATATATATATATATATATATATATATATATATATATATATATATATATATATATATATATATATATATATATATATATATATATATATATATATATATATATATATATATATATATATATATATATATATATATATGAATATATAGTTTTTATGACACATAGCTGTCATGTTTTGAAAATGTTTACAAGGGAAACTTAGAAAAAATTTTATACCAATGGACATTTGTCCACTAAAATACCTCTATTGACTAGTCAGAGTAATAAGTCATTAAAAAAAGTTTTTAATGACTTATTACTTTGACAACTAACTTAAAAATGTCCAAATTTGGCCACTGACTGAGCTGAAATTTATTCTGTATAGATATACTTTTATATATTTATGTTTGTGTTAAGCAATTTTTAACAATCTTTAACCATTTTTCTTAACTTATAAAATGAAAACAATTGAAAAAGTTAGATACTTGGTGTATTTTAAGTTTGTAATGAGGAAAAGAAAGTTTTTAAATTATTTTTAAATGCAGGTTGGAAATGAATTTCTCTTCAAAATTCGAAAACTCCTGCCAAATGGGAGAGACTTCATATGTCTGTATACAGATACTTAATAAAACTAGTATACAACCTCTTAATAAAGTAATAAATAAATGTTAAACTATATAAATATTAAAATCCTCATAAAATATTAAACTCTTAAATATTAATAATAATTCTTTAATAAAATTTCCAAACCATTATATCAACTTTTATATTTTTCAAGAAAAATGACAAGATATGACAATATATATATATGTATATATATATATATATATATATATATATATATATATATATATATATATATATATATATATATATATATATATATATATATATATATATATATATATATATATATATATATATATATATATATATATGTATATATAAATATATATATATATGTATAAGTGATAATTTTTAAATAAATTAAAAAATTTCTTCTGTTAAAAAACTTTATTTAGTCTGACTTATTATGTTTTATTAATTTTGATAATATTTTATAAATGTGAATCGTATTAAAACTAAGTACTATTTCTAACTAAGAAATAAATATTTAAAAAAGTTGAGCATTTTATTAAAATCGTCAACTTAAAACAAAATAAAACATTGACAAAAATAAGCTGAATAAATCGAATTTACCCTGAGATTTATGTACTTTATATACATTTTGATATAAAATCTAAAGTTTTAAATTAGTCGCAATAAAATAGGCTATAAAATATAACTTTATTAAAAAAATTTTATACCATATGCATGCATTCTATCAAGTTTTCCTTGCCTTTCCATTACGGCAAATTATTATTGTAATGGCTAGTTATTGAGACAATAATTTTCAATGTGCCACTTCCTCAACATTGTCAAAACAACGTTTTATTAACGTTGGCAAAGTAACACTTTTTCAACGTTTTTTAATTACCACATTTTCAACCAACGTTGAAATAACGTTGAATAAGTGTTGTTTTTCAAATAGTTTAAATTCGTTGAAAAAGCAGCTAATGTCTAACGTTGATAAACCATTACCTTTGCGACGTTTTTACAGTGATTATTTGCGTACTTATTTTCAACGTTTAATAAACGCATTTTTTTTGAGAAAATAAGATACGTTTAAACTTATACACTTATTCAACGTTGAAAATGTAACGTTTAAAAAGCGGTTTGTTTTTAACGTTGATAAAGCATATACTTCGAAACGTTTTTAAAGTGGCTTTTTGCGTAAGTTGGTTCTACGTTTTATTTTGAGAGGCTAAATTACGTTACAATTTCAACGCTTATTCAACGTTTCAATTTACCGCGATTTAGTATACAAAAACAGATATTGATTCAACGTTGAAAGCGCGTTGTTTTTGTGACTGTAACGCTTTTTCTACGCTGCGACTGGTTTTCAACGTTGATTCAACGTTTACATGTTTGCTGGGTATATACATCCCAGCCGGCAAATAACGTTGAAATAACGTTGAAATATCGTTGAAACCTAACGTTGAATTAACGTTGGTTTAACGTTTAGAATGAAAGTTTTTTTCAACGTTGATTCATCAACGTTAAATTAACGTTAGGTTCAAACGTTATATCAACGTTGATTCGACGCGAAAAAACGTTACAATAACGTTGAATTTACGTTGATTTAACGTTTAGAATGAAAGTTTTTTTCAACGTTGATTTATCAACGTTAAATCAACGTTAGATTCAAACGTTATATCAACGTTAATTCGACGCAAAAAAACGTTACAACAACGTTGAACTTACGTTGATACAACGTTTAAAATGATAGTTTTTTTAACGTTGATGTATCAACGTTAAACGACTGTAAATTACTTTTTCACCATCAAAACGTGCTATGTATGTCAAAATGTATATGTGTAAATAAACGTGCTATGTGCGTCAGAATATGATCACCATCAAAACGTACTATGCATGTACATTAGTGTTGCTGTACATTATCAAGGTATATTATGGATATTAAATCTATTCATAGTCTATACTTAGACCATTTAGAACTTTTTCAATTTAGTTTAGTTAAAATAGCTAGGTATGATGAAAGAAAGAGATAAAACTTGTTTTATTCAAAAATACATATTCAAATATTACATATATTTACATGTAATTGAATAAAATCTACACAAATTTCTTTTCTTTTCCACCACCTTTTTGAAATAAAGCGTAATTTAGAAAGTCAAACAATGTTCCATTAACCGAGGGTTTTTTTGGTCCATTGAGTACAATATAAGAAGCTATAAATAAAAAAATATATTAAAAAAAAAAAAGGGAAGATTTAAAAAATAAATAATGAATGGAAAAGTGTTACAAATTATGAAGGTATATCTTTTTCAACGCCATTTAGATTAGTGTTCTTAAAACATATTTTTCCACCTTTGCCCTTCATATCCATGGAGGCCATATAACTTTTCGAAAATACTCTGAGTTTTTAAAAAATAATATAACTGTTAGTTGGTTGTTAATAACTTTTTCAAATATTTAATTTAAATAAAACAACCTTTTTAATATATTAAAAATAAATTAATAATCAAAATATAAAACATTTCTAGCATTGAAAAATAATTTTCAGGTGGCCACATAAAAGTTTTATAAGAAATTTTATGTGGCCACTTATTAATGGTTTAACGTCCATGTTTATACATTTATGGGGCTTGGCAAGGGATCAAATAATGTCACTTGTTATGTTAAATAGCATGCATTTTCTAAAGCAATTTTTTACAATTCAATGCACTTTAAGGCACTAACCAGTTTTGCAGACCGAGAATGGGTATTTTGAACATTATACATCCATCAAAAATTAAAAAAGGAAGAATTAATGAGGAGCTTTGATCAATTTTTTACCTCTTTAGAGGATAATAGAGGATTTTAGAAGTGGTTTTAAAAAAAGAGGACTTTAGAGGATTTTAGAGGAGCTGCAGACACCCTGATTATAAATGAGGTAACTCCACCAATTAACTGTAATTGATTTATCTGTAAAAAAACATGAAGTAAATCTAATATTATGCTTGTGGAGATATATTATATTGTGGAGAACCATCCAAACCACACAAGTGGAAAATTTGCATCCAAGTTTCCACTTGTGTGCAAATCTTGCACCCACTTGTCAACATTCTCATTATCACATTTTTCTTTTGTAGTTGTGAATTTAAAATTTTCACAATACTGTTTGCTCTCTTTTAGAATTGAAATAGTTATACAAATAGTTATATATTTTGTATCAACAAAATAACTCTTCTTACCACATTATTTAAAAAATAATAATTGTAATATATAGATGTAATACCTGAAGAGAACTTAGTTTTTATTTGTATAAACTTAAGCCAATTCTTCTCTGCATTTTAGTGCAGTCAATGCTTTGGTACCTGGAAGACGACAAACAGTTTTATCACTAATCCAATCAGATGGAATTACTTCTTCTTGTAAATCTTCATTCCAAACAGCTCCTTTCCGCATATTCGATTTTGAAAAAATTACATGAACTAAAATAAAATGAAGAAACCATAATATAAGTGTACTAACAGGCCTAATTAAACTAGCTAAATTTGAACATTTTATAACCATGATACTTGCTAAACAATAATATTAGTAGATATTATAAGCAAAGATAAGATTTTCTTTATTTTATAAATTTATTATATTTTAAACTCATTTTTATTAATTTATTTACTACTCTATTATTCAGCAGAGTTCTGAATATATTATGTTCAAATAACTTAAGGCTCAATAACAAAGACAAATAATGAAAGAATACTAGGTTGCTAAAACATAAACATCTACATAAGATAATTATGGAATATTGAAAAAAAATAGAAATACAAAAAAACAAAAATACTCATTATTAATATAAAATATAATAGTATAATATAAGGTATATTATAATATATAAAACAATAATATCTACTTTTAATTAAAATATAAAAACAACAAAAATTAAAAAAGAAAATATTTTGATAAATAATAAATTATCATTCAAACAATTTTCAAGACCAAAAAATAACTTGTAACTTATTTTTTTACTTATCTTTATCTAATAAACATTACTTATTTTTTACTCATCTTCATCTAATAAACATTAATATTAATACCAATTTTAAACATTATTAGAATTTTTTTCTTATCAAAAAATAAAAATATTTCATCAGTTACTTTTTGTGCTTTTCTTATTTTACTCAAAACATCAACTCAATTCTTGGCTTTTTTCATTATTGAGTTTTAATTTGTAATGTTGAATTAACACTGAAAAAAAAAATATTAGCAGACAAAAAGAAAATATTTCTTTATTGAAATATGTAAATATTTCAATAAAAAAATTTTAGATCGATTTTAATAAATATAAATTTATATCAATCAATCTAAATTTTTTTCTTTTCCACCACCTTTTTGAAATGAAGAGCATTTTTAGAAGTTAGACAAAATGCCATCAATTAAAGTTTCAGTCGCTCCATCGTATTTAAGACGAAGAAGCTGTTAATAAAAAAGAATTAGAAAAAAAAAAAAAAAAAAAACACAAGGAGAAATTTTTGAATATATAAAAAATGAGAACAAAAAAGTTTTACATATCTTATAAAGGTATACCTTTCACTACACCATATAAATTAGTGCTCTTAAAGCATATTTCCACCTTTCCCCTTTATATTCATGGAGGTCACAAAATTGTTGGAAAATATTCTAAATTTTAATAGATAAGAGAACTGATATTAATTGTGCGAGAACTAGTATTATTTTTTTTTTTTAATTTAAATTGAACTCATTATCAAACAATTTTTTTGCTAAATAATTTAATCCTTAAAATTCCTGAATAATTAAAAATTATTTTGATTACCTCAGCATTTTAAAGATATTCCATTGATTGCAATTGATTCACCTAAAAAAAAACATATGTAATTTGTTTATCCAAAGTTTAGCTTCTGTAAGCTTTAGAAATTTTTTAAAGAAATTATTGATGAACTTGGATCTACAGGTACTAATGTTTTTATATTGTTGTAA
>NC_061165.1:40042086-40074345 GCF_022113875.1 Hydra vulgaris
ATACATTATTGAGTATGAATGTTTTCGATGTTAATTTTTGTGCTGATCTCATGACACCTCTTTAAAAAAGGATGTTGGATATGGTTATGACTCATATTGAAAGTAATTCTCCACTTCATTCTCTGGCTTTTTTTCAACAACAACAACCATATTTAGAAAAAGTGTTAATGGGTTGGTTGTAACATTTTCATCTTCAATAGATACGCAGGAGTATAAGGTCTGGAGTGTTGTTATTTAATTTTTTTGTTTAAAAGAGTAATTTTTGTAGGTTTTACCATTTAACACTTTGTGTATTGATGCTCCTATCTTTTCTGATTGATCACAGGTAATTATTTTCTGATTATCAACCAAGCCCGAGTCAAGATCAAACTAACAAGTTGATCTCCGACTATGAATGGTTATGAGCAAAAAACTGATTTTTTTTTCGCTCATAACCCATTCAGTCGTCACTATCGCGTTTTATTCTTCCAGGATACATTTCTTTATGATTGTCAACAGATTTATGCGGAGATGTTAGAGTACTCATTGCATCACTTACTTCTGCGCATTGTTGCATCAGAGTTTGTTCAATCGCTAGATCAGTATAGTCCTTACCATTTTCTTTTTGTTATTCTAACAGTATGATTACCTGTCATGTTTTGTGCATAAACTAGAGTGTACTCTGTTTGTAAGGCATCAACGGTCTGAAGGTTATGCCTGCACAATTTTGTATAGTTATTGTGCCCTGTTGCAGCAAAAAGATTGATCATGCAATTTGTTGTAGAAATATGTAATGACCAGTTACTTATTCTCTCTGCTCTAATAAATTTATACATAATGTCATGATCACATAATGATCAATACTTTCTTGAACACTGAAAATCTTCTGGTCTTCTGAATCATACATTTCTAAAATATTTTTTTGCTCCTTTTCATTCAAATCATCGTTAAAAAAATCTTTGATATTAGTGAATTTATTGTTGATGCACATAAAAGATAGCCTCGTATTGCGCGTGAAAATGCTTTTGCTAAAATGTACGTATTCTGCTGTTAAAGAGGCGTAGACTGTTTCGAGAGCACCTCTCAAACTACTTCCTTTCATCATTCATCCAATTGGACCTAGAAAACTCACAAGTTGATGAAAACTTCTTAGACAAAAAAATAAATCTAAGTGTTTTGAAGAAATTATTTTGTATGCTTTTATGAAAAGCGGCTGATTAAATGTTATGTATGGCATAGTAACATTCACTTTTATGGAGCAATGATGAAGCAAAGTAGTGAATATTGGGCTGTCAAATCAGTAGTGTGTAAATTAATCACAGGTAATATAGCAATTTTAGATTTCTGTTTTACAATATTTGTTGTAGAACTCATTTGCCAGACCAACCTGGACTTGGATTTTTGAAGGTAGCTAATGTACCATAGATCAATAAAACGAGCTTTTTTTTTTCCTAAAATTAAATAAAACAATTAGTTTTCAAACTTTTTAGAGGTAACAATTTTTTAAATTGTAGTATGCTTAACAAACCTGAATGACTGGTTTAAATATTGTTTTTGTTAACGAATGTTTGTCAGGTATGTAGTACCGCCAATTATTATCCTATCGTTTGACTTGATATTTCACCATCGTTTCTTTTCATCTCTTAGAATTTTATTTCTTTTGAACAAAACGTCTGTGAATTTTCCATTTGTAATTGCAATTGACCGAAGTCCATGGCATATTTTCCATCAACAGTAGAAATATCATGGTCTGTGTTGTCATCTACAAATTGAAGAAAGGAGGCTCCCTCCGAAGACGATCTTGACAAAGATATTATGCTTTACAACAATTTGCTTGTAACAGATAACCTTAAAAAATTACATAAACCTCGATATTGTTCGGATTCTGATAAAAATAAATAATACATATCTTTATTATTATACAAGTAAATAATATACATATTAGCAATATTTTACAGCTGTTGATGAAATCAGCCTCTCTAAGAGCTACTACGGAGTTTATCTTAACAAGTTAAAATGTTAATTATTTACCTGTTATTTATTAAATGTTAAACCTGTTAATGAGTGTACAGTTCTAAAACTAAGTTTTAGAGTTGTACCCATATTAACAGGCCAAAGGAAGAGGTGCATAGCAACTTTTCCGGTTACCTGCAAAGAAACACAAGCAAAAATATATGCATAGAGACAAAAAGATCCAGCATTCATCATCCATGTAACAAAGGTTTAAATTTATGAAAGCCAAATAGATGAAGAAGGGGTTCGAGACTGGTTAATTGGACTATTTTGTCTACCCCTTAAGTCTTTTCCTAAGAAACCTAAAAGACAATAATTGCTAAATCCAGCTAAAAGACAGTAGCTTGATGTAGTTTTTATCTGCCCATGATGAGCATTTTTATTGAGATACCATTTCTTACCTATACTCAACCAAAAGGCCCAAGGCATCGTATTTTTAAGTCGGAGTTTGTTTCTCCTAGCCTTTGCTTAAAACAGCACACCGCACAAGGCAGCACGGCATGGGGCAGTTAGTACTGGGGAACATGATACTAGAAGCAGAAAGATTGTAATAATAATGAACTTGACTCAATCTGGTGTAGTTAAAAGGAGATGCTTCCTTTATACAGTACATTAAAACATTTAACATGATATTTGAAAATGAATTAGGAAAAACATTACATCTAACAAAATACTATAATTTACGGTGACCATAGGTTTTAAAGTCAGAGTCACTAGATAGTTACAGAGCTCACAGTGCATTAAAGATTTAAATAGAACACAAACGTAAATAAAGTAACTTACGGGTAAGTAAACATCGCACCAGAGGTTCAGACAACACAAACAAACATAAAGTAATTTGCGAGGGATTGAACATTGCGCCAGATGTTCAGACAGAACACAAATGCACACAATATAACTTACAGGTGAGTAAAAACATACAGATAGCAACTGACAAGTAAGTCAACACCAAATTAGAGGTTTAGAAAGAAAACATACATTCATATAAAGTATATTACAGGTGAGCTAACATAGTAACTAAGGCGCCCCCAACTATATAAAAAAAACACAAAAAATGAATTAAAAAAGATACAAAAACAACCTGAGAATAACGGTCTTTGGCATTGGACAAAACTTTTTTTAAATGGTTACTAGCAATAGTAAACAGAAGTATGGTTTTTTAGAGAATTGTTTTGGCGTTAAATATGGAATGGTTACAATTGGATATTTTTAAAAATATATAATTAGAAATTGCAATAGCAGAATGAGAAAACCATGAAGATGAGTGAGACTTAACTTGGAATCGTCAAGAGGGAATAAATGATTCCATGCCAGCCTGAACCTTAAAAGGTACACAAGAATCACATTTTTCAGTAGAAAGACGATAGATTTATACGCAAGGGCTATTACAAAGAAAATCATGGAAAAATCCCAGTAATATTTGAGCTAGTTGTAAGAGGTAGAGGGGTATTCTGATGATGAAAAAGAATTAGATAACAGATTTAGAGAAATCAAACTGTGATCAGAAGCACTTAATGTGTGAAAGTGAAAAAACTGATCAATGCCTAGGATCAGAAACAATACATAAGTCAAATAAAAAAAGTCACTCAGATAGTCTTGAAAAACGATAATAGACAGTTGACTATTTGTGTAAGAGATTGAGAAAGGCAAAGATTGTGGGTTTTTGCACCTGCAAAGTCACTAATTTTAGAATATTTAGGTTTTAGGGTCAGTGACTCATAAGAGTCTTAAGATGAAAGATAGCATTTAGGAATATAAGAGAAAGGAGATAGAGTCAAGTAGTGCTAAAAGAAAGAACATAAAAGCATAGTTTGTGGATTCAAACATAACAAATGGGCGAATTCTTGCAAATGCTAATGCCTAACCCAAACATGTGACTATTGGAATTTTCATGAATTAAAGGAAGATAACCATCAACACTAAAAACACAAAATGTTTTTCATCTTGTGATTTTATTTTTGACTTATTTGAATTCAGCTGTTTGCTGAATTCAAATTAGTTTCATCAAGAGCATATAGATCTGATGAACTTTGCAAGAGATAAGACTCAACTGAAGTAAAGTAACTAGTTTGTTTCCTTACCTTTTAATTGGATGGTCACACAATAATAAATTCATTCACACACACAATAAATTCATTGCTTAAATAACATGCAAAGATTATAAGGTCATGCATTTTAAGGTCATTTACTACTATTATAAGGGCATGACTAAAAAATATCTCTAAAAATGGTTTACAATTTATGGTAATTTAAAGTTGAACTAAGGAATTTAGCAAGAGCAGTTGATAAGCTTTGATAAACCATATCAAAAAATCATGAACTTTTTTTTTCAATAAAAATATTTTGTCAACTTCAACTCACACTTTCAAGTTCATTGTCTTGTTTTATCAGCAGAATTACTATAATGGGGTTAGAACATTACCAGTGACCAATTTAAAACTTTTGAAAATTTTTTTGAAGCTTGTTTCAAAATGAAGTTATATAGATTGGAAACGAAGTTTTTAAATAGCTTTAATTTGTAAGACTTTTGTACTAATAGCTGAATTAAATAGCATTTTCTATAATCTCAATATAATATCACATAATCTCATATTCATATAACATAATCTCACAATTAAATTAAAAAGATCAATTGAAATAATAATAGAAACAAAATTTAAACTTGTAATAATTTACCACACCAAATATAATGATAAACATGACCTAAAAAATTTGTAAAAAATTGTTATTGTGACTCTAGACAAAACTTAAAACCATCAACAGAAAGTAAGTTATTTGTTTAATAAGACATAATAAACAACAGATACCAATGTGAAGCTATTCGTAAAAGATGTTTAATATGATAAGTAAAATGTGTTTACTGCAATATCATAAATAACAGATGTTAATTAGTAAAGTCTTATATAACCAGTCTTTAATCTGATGCTTTGGCATCAGATTGAAGACTGGTTAATTTAACAACTGGTTATATAAGTTATTTTAACAACTTAAAAAAAAAAAAACTTTAAAAAAGCTAAAAATATCCACAATATTTTAAATAATTTATTTGGAAAATAAATTCGCCGAAACAATTTGTATTAATAAAACTTTATATGAAATTTTTTTTAATTTTTTTAACATTTTTAATGCCCACCATTCAACATGCGTGTGGTTTAGTGAGGTATCTGTAATGCCATTTTGTCGCTTAAATACAAAAACTATGAAATAGCCGAATGCACTTCTTGGCATTAACCTGTTTTGTAAATCAAGATAATTTTATTACGATGCTAGGGTTATTATAATCTAACTCCTCCTTTTATGATAAAACAACTCCGCTTTCCCCTATCATAATACAAATCCTCTTTCTTTCCATAATAGATTTCCTCCTAACATTACCAACAATTAAATCTGAGGTTTAAATCACTTTTTTCTATTTGATATTTGATGGAACATGTTTCATTTTATTTTAAAACAAAGCAATATGATTTTGACTTATAAATTTACCTTTGAATTATTCAGTTTGAAGTGAATATTGTGTTTAAATTCTTACTTTTATCATTTTTTCTTTTACAGATCAATCAATATATTTAGTGGTTGATGATACATTTGTACAAATTTTTTACAAATCATTCAACACTGTCTAGCCCCAAGTTACTAATGCTAACCAAGGTAAACTAAATAAGGCAAAAAAACTTTTAGTATTACGACTATAATAAATCTCCTAATGATTAAAAAGAATTATTGTATAGAACTATCTACAATTCATCTCTTGATTCTAGTAAATATACTGTTACAGACACTCCTCGTAAAATAAGTATATTACTTGATTGAGCTTCTAAAGACTTATTTTGTAGACGAGAAACCATTTCATCAAATGCAACTATGGGTCTGAAACAAGTTTTCATCTTTTTTCTGAAAAAAGTTTTCATCTTTTTTGATTCCAAGTTAAGTTTTTTTTTACAGCTTACATAATACAGTTTAACTTTAGATATGAACAAGGTAGAATTTTTCATTTTTAAACTTAATGCAATTTTAATTTAGAAAACAAAAGAACATGTTTGTAAATTATTATAAATATAAAAAAGGTTTTTAAATATTGAGAAATGGATCGAAGCGGAAGATTTTTTAAGAAAAGTTATACGCATAAATTTTTTAACTTTTTTGGAAAAAGAAAAAAATCTAAAACAACATTTTTGATTTTGATATTGTGTAATTTTTTTCTATTTTAAAACAAACGATAGAATATGGAAGTGAAATAAATATAATTTACAGCTTGCATAATACAGTATACATATATATATATATATATATATATATATATATATATATATATATATATATATATATATATATATATATATATATATATATATATATATATATATAAATATATAAATATATATATATATTTATACATATATGTATATATATATATATATACATATATATATATATACATATATGTATAAATATATATATATATATATATATATATATATATATATATATATATATATATATATATACATATATATATATATATATATATAATATATATATATATATATATAATATTATTATATATATATATACATATATATAATAATAATAATAATATTATATATATATATATATATATATATATATATATATATATATATATATATATATATATATATATATATATATATATATTGATATTATTTTTTATTAGTACTAGTAACATAATACTAAATATATTATTATAAAGATGTTTAAACTTACTGATGTTGCCCAGGAGAAACCATATTTCTCAGTTACATTCGTTTGAAAAATAGGTCCAACTGTTTTTCTGAAAAAAGTTTTATTTAATTCATAATATTTTTAAAAATAGTTTCACAAGAAATTTATTAGAAGTATGTATCTATCAGTATTAATTTTGATCATATTTTTAAATTCATTATGAAAAAAAAAATATTTCTGTTTGTATTCAGTAAAAAAAAAATTTTTAATAAAATTTATTATAAATTTATAAATAAGAAAAAAATTATCTGTTGAGATAATAAAGATTATTGAGAATTAGCAAGATATTTATAATAAGTTAAAATCAATAGTAAATAAGAATAAGAAACTGAATAAAAATTTTCTAAACTTTATTTTCACAACCATTGTTTTATGACAATATTTACTTATATTTATTATTATGTATATATATAAAACTTTATTATCTACTTATAAGTATTGTTATTTCTTACATTATTTATTGTACCAATATTAACATGTAAAAAAGTAAACACAAAACAAAAATTAAAGTTCTAAAAAAAGTAGATTCTCATTTGCAATACTTTTCATATTGGTCATTTTTCAATAGTGACATCCATGACACTTTTGGACATGTTTTAAAATGTAAACACAGCATTAAAAACATACTAAATGAAGACATAAAGCTCAATTAAACTCAAAATAACAAAAATAATAACTACTAAAATTAGAGAAAGTAAGGGTGACAACAGATACAGACACTGAGGAACATAGACATGCAGACACCAAAACTAACTTTAACTTTCTTTCATTCAGAACTTAATTAAATATATATAATATAAAATGAAGAAAAATTGTTTGAAATAATTATTAAGAATATTTTGGTAAAAAGAGTAAATGTAAGTCAATAAAGTAAAACATGTAGTTAAAAATATAAATGTAAAACAATAAAAAAGGAAACAAAAAATATTAAAGAAGATACATCAAACAAAAAATAAGAAAAATTCGTTGCCTTTTCAACTAAAACTCCTGAAACTCAAAAAACTAAACTAAATATATATATATATATATATATATATATATATATATATATATATATATATATATATATATATATATATATATATATATATATATATATATATATATATATATATATATATATATATATATATATATACTAAAAGTATTACCCTTGAGACATAATAGCCACAAAAAGTAAAGCGCTTGTTTCTGATAAAACATTCATTCCAGCATTTCTAAATATAAATATAAATATATATATATATATATATATATATATATATATATATATATATATATATATATATATATATATATATATATATATATATATATATATATATATATATATATATATATATATAGGGTAAATACTTTTAGTATATATATAAGTATAAGTAGTATACTTATACTACTTATACTTATATATATACTAAAAGTATTACCCTTGAGACATAATAGCCACAAAAAGTCCAGAAAGTAAAGCGCATTATTTTAATTGGAAATTGATAAATAATGATAACACAATTAATAACAAAAATTCCTTATGTTTTTTTTTTTTGTGTGAAATATTTTTTATATTTTTCCATCAGAGCTGCACCTCATTCCGTTTTATTATTAAAAAATTTCATACGACTTACCACTAATTCAATAAACTCGTAATCTTTACCTTTTCTCTAAAGCTTTGCATCTTTGATTAGGAACATTGAGTAAGGTCTAGTGAGATTAAAATATTCGTATATGATACAAAACCATCCAATTCATTACTATTATTATTCACTACTATTGCTTCAATGACTTGGTTTTTCTAAAGTATAAGCTATTCTGTTCATTGTTTTTATATTAAAAAAAAGTTTCTGGGGCATCTTTACCACAAATACGCTAGAAACCTTTTAGTGTTGTCTCTGGAATGAGATTATTTGCAGATATATACTAGTTAAAGAAAGATTTAAGACATATAAGATGAAGGATTAAAGAACTTTTCTTTTTTTTTGTTTTAGAGTTATTTGCTTGTATTTTGGTTTTGGAGTCGTTACTGCTTACAAAATTTTATTTTAATGTCAATGTCTGTTTTATTTTTAGACGATACATCATACAGGATGCAGACAGAGCATCATATTTTCTTAATTTATGGTTAATACTTTGTTAACATTACTCGTTTTTTACCCTATGTTTAGGTTCATGCTGAGTTGACATAAACTTATTATCTTCCTTTAATATTGCTGGTCGACATTTGCATGTTTTTTTTGCTTTAATTTTTTCAGATTGCTTTGCTTTATATTTGTTAGGTCTTTTCAATTTTTTATAATTATAAAACAAATTTACACTTAAAAATGGAAAATATTATTCCTTTATAGGTATACTAATGTATATCTATAAGTATTTTAGCCATAGCATCTGAAATTTAACTAACTGTAAAATTAAACACAACTTTTATTGTTTTCAGTTCGTAGTGTTACAACTTTCTTCCAAGATGACAAGATGTCTTAAGTAAGCAAAATATAAAAATAATAAAGATTATGTTAGTAAAAGTTATTAACAAAATTAACAAAAAATTTAAAAAATCTTGAATCTATGCGTTATGGTATTTTAAAGTACAAATTTGAGTTTATGGTAGCAACTGCCAGACACTATCTGTTTCTGGGAGGATCCATCAAAGGCAGACAAGAATGCATAATGCAAGTTATAAAAAAAGTTACAAATTTATGGTAATTAGATCAATATTTTCTATATTTATCAATTCAAGTCATACAGACAAAAATTGATCAAATGATGAAAATGTATGATAAATGTGTAAAACAAAAAAAATACAATCTTCGAATAAAGTTTTTGATAAAAAAAGACAGTAAATGGCTTTGCAGGTAGAAGAAATGGAATTGTCAGTAAGTTACAAAGTTGCTTTACTGAATAAAAAACAGAGAATACCACAATTAATTTATCATCAACATCATGTTCTTGAGTCCTTTCAGTAATAAATTTTGTGACATCTTATAGTAAAGCACAAAAATCATTTTCATTAAAAATATGTTTCCCAATCTATTTTTCTGCAAATTACCACAAACAAACTAATGGCTCTCTAGATGATCTAACAAAAAAATAAAATAATAAACAACGCATATTAATACATAATAAAGAAAAACACATAAATTGCTCTTAATTTTTATAACCCACAATGACAAAACAGAAAAGAAACAATTTTTTTTTCAAAATAAAAACTATTTTTTACATAAGAAAACATATGCTTATATATAAAACTTATACTTTGCCTAGATTTATAGGGCTCTCTTAAATTATCTTACCACCCTCAAATTTTCCAATTAGATGTACTGCTGTCAAATAAATCTTTTTTTTTACAAACTATATAATTTTTGTAATTTTTATTTATTTTTTTATTTAATTATTTGTTTCCTTTTTTTTTTTACAACATTGGTTTTAACAGTCGTTCAACTAATTTTCAATAACAAATTATATTTTCTTAATTGTTTTTTTTTAATTCTCATTCACTCCTAATAAGGCTGCAAGCAATCACTATTAAGTTGGGAGTTAATAGAAAACAAAAAATAGGGTTAAAGGGATCCCAAACCTCCGAGACATGTTGTGTTCATTTTAAAGAGAATGATAAAAAAAACGTTTGGGCTAAATTTTTTTGATTAAAAAAAAAGAATAAATGAATACCAAGAAAATCTAACTTTTTTAATTTTAGTCAAAGCTCGCCTTCTCTGTTTTAATGTAGACCCAAATGTCAGCATAATTTACACCGCAATCTACAGACTTGATAATTTTTTCAAGCGTATTTTATTCCTTAGAGATTTAGTATATAATGTCATTGAATTTTATTTGTCCACATAATCGATCTCTGACGCAAACAAAAAAAAATTAATGACGCTATGTACTAATACTCTTAGGAATAAAACGCGCATGAATAAATTATTAGGTCAGTCGACTGCAGCGTATATTACGCTGATTTTTAGGTCTACAATAAAACAGAGAAAGCGACCTTTGACTAAAATTAAAAAAGTTAGATTTTCTTGGTATTCATTCATTCTTTTGTTTTAATCAAAAAAATTTAGCCCAAACATTTTTTTTATCATTTTCTTTATTATAAACACAACATCTATTAAAGGTTTGGGATCCCTTTAAAGAGCAAGGAAACAGTTGAAAGTAGACTTTTACGTTTTAGGTTGTAAGAATCAGAAAAATACAAAGATAGGAGTAAGTTCAAAAGGGTTGAAGTGTAGGGAAAAAACTAGGTAAATAAAAGTTTTTAGAGCATACAGGGATAGATAAAGGAAATGGATACAAGGAATAAGAGACTTGATTGACCAGCAACCATTATGGTATTTGTTGAAAATAGAAAAAGATGCAATCTTATGTCAAGAGAGATTTTTTAAGCTCAAGCTTGGAAAATAGAGCAGGTGCAACTACATTTACGATGTGTTTTTGGACCGTGTTAAAAAAAAAAATTATTATTATTATTAGAAGAACCAGCTCAAATATGAAAACAAACATAAAAAAAATGAGGCAAATAAGAGATTGGTATTGGTCGATATGGAATCAGAAGTAAGATAATGGTGAGCACAATAAAGACTACCAACTTTAACCAATACAAACTTTGAAGTCAACTGTAAATATGAGAGTGGGTTGCCATTCATTAATATAGGAATGTTGACAGTATTACATATATAGTTATGGCAGTAAATAAGTGAGTTTTATTGATGTTGAAATTCACAAGCCACTACAAGAGCCACTCTGTTAAAGAAGTTAGATCAGATTTAAGATTGGCTGGTTGTTCTAAGTGATCGAAAAGAGAAGACTTTTTGTCGCAACAGCTGAATAAAGCAGAGTCGCTAGAAAATAGAGTCATTTTAGATGTTAAAACGTAGTACTGCAGTAGTAGAGCATTCAATTCATAAGCGAGAACTTCTGAGTTCAACTCCTATCATGTCCCTTGTAATACCGCACTCAAATTTTTTCTCTGCTCAGCAGCCTAATTACATAATGTTTGTGTAAGAAAAGCTAAAGGAGGGTTGTTACAACAACTACGTAGCCTACTCTACTATAGCAGCTCTTTTGGCTTTGAGGAGTCAAACAACATTGAAAAATGAAAAAAAAAATTAAGCAAGGTTATAGAGAAGACCAGAATACCAAACTTAATCAAAACCTTTAGATTTGTCAAAAGTAAGAGACTCACTGCCTCTGTCTACTGCTTGATAGAACTTTTTAGTCACAGCAGCTAGCAAGTCAGCCACAGAACAAAAAGATCAAAAGTATTGATTGTCTAACAGTAAGTTATTTGACTCAAGATATTATGTTAGAATTCTTTTAATCAAAGAGTCAAAGATCATTGCTAATAATAAAGAGAACACTGGTTAGACCATATTTAGAGAGATCAGAATGTTCTCCAGTTTTTTTAAAAATTTGAACCACATTTTTCAACAGGCAGAAAAACAAAAATCAGTCAAGCACTTATCAAATAATTCAAAGAGAATTGGAGAAAGTTCTGGTAAACACTTTTGTGACTATAGCAGAAATGTTCTCTGGACCACAACCTGTAGAAGAGTTTAATTGAAATTTGAAATAGCAACAGAAGCTCGAATGATTTGCAAAGAAAAGACGCACTAAGATAAAGTTAAAATTGTTAAAGACACACTAAATTTAAAATAATATTATAAAACGTTAGATAAATAGATTGAAAGGGTAGGTACCTTTAGGGAGATGGAGGGTACTCAAAAAAGCGTATTGAAAAATACAAGAGGGTAGGTATGAGGGGGGAATAGGGGGTGAAAGAAAAAAAGCGTACGTACTATATGAACAGCCTCTTATGTTTTACAAATCGAAAAGTCAATGTTTCGAGGTACTTCTTTTTCACTTGTTTCTTAATATGTTATTTAAACTTGATAAGACAGACAATTTATTTTAATACTTATATAAGACAAATGGCATTGGTTTAATAATATTCTTTAATAAATTATAGTTTTGCTATGTTAATCTTGATTAAATTACTCTTAAAATATTGTTTGTGTAGGTTTTTACTTCCATTTCTGTACGCGCATAAATTTTTTCTCTGGAACTGTGAAAAGGTGTATTATTCAAACTTATGCATGACATTGACAAATTGAACATAGAAAAACGTTTCCCACTTATTAAAACTATTTAAGAAAGAATTGTTTTATGAGTTGTTGTGTTCTTAATATTCTCTCAAATAACGGCACCGATCTATCTGATCAAGCCGTGATACATGTATATAAATATGACACACATACTACATAAAACAAACAAATATAATTGTTAATAATAAGCCTAGCTAGTCTATAAATCCTCATAATTGAGTAGCTTTTTACTATTTATTATTCGTCCACAACTTGATACTTGTTTTATTTGGTTTTCGATAATCTCATTTGGGATATTTTTTGTTTCTGCTATTATTTTTTTGTGCACTATCATCTCCGCATTATCTCGAGTTCTGTGTGGAGCAAATATAGTATACAGTCTTCTAAGATTAATTTGATTTCGACGGAGAACATGTCTGTTGTGATTTAATTTGAGTTCATATGAACTATAGGGCTATATTATTTTCCTTCTAAGACTCCATTCGCGAGTTATTTTGTCTTAATTTGCCGCATTTTTTACAAAAGTATGGTGCGAAAGTACGAATATTTTTATCATGGTAGTTTTTTGATTGAATTCTTTCTTATTTTGATTTAGAAATCTAGATAGGTTATCACAGTTGTCGTCCATGCAGTAGTTCTGCTGGAGATAATCCACATTTTATTGATATATTGCGCAATATTAGAATACCTTTAAAAAGTTCTAAGTTTGGCATGTGATTGGTATGGATCTTTTGGTTGTAATGGAAGATACTTCATGCATGCTTCATACTTTTTAATTAATGTTCTGTAGTACTGTTCAATATGATTAATTTTTTGAATTACTGTTCAATTTGATCGTTTAAACCTGGTCAATAAACTGCCTGACGTGCACAACGTTTGCACTTTTCCATTCCAAAGTGATCTCTGTGCAATTTCAAAAGTACTTCTTTTCGCATACTAACTGGGATTATTATTTGATTTTTATACATCAAGAGTCCATTAACTTTAATTATTTCATTTTTAAAATTCCAATGAAGCTGAAGATTTTTTGGACAATATTTTTTTTTTTGAATTTGCCAACCAGAAACTATACTATCTTGCAGTTGTTGTAAAAGTTCATCCTGCTCAGTTTTCTGCTCAATTTTTGCTCATCATTCTGTTCACGCTCAGTTTTCTGCTCATCCTTCTCAGTTTTTTGCTCAATTTCTTCTAATCGACTCTCTGTAGCCGGCATACTTTTAAATACTGAGTTAACGTATATATTTAGATCATTTTCTGCAGTTTCGTTGTCCTCTGTAGGTTGTGATTCAGGTGCACGAGACAGCATCGAGATCAGCATCCGTAATTGACTTACCAGCAACAAACTCTGCAGTAAATGAAATCTTAACAATTTCATTCTTAATTGTTGAATTCTTGGCGACATTTCGGTAAGCGAACGATAATCTATTAAAGGAGTTAAAAGTTTGTGATCTGTTTCCAAAATAAAATTTGGTAACCTTTACATATCTTCGACATCCGCGTGCACCCCCATGGTGCAGCTACCATTTCTATTTTGATTGGATAATAATTTTTTTTCCGTTTTTGTCAAAAAGTTAGATGCACAATCAATTGGTTTGTATACCCAATCGTGATTCTGATAAATAACTACACAAAATCCGTTTAATAAAGTTAGATCTGTTCTCAATTTTAATTTTGGTTAAAGTTGGTGAATTTATCAAAATTTTTTTAATCTCATCGAATGTTTTAGTATGATTTTCTGTCTATACTTATGCTGATTTTAAACTTAAAACACCTCGCAAAGGTTGAGCTAGTTTAGTGAGTAATGGATTAAATTTTGGTAGCTGTTGAGCCATACCTAGGAAACTACGCAAATCTGTAATATTTATTGGTCTCGGGAAATTTTGTACTGCTTTAACCTTTTTGCTCAGAGGTTTCATACCTTCTGCTAAAATTATATATCCTAAAAGTTCCATTTCACTTTGATTAAATACGCATTTGTCTAAATAAAGGGTAACTCCATGTTCCGCAAATTTACTTAGCAATGCAAATAGGTTTTCATCGTACTTATTTTCTGTATTTCCAAACAGTAGAAAATCATCCATACTTTTTACGACTCCGATAAAACCGTGAATAATTGCGTGATCCATTTTTTTACTAAGGATTTCTGGAAGTGATGTTAACCCAAATGGACCTCTTGTTGGACAAAAACGACCACAAGGTGTCGTAAATGTACATTTTAACTGACTTTTCAAATCCATGTGTAGTTGCCAATATCCATAGTTAGCGTCTAGTTTAGCCATATATTTATACCCTTTTCATAATACCAAGCTATCACACTTACATTGGGCCATTATATGTAAAACCATTTACATATAATGGCAAACGTCGGCTCTTTGTTCCAATGCAAAACCAACGTTGATCTAATGTCATTTGGTTAATGATAAAATTATTACCGATGTAACTAAAAACATCAGGCAAATTTATATTGGTCCAATGTATGTAAAAACATTACAAAAATTTGATTGTTTTTACGATCTAAACCCAATGTTGATCCAATTTATATATTTCGACGTTGATTAAATGTATATAAATCAACGTTTTTCCAATGTATGTAAAAACATCAAAATAATTGATTGTTTTTACGATCTAAACCCAACTTTGATCAAATGTATTTATCTCGACATTGACTCAATATATATAAATCAACGTTTTTCCAAAGTATATAAAAACATTGCAAAAATTTGATTGTTTTACGATCTAAACCCAATGCTGATCCAATGTATATATCTCGACATTGATTCAATGAATATAAATCAACGTTTTTCCAATGTATGTAAAAATATTGCAAAATGTTGATTGTTTTTACGAGCTAAACCCAACGTTGATCCAATGTATATACTTCGACGTTGATTCAAAGTATATAAATCAACGTTGATTCAATGTATGCAAATACATCTCAAAAAGTTGATTGTTTTTACGAACTAAACCCAACGTTGATCCAATATATGCGACCAAATATTGCTATTGCCAAATTATATAATTTAAATAAAATCTTCCGTGATTATTAAAACACCAAACCAAAATCAACACAAACATGACTTTTATTTTGAAGATCAAGTGTTTCCAAATTTATAAATGTACATTGCCTCTTTTTACCTTTTTCATAACTAAAGGTTTTCCCTTGTCCTTGCTTGGGACGTTAAATATAGAAAAGTCGTTTAGTTGTCCATACTAAAACATTTATATATATATATATATATATATATATATATATATATATATATATATATATATATATATATATATATATATATATATATATATATATATATATATATATATATATATATATATATATATATATATATATATATATATATATATATATATATATATATATATATACATATATATATATATATATATATATACATATATATATATATATATATATATATATATATATATATATATATATATATATATATATATATATATATATATATATATATGTATATATATATATAGATATATACATATAAATATATGTATATATATATATATATATATATATATATATATATATATATAAATACTAGGTTGGTTGAAAAGTTCGCGGAGCGGCACCTATGTTGCAGTAGTAGAAACAAGTTTATAACTGTATTAAACGTATTCATTCTTCGTATGAACGCATAAAAAATTTCAAGTCGATATGTCATTTCAGTCTTTGTTTACAAGCTATTGAAATTAGACGTGTCATAGTATTTTTTAAAATGGAAAATATTGAACATCGTGCTGTAATAAAATTCTTTGTGAAAAAAGGTTTAAAGCCCATGGAAATTCATAATGAAATGGTAAATGTGTTGGGTGATGATGCTCCTTCAAAAACAACAGTATGCAAATGGGCTGCGGAGTTTCAACGTGGGCGTTCAAGCCTTGAAGATGACCCTCGCTCTGGACGTCCAAAAAGTGCTACTACTGAAGAAACGATTAATGCTGTGCATGACATGGTTATGGATGATAGACGATTGACCAAACGTGAAATTGCTGAGGCTGTGGGCATCTCAGATGAACGGGTATTCTCACATCTTGCACGATGAAGTACGTCTGAGAAAGCTGTTGGCAAGATGGGTGCCGCATTCGCTAACTCTGGATCAGAAACGCACTCGAGTAAAACTTTCTCAAGAACATTTGGCCCGTTTTCAAAAGAATAAAACAGATTTTGTGCGTCGATTCGTAACCATGGATGAGACTTGGGTTTACCACTATGATCCGAAGCTGCGACAACAAACTGCAGAGTGGACAGAACCCGGTTGTTCAGCTCCGAAGCAAGTGAAGGCGTCAAAATCGTCAAAGAAGGTTATGGCATCAGTTTTTTGGGATGCGAAAGGAATTTTATTAATAGATTACCTTCAAACCGGTAAAACGATAACAGGTGAATATTATAAAAATCTTTTGGACCAGTTGGATAAAAAAATTCGTGAGAAAAGACCTGGTTTGCTGCATAAAAAAATCATTTATCACCAGGACAACGCACCTGCTCATATCAGCGATGTTGCAAAGGCGAAATTGGTCGAATTAAAGTACGAACGCTTGGAACATCCACCCTATTCACCAGATCTGGCTCCGTCCGACTTCCACCTCTTTCCACATCTCAAAAAATTTCTACGTGGAAAGCGTTTCTCATCACATGAAGAAGTCATTGCAGCCGTAAATGGGTATTTTGAAGGCCTTCCGGAATCGCACTTCAGAGATGGGATACATGAATTGGAGAATCGTTGGAAAAAGTGTATTGCTCTTAAGGGAGAATATACTGAAGAATAAAGTCATTTTTGGAATCATAAAATTGTTTTTTCATTTCCGCTCCGCGAACTTTTCAACCAACCTAGTATATGTATATATATATATATATATATATATATATATATATATATATATATATATATATATATATATATATATATATATATATATATATATATATATATATATATATAATAGAATTTAATAAAAATATATAATTCTGAATAATATTGAGTACAACGTTTTGCCAATAAAAGTTCAACGTTGAATCAACGTAAATACAACGTTGTAGTAACTTAAAATACAACATTAAAGCAACGTAAAACACAACGTTATGTCAAAGTATAAAATAAAACCTTGTATAAACGTAGAAAATATAACCATTTTCCGCCCTTAAAAAAACGTTTTATCAAAATTGGTTTTTAGTTGTTGGCGACGTCGCATTTTTAACCATAATGATATAAAAACAACGTTGGCTCGCGATGTTGGGCCAACAAAACGCGCGATATTGTTCTAATGTTTTAACAACTTATGCGTGCTAGCTGGGTAGGGCTAATGTATCATCTACACTTTTTTACTCATAGAGTTCACGTTTTGTATCTTTATTTAGTTTTGTCAAGTCGATATAAATACGAAGTTGTCCGTAAGGTTTTTTCACAACTACAATTGGATGACACCAGTAAGTAGGTTGATCAACTACTTTAATAACACCATTCTCTTTCATACGTTCCAGTTCTAATTTAATGGTTCTAGAAGTGGGAACGCTACTTGTCGTGGTGTTCCAATATGGTATGGTATCACATTTTCCCGTACCTCAATATGTACAGGGTCACCTTTAACTCTTCCTAACCCATTGAATGCTGAAGGAAACTGTTCTACTACGTTAATTTTGGTTATTTAATTCATACCACAAATAAATTCTTCAGGAATGTCTGTTCTCATTAGGTTAAACTTTTGTAAGGCAGGTTTACCTAATTAAGCAGTTTTCATATTCTTAGAACTTAAATGGTAACTAACTCACTGTTCTGACCATTGATTGTTAATGGTTTTTGGAAACATCCTAAGTAATTTAGTCTTTTATGATCAAGACCTAATAATTGTTTGTTACTATTATGTAATTCATTAACTTTAATTCCAAACTTTTTTAAATGCTTAGGTCCAATAATGGTAACTTCGGCACCAGTGTCAATTTTGAATTTAATTATACCATTTTTTACTTTTAGTTGTATTTCCCAAGGTCCTGCTGCACAGAGCTAATCCGAACCAATTGCACAAAATCCGATTTCACTCTTCCTAAATACAATGCCCCTAAATGCTGCTACAAGGTTGAAAAAGTTTCTATTTTGTTTTTGGTGACCAGCCTCTCTATCTGAAATATTCGATTATGTTTTTAGGCAAACTGAGCTATTTTAGAAATAATTCATAACTTTACAGTCTCTACATTTTTTTTCCCCATGCTGGACATGCTTTTCAACTAAAAGGATGTTTTTTTAAACAGAATTTACACGCCAATAAATTTAAACTTAAGTCTTTTTTATTGCCAGTGTTTTGCGTCTGTAAATTAAATTTTTTGTGTTGTATAATTGTTCTCCGATCCGGTCAACATTTTCACTTTTATTATTTTGTAACTCAGATACACCATCTTGTGCTTTTTCGGAAGAGCGGCAAATATCTACGGCTTTATCTGGTGTTGACACCTTTTCAGAAAGTAATTTGTCTTGTACTTTGTCACAACGTACCCCAAATACAATTTTATTTCTTAATTAACTGTCAAGACAATCAGCTGTTCTACAAAAATTGCAGTTTTTACTTAATAATTTTATTTCTTTCAAGAAAACATTCAGCCTCATCTTGAAAAACGTTTAAAGTATTTATGTCTTTCCAAAGTTTCATTAGTAATACCTTTGGCAAAGACATTCATTTTTTCCAATATAACAGAAGGTTCTATTTTTTCATCTTTGGTTAGAGTTAATGATTCATTAATGTTTCGAATTTCTGAAGAAAACGTATACCTTAACTTAGCAGCTTGACATGCAAGTGGTTTTTCTCTAAATCATATAACAAAGCATAATCATGCCATTTCTCAATCGAAGAGCAAAATTCAGCATATCTATCTACAGCTAAGTGTAACAATTGAGGAGAAACACCAACTTTACTACTTTCTGCCATTTTTTATAAATAGATTCTCAAGATTAAACAAAGTAATTAGTAAATACTAAAAAACTTTATTTTCGCACGTTTATTTACATACTCGTTGCGCCATGTTGTATTCATAATATTCTCTCAAAAGACCGGCACGATCTCTCTGATCAAGCAGAGATATATAATATGATAGTAAGAATCACGTGTATATAAATATGACACATGATTCTTAGAGTTGCAATTATGTTAAAGGTGATTCTTGAAGCTGCAGTTATGTTAAAAAAGAAAAGCTCTCTCCTAATAAAATAGAGCTTTTCCTGTTTAACAGAGTTTTTGATGCATGGAACTCACTTTCAGTTGAAGGTGTAACAGTAAAAACAACTTTCAATTAATGGCTGAGTAGCAAACATAACTTTTGTAAAACTAAAACAAGCAGAGTGCAAAACAAAACATTCACTAGGTCTGTCTAACACAGCGTAAACGACTACTATTATTACTTCTAATATGTACTTAATTAACACGTTCGTATTAATATTTTGAATATGTTATTTAGTTATAAATTTTAAATATAGGTCAATGAAAGCAAGTGGTGTTGCTATATTTTTTGCAATCAATTACCAAAAATAAAATTATTAATCGTTCTCTTAAATACAGATGTCCTTTTAAAATAAAGTACTAAAATCTGGCCCGTGTTAAGACTAAAAATTAACTCTAGAATAGTTAGAGTGTTTTCGAATAAGATTAGGTGATGCGGCATTTTATCAATGCAACACATTCGTATTAAAAAGAAGTCATCAAAAACAAATATTTTACTTGTTAATTTTATTACTTTTTTGCAATTTAGTTTTTAATTTTTTTTTAAATGCAGCTATCGACAAAACAAGTTAAAAGTTTCATTTACTTGGTCTTACCATTTTTTTGTACTTTTTCATATTTTTTAGCCATCTTGAAAATAATTATCAATTCTTGTAAGACGTTTTCCGGCAAAGTAGTATGGATGTAAGCAAGTTGTGTTTCACATCATAGCATGACAAACTCTTGATATCATAATGATATCATAATATAAGTTCGTAAATTAAAACTTACTATTTGGATTTTAAAAGAGAAAAACATAAAGTTATGATATCACTATGATATCATAACGATATTATTATTTGATATCGTAGCTTGACAAGGTTTTGATATCATTTTGATACCTCATTGAAATCGCGTTTTGACTGGGATTAACCTGTGCAATATGCAGTCTCTGGGTTAGGGAAGTAAAACTTCCAATAAAAACATTTTTTAAGTGACTGGAATAGTGTCGAAAAATGAACTTAAGAATAGTGTAAAATATATAAAAAAGGCCTAATGTCGCAAAACAAAGGAATAGTGTCGCAAATAAATTTAATGAATAGTATCGAAAACTGATAAAAAGGAAAAGATTCGCAAATGAATTTAATAAATAGTGTCAAAAACAAAAAATAATTATAGAGTTGCAAATAGTTAAAAGGCATTGGTGTCGCAAATAATTGTTTTTAGCAATTGCTTACTCGTTTTGCTTACAGCATACGGCTTTTACACAAAAAAAGAAAAAAAAACTATAAAAGGAAATATTGCTACCAAACCTCAAGCCCTCAGTCGATGTAGCGGCACTCCTTGCGTCAGCAGGCTATAAGATAGTTAGTATGTGTACTGAAAACCCCCGGCAGCAGGCTATTTCAGTATGACGTCAGACATGTTATTTAAACACACATGTCATAGTTATTTTTTACTTTTTGTTACTATTCATAAAACTCCTTTAGAGCATTATTTCTTTTTTACTATTATGGACAAAATTTATTAAATTCATTTGTGACGCTATTCCTTTTTTTTGTTTTCGACTCTACACCCCCAGCCAGAATTCATGATAACTGTATATAGCTGACCTAGAGAAATGGCTGGGTGCATATGAAAGCCGTTGATGTCTGGATTTCAAAAATATAAAATTTGAAATCCAACTATTTCGTCTCGGAAAATAAATAAGTTTTTATTTCTATTATATTACAGCAACTAGACAAATGACAGTACAATTATTTTTTTTATTTTTACAGTATACAAAAAAATTTAAGTGAGTGCTAATATTATTATTACATGACGAAAACATTGTTTTTTTGTTTTTATCACTTTGCAAAAAGAGCATACTTGTATTTCTTAAATAAAATGATATTTTGCTATTATTGGTGTTAAAATTACGGTAAAGGGCTATTCTCAATACATCAAAACAAAGAGCCACTCATTTTTACGATTTTGGAATCATTTGTTCTTTCAAAATGCCCAATCAAACTAAAACTCACAAAAATTGTCAGAAAACTGTGTGTTTCTTGTGCTTGAAAAAAAGCACAAGAACAATTTCACCATTAATGGTACAGGAAGTTTCAAGCTTGTTTGAACAAAAGATCAACTTTAAAGATGAACGAACGCTAATTGGGATTTGTGAAGGATATCGTTCAACACTGTGCAGAAAACTTGATGGAAAAGAGATTGTTATGCCAAGACTCTATGGCTTTGAAACCATCAATGTCAGGAGACCTGTAAACGGACTGATCTGTGATTGCATTATATGTCAAGTTGGGCACCTGATGCTAAATGAATCCTATCCTCTTGAAAAAGTCATAAAAATGACAATGTGTGAAGAGAAAGCTGTGAATAAAAATTCAACCTCTGACCTCAGATGTTCTAAATGCTTCTCGGTTATGGGGAAAGAAGTTTCTCATGTGTGCACTGAAACTAAGTTTTGTGAAAATATGAGACTTTTCGCATCAAATGACAGCACAGTTGCTCAACAAATTGCAGCTTCTGCAATAGCTGGCACAGATGCTTCCCCTCAAGGAACAATTTGTCTGGCTCAAGCAAAAAGTGGACAGCCTTTACCTGTCAACCCAGGTAAAAATGACTTTATTGTAGTATAATTAAATGTGTTCAATTTTATTAGTTCTCAATGCCAAAAATGTGGTCAATTCTTGAGAAAGGTCAATTACTTTAATTGTGACAACTTATAAAATTTAAATAAAATTGCCGAAATATTTACTTATAGGTCCTTCAAGTGCAAGAAGACTCTTTTTTTCTCAAGTTACTGCAAGGGATCTCAAGTGCAAATCAATACTGGATTGTCAAACACAAACGTGAAAAAGTTAGTGACAACATTGAACCAAGTTTATGCAGTCCGAATTACTGAGCCAAACATTCGCTCCAAATTTTATTCAATAGGAAACTCACTTGCCGGATTTTTTCATCGAACAGATATTCTACCTAAATAAGGCAACGAAGATATTGGCAAGGAACTTGTAGTTCACTGTAAAGATGTTCACCCAAGAACTGATAAATGAAGATCTCATGTAACAAAAAGTTTTCACCAAGCCACTAATCAAACTTGGCATTGATGGTGGTGGTGGGTTTCTGATAGTCTGGGAGATATTGAGAAAATGCCTTGTGAAGATGATTCTCCTCCATGTTAGAAAAACTTGACTACAAACTCTTCTAAAGATAGTGGCTGCAATCTTTAGCTTATCATTACAATTGCTGAAGATTTATCTGAAACCTATTTGAATGTTCAAAATGTTCTGTCTCTCGTCAAGCCTAACCCTTAGGATTTTGTTGTTTATTTTGATCTGAAGCTGGCCACATCTTCTGTGGGCCTCAGCCTCACTCATCATCACATCCTTGTACGTGGTGTGATGTCCCATCAAATAACCTTGCACAATCTGGAAATCTTCGCACCTTTGGGTCTCTCAAATCATCCTGTCAAGCTTTCGATGCTTCAGAACGTGACATGTAAAAGGCAAAAGAATTCGGAAATGTGGTTCATCCTCCATTACTTTGAATGATGAGCAATTGGTTTGGATCTAATTTTACCTATGAAATTGCATCTGCTGCTTTGAGTTGTCAATCACTTCTTTAAGATCTTGAAGTCAATGTGGCCGCATCCTGAAAAGTGACTAGATGCTCTTGACATAAAACAACAACCTTTCCACGGAGGACAATTTGCTCGAAATGATTGTCACAAGCTTTTAAAGAACCTGGATTTGTTGCAAAATCTTGCAGAGAAAACATCCTCAATTTATATTTTTCCCATTATCAACACCTTCCGGAAATTTGAAGCTGTGGTCAGTGCTTGCTTTGGGTCCACATTATCTTCTGATTTTTCTAAAAAAACTGACTTATTCATAGAAGCATATATGGCAATGCCATTTGGAAGCGTAACTCCGAAAATGCATACAGTATTTTTCAAGTGAAGGACTTCATCCAAAAGAAAAATACTGCTTTGGGAATCTTCAGTGAACCAACGACAGAAGCGATGTACCATCATTTTCATCAACACTGGCAAAGATACAAGAGACCATTAACCCGTTCAGATTATGAAAGACAACTTCAAACATGCATAGTTGACTTTAACAGCAAGCATCTTTAAAGGCAGTTTTGAAACAGGAGCAGAAGACTTATTTCAAGAATAAAAAAAATTTTTCATTATTTTTGTTACAGTCTTTTTGTTAGAATGTATTATTGTTTTTATTTTTATCAAATCAGTGCTGTAAAATGAATGAATACATATGATATCATTGAAGAAATAAAATTATCACTAACTCAAATTTTTTGATGCTGTAAAAAAGCAAAAAATAGGGTATATGCTGTCATTTGTCTAGTTGCTGTAATATAATAAAAAAACTCAATTTATTTTCCGAGACAAAATAGTTGGATTTCAAATTTTATATTTTTGAAATCCTGACATCAAGGGTTTTCATATGCACCCAGCCGTTTCTCTGGGTCAGCTATCAGTTATCACGAATTCTGGCTGGTGGTGCACTATTTATTAAACTCCTTTGCGACATTATTCCTTTTTCTATTTTCGATAATTTATAAAAACCATTTGTGACATTATTCCTTATTCTGTTAATCAACAATCAATAATGCAATTTGTGTCACTATTCCTATTTTATATTTTCGATTATCAAATTAGCGACAATAAAAATTTGCGACTATCAAAATTTGCGACAATCATAATTTTGCGACATTTTCCCATTTTTTTAATCATTTACCCCTTTGAGAATTATTTACTCATATGCGGTATTCTTTTAATTTGCTTTTATTGGTCATCGTGTAGTTAGTTGATGAAACTATTAATTGTCAATGTTGACATTAATGGTAAACTTACAAACTATATAATATATTTAATAAAAACTTACTAAGTTTTATTAAATTAAAAGTTAATAATGCATTTAGTTTGAGGATGATTTTTGTAGAAGTGCACCAAACAGCAAATGGCTAGCGGATGGACTGAGAGACTTTTTACGATATTTTTTACGGATCCTTTTGTATGCCAAAAGGAAAACGCAATTGGTTGTCAACCGGTTTTACAACATAACTTGACAAAGTAGCAGCTAACAACAACCGAAGGTTTGTTTAATTTATTGTTTTAATAGAAATAGTTTCTTATTATTAAATAAGTTCAAACAAACTATTAAATTATTAAGATTGTAAATGTTATAATATATTATTTTAGTAACATTTTATATTTGCATGTAATGGTATTGTATGTGTTTAGCAACATTTTTACAGATACCAAGAAAGAATACGCTCAGTTACTATTTCTGCTTATGCTAACAGTACCTATAGAAAATTGGCAACGTGCCTTGGCTGCTGAAGTTTTCAATTGATTTGTCCAGCTTCATCGGGTAAGCATTAGCTACGTTCATTTTATCGTATAATATTTTTTAACGGAAGTCTTTATTCAGTATTTTATGTTAAATTTGTTTAAATTGCGTAAATTATATATTTAAGTTACATTTTATTAGTATGGAACTTCAATTGATGAAATTCTGCTAATATTAAACTAACATTAGCTGTTGCTTTGGGTGTAACTGTCAACGTTAGCCAATTCTTTTTTGTTGCAGAAAACGAAGTTATTGAGTTTCGTGTTATCCCAGCGGGCACAGACGTCAATCAAACGTTCTACGGACGTCTTAACTAGGTCGCGGCGTCTCAGACCAAATTACGACGTCCTCAAGACGTCTGGTAAAGACGCCTTTGTTAGGACGTCTTTGTGACGTTAATATAAAGACGATATTATGACTTCCATATTTACTAAATATGGTTTCGACGTTTAAATAATTTAGACGTCCTATTGACGTCGCTAAGACCTACATTAGACGTCCAAATTATTTTAAGGCTGTTTTCCACAAGAAGAAATATTCGCGTAAAGCGAATTTTTTTTGTCGATAAGCATGCGCAGATTAAACATTTTTGGTAATTTTTCTGATTTTTTTTCGCTACAGCGTTTTGCTGCTGCGAAAAAAAAAGTCGGATTCATTTCGACTTTTTGCGAATCGCCATTTGCAAAAACCAATCAAGTTTTGAATATTATATCACGTGATGTCAACAGTAAAAAAGGCGGAACCATGTTGTTTTTAAGTAACAAAAAACAAAATTCTTAACCTAGCATTATTATTAATTTTATATGAACTTACTCTGAAAATTGGCAAGCATGAGTAAATTCATCAAACAAAGAGCAAGGTTTATATAAAAAAATGACAAGATTTATATATAAAACTAAATCGAGAGTTTACAAATATAAATTTTCACACTGTCAATTACGAAAGTTACACTTTATAAGAGTGTTTATCTTCAAGTGGCCACACGAAGATAAACATTTTTGTGTAAAACCCTATATAGAGTTAAACCTGCTGTTCGTTTTTGCAGTAACAGTTTTGAATAGAAATGATCATATCAAAGTTTAGCATCTATTTTCTTATACTTTCTTGTAAAAAAATCCTTATATTAAATGTTAATATTACAAAATGATATCACATCTTACATATAAAAACAGAAATGTTATTACTAATGCACGGAAAGAAATTTTCACATGCTTCAAAGTAGAAAGTATGCTAAAAAAAGTAATAACTGCCTGTAGTTAAACATACACCGTAAACTTATTGCTGCCAATTTTATTGTTGACAACTAAAAAAAGTAGCGCGAAAGAAAGTAAGTATAATATATATATATATATATATATATATATATATATATATATATATATATATATATATATATATATATATATATATATGAGTGTGTGTGTGTGTGTGTTTGTGTATAGGTAGCAATTCTTTACAGTTTTTGGCGTTAGACAAAAACCTTATAATTTTCTTGAACTTCACTTGTGTATATACTTTTTTAAGGTTAAGCGTGAAACTTGAGGTTTTTCGCATTATTCAGTTTAAATCTACCTCTTTTTAACCATATATAGGAAGTACTATTTACTACTTTATATACTATTTATATGGCTTCATTTATATATATTACTTTTCAGAGTTTCAGAAAAAAGTTATATTCTAACTTGCTGAAATAAAAAACATTTTAGTAGAAGAAGGTTTTAAACAACGTAAAAGTTCAGATTAACTTAATGTTTTGAAAAACTTTGCAAATGGAGATATCCAATACATCACTTTTGTATACATGAGTTTTCTCTTTATAGTTTATATGTTATATATTATTACAATATTTCTTTTAAATTGTCATAAAATTTTCAATGATTCTAATACATTTTTCTGATTAAGTAAAACAGTTATTATTAATTTTGCGTAAAAATTAATAATAACTGTTTTACCTACCTTTGCGCCATGCATTTTTGATACGCTTATGGTATCATAAGCGCAAAATGTTTTTAATGTAGATGCAAATTTTACGGAGAGAAAAATATATTTATGTTTTCATTCAAGTATATAATTTTCATTATATCACATCCTGTATATTTAGTAATCTTGTTTTGTTTAGTTATAAGCTGTTGGACTGAAAAAAAAAATTAGAGAAGTTGAAATTATTTTAACTTTTATTTATTTATTTATTTGTCCAAAATCAATCAAGGGAAAACGGTTATTGATGGAGCCTATAACTATGATTACATAGGTAAAACTGGATTTTATTTATCTCAGCCTATTGACGGTTTACCCAAAACAGTCGTTCAAAGCAATTGCAAAAAACATGGGTTGAACACTTCAGATAATGAACCTTCCAACACCACTGCTCTGGATAATAACCTCAATATTTCTTATCAAATTGATAATGAAATTAGTAAATTTGAAGCTTTACCTGATAACGATTCAGATAAAAGTGATAAGAATTTTGTAATAGATGAACTAAAGGGTGATTTAGCATTTTGATCTTCTCAGCATAATATCACACAAGAATCAAAAAAGTCGTTTAAAGAACAAAAACTGATTTAATTTGCTGATCTATGATCAGACCTGCTTAAATGTTAATGCATCCTAAAATTTTATTTAAACTTGTGTTTTTTATGTATTTAAATAAAATTCATTATATATATGTATTTTTTGTGCTATATTTTATATGATCTCATCATCGTTGTCATCATTCCCCACCTTTATTACCTTTATTCTATATATTTATTAAACCTTAATTATATTTCTTTATAATTTCTTTATTTTTAATTTGGCGTTGAGTAAAACAAGTACTTCACTAAGTTTTAATTCTTGTTTGTTAACTAAAGTATAAACTTATTAACTTCAACAAGATTTTAATAAACATCAAGAATTAAAAGTCTTGTCTGCAGACACCTGTCTCTGTATTAATCAAAAGTAAAACAAGATTGGAAAAAATGATCATAATTACCTCTGTGATATTTTGGAAGGTATTTTGACTAATAATTTGTAGCCTATTGCAAAACATTTTATGAATTACAACTAATGTTTATAAAAAATATGCACTAAATTGTTTTACTAGTGGTAACAAATTTTTTTAAGGTGAAGGGAGTAGCAGCAATGGGAAGTAGCAAAAAAATTGAATTGGACAAGGTGATCTTCAAAGAAAGTCATTCTGAATTTTTAAATTTCGTCAAGTTATTGAAAGTAAGTTAATAAATATAATAATAAACAAATATAAATATTTAAAATTGTCTTTCATTGTTTTCTTCACTTTATTGTCATTTATTAAATTTATATATGTGTGTTTCTATGTGTGTATATATATATATATATATATATATATATATATATATATATATATATATATATATATATATATATATATATATATATATATATATATATATATATATATATATATATATATATATATATATATATATATATATATATATATATATATATATATATATACACTTACATACATACATAAATACATACATACATACATAAATACATACATACATACATACATACATACATACATACATACATACATACATACATACATACATACATACATACATACATACATACATACATACATACATACATACATACATACCTATATTAGAGCCATATCGCTTCAAGTATTTTAAAAACAAAAATATAAAAAGAAAATATTTTTAGAGGTCAAAAATTCACAATTGCTACTCATGGGAAACCATTGACTATTGTAGCTGGAACTATGGGCAATAAATGTGATCGTGCTAATCTAAGTCAAGAATCTTTTGGAACAATCATTGAGCTTATAAAATGATTAGAACTCAGTGTAAAAACAAAAAAGTGTGTTCCGTATTTAGAAAAAGTCTTGGCTTTCAAAATAGCATAGAAGGAAATATTATTTAAAAGTTAGAGGCTTTAAAAGCAGAAATGAATGACTATTTTTCATGTAAAGAAGTAGAATTTTTTGAAGCTGGCAGTATAGTAAATAAATCAATGGTTTATAAAAAGGATATTGATGAATTTATTCATAATATAATCACTGAAAGGAATATTGACCCTCTTTCTACAATTCTAAGAGTTGCTATGGATTCTGGTCAAAGTTTTTTAAAGGTCCTTATGAATCTTTTTAATCCGCATAATAAAACTAGCAACCAACCTGACCTTGATGATGCTGGAGCTAAGTAGTGTCTGAACACAATGAAAATCTTTGAAAATTAGTTGATACACTTAATCTTCAAAATATTAAGTATTCTATTGCGTTTGATTTAAAGTGTGCAAACTCAATGTTTGGCATTACAAGCCATGTTAGAAAATTGAGTTGTTTGTGGTGTGAAGGAGCGAGTATTTTGGATTGTGGAGAAGAACGAACTCTTCATTCCCTCGATTATCATTACACTAAATACACAGAAGCTGGAAAACCAAAATTAAAGATGGCTGATTATAAAAATGTTATTAATCCAAGACTATTACAACTTCTTGAAGAGGATCCAGACACAATTATAGAAAATTTAGTTCCAGTACCTGAGTTGCATACATTAATCGGAATAGTTACAACTTTTGGAAAACTATTATCAAAACTACGGCCTAGCTTTGAAAAGTGGTTAAACTCAAATTACATATTGTTCAGAGGTTACCATGGCATTGGATTTGATGGCAACAATGCCAACAGACTTTTAGATAAGTTAGATGTTCTTGCTTGTGAGATTGCTGATCAAGGAAAGCTTGAATTATTGCCAGTAATTGAATGTTTAAGAAAGTTTTAAGCAATGAAGCAAGCTACCTTTGGAGAAAAAATTACTGGTGATATTGAATCTATAGTTTTCGAATTCAAGATGTCTCATGCTAATTTAATGGAATATATTGATACTTACTTTAATAATATTTCTTTGAATATACAATGGAAAGTTCATATTGCAGTTAACCATATTGTACCATTTCTAAAAAATACCAATACTGATAATAGACTTGGAATTTACTCTGAACAAGCAAGTGAATCTGTTCATCATGAGTTTAAAAAGACATAACTTATGTATAAGAGACGACAAAGCCACCCAGACTATGCTAAACGATTGAAGTCAAGTGTTGTGGAAATTTCAACATTTAATAAATAGTTAACAAGTTTTCTATTCAAATAAATATTTTGTTGACCCACAACTATGTCAAAATTGTTATTTCAAAAGTATTTTAGTAGCATGAAAGATTTTAATCAAATATAAAATGTAACGTTATTTGTGTATTTTAAAGCTTAGTTTAGATATTTTTTACCTTAAATGCGTTAACTACATTTTGTTGTTGTAACTTTTATACCTACATTTTTTTTTTGTCCGGACACTTTTTAATGCTTTTATATTATGGGAGTGCACAAGAACACAGTAAAAATTAGGCTTCTTTATAAAGTTATGTGAAATATATGAACTTCGATAAAGTTAACCATGTACCGCCCCTCTCCTTTTTATCTAAAGTTTAAATTTGTAAAAAATTTTATTCTAGCCATTCCTATTGAGGTTCTTAATACCTTTACCTAAGTTAAATACTATGTTACTTTCTTAATAAGAAAAAAAAATTGGATGTGGGGAGACATCAAACCTGGCGGTTATTGTGGTTCACTGTGATTTTATCGTCTTCAATAATACAGAAATTTTTAGAAATAAATTTGTCATACAACATTCTGCAGCGGGTTTTTGCATTTTTTTGTTGAGTTTCAGATCGGTTGGGCACTTTTTGTGCTTTGAAAGAATGAAAAAAATGATTATTTTGACATTTTACAACAAAACTATGAGAAAGTCCATAAATGATTGCGCGCTCCCATAGTGAAAGGTTTGTGTTAGTCTTAAAACTGTTATACAGTTTTCTAACTAGTTTTTTATCTTTAAAACTCTTCTTTCTTCCACCACCAGATTTACGTATGATCGATTTTGTTTGAGAAAAACGTTAGATTACACGACTAACAATGAATGGATGTACTTGCAACGCTTTTGCTATCAATTTATAGCTACTATTGGGATTTTCCAAATATTTGTGCATAATTTTTTCTTTTATGTATTCTTCTTTTGTCATTTTTAAAACTAATTTTAAGTTAAATCAAAAAGTTAAAACATTTTTTTTTAGAAACCACAACAAGTTGTAAACAAAATATAAAACAATTAAAAAGATTTTAATATAACCTCTGAAAAAAATGACGTAGCTATTCTTTCACATTCGTTTCGTGTTCACGCTTTATTTGAATTAGTCATTTTCAAATCTTAAGCTTACTATTGAGATACCAAAAAACACAATAAAAAAAAAACGTTTGTTTGATTAGTGAAATAGTATATTATTGGAATCTATAATAATTCTTTGTGGGAATGTTTTATGGAGAAACTGAAAGAATAAATTATTATTACTTTGTTTTAGTAGCAACAAAAAAATCAGAGTAGCAATTTTTCTTGTTTTTTATCTTTTATTCAATGCATTTTCGCACTTATTATGGCATTTGATTGCATGTCTTTTGTGAAGTTATTAGTTACAATATTTATTCTGTATATCTTTGCAATGTTTTTGTTTGATACTAATTCTCTATTGAGCAATTATACGGATAATTGGAAAGATAAAGTTTATAAGAAATTGGAAGAGGTCTTCCGTAATGATGGTGATACATTTGTTAGAGTAACGCTTATCTTGGGAGTTGAAGAAAAAACAAATCAACTTGATATGTGTTTACACTTGCAAGAATTAAAAAGTTTACTGCATGATACGGAAAGTTTTAGAATATATGCAAAAACGATTTCAGAAAATTTAAAATTGGCAGAAAAAATTGATGAATTTAAAAA
>NC_061165.1:40080344-40240344 GCF_022113875.1 Hydra vulgaris
TTATTGAATTTAAATGTTCATTGGTGATATCGAATACTTTAAGCTATAAAATAAATGTTTAACAATTATTAATTAGATTATTTATTGTTATAAAAGTATAAACATGAAAAAAATAAAGGCAATTTTAGTACATTGCACTTACAGCTAATATAAAGTAAAATGCTAATTAAATAAAGAAAAAATATCCTACTTAGTTTACCATATAATTATCATTATCTTTAAAAACTAGTTTTTAATACTTTATAAGTAGCAGGAGCAAAGACAAGAAAAAGATTAGGATTTTTCTTATTTCAAGTTCCATTACCAGCTTTTATTCGCTGTATGTTAAATATCAGTTGCTCTATGTTAATATCAACCCACCACTCGCACTTTTTTTTTTTAATCTTATCATTGCTAAAATGTTGCAAAATTTTTTGTTTTAAGTTTAAAGATAAAAAAATTCCTAGAAAATTTTTTTTCTCAGAAATGTTTTTTAATTTAAACTTTCAAATTACTACTGTTTAATCAAACAAAACAAGCGTTTAGAAGTTGCTATGACAAAGTTTTCTATGTAGATCTGTTAATATATATATATATATATATATATATATATATATATATATATATATATATATATATATATATATATATATATATATATATATATATATATATATATATATATATATATATATATATATATATATATATATATATATATATATATATATATATATAATTTAAATACTTACATTAATAATTTTTTGCTAAGGTATTAATTCTTTTAGTTAAAAAAATAATTTATTCAAAATGAACCAATTGTTTGTATTTGAGTAAATAATTTAACTAAAAGAATACCTTAACAATTGATAATTATCATAATGTATTAACAAAAATCAATGAAACTTAAATACTAAACTTATTGATGCTAAGAAACTTACTTGAATTATAGAAGTATAAAAAACATCAAAGTAATTTTAACTTGTCGCGGCATTAAACGACAATTGAAAAAATGTAAACAACAACCGTGTTTCGCTAGATTAAATTTCACTAAAATTATTTTTATTGGAAGATTTAATGTTTTACAATTTATTGATATAGCATTTATTTACAATCATTATTAAACATAACTGTTTAGCAATATATCAATTAAAGTATAACCATTTCATAAAACGTTTTCATAAAACGTTGTCTTGGGTTTAAAAAATCTATAATGCAAGCTGAGATCACTATAAAAATCCAAAAAAACTCCTTTAGTGGCAACGTTTTACAGCAGTCTTTATTGCCTTTTTTAATTGAAGCTGTTTACTTAAAGTTTCTTCAAATGAAAGAGTAGAAAACAACTTTTCTGATAATCATCCAGTTTTTAAATGACCTTCTAATTTACTTAGAACACTAATTTCAAATATTGAAGTAATCAACGCGATAAATGGATTATTAAAATGTAAGTATATTCAATACTTAATTTGAAAACTCTATTTTCAAAAAGTAGAAGAATTTAAAACAACGACATTATATGAAGCATAAAAAGATATATTACATAAAATTATATGACATTATATGAAACATAAAAAGATATATTACATAAAAATATATATTACATTCAGCAAAATATCATCGAACGAATAAATTATTATTTGAAGTAAAAATTTTATAGTTAACTGTCGCATATAAGACATTCTTATAACCCAGTACACACTGGCCCTCAACAAATTCAAGATTGATAAAAATGTCAACCAAAACTGTTTGCAGATTCTTTTAGAAATTCGTTTGTAGATCACAAATCTGTTAGAATTAAAATCCTAGCTGCTCGTCCATGACTTTTAACTAATTTTTAATTTAGTCATTATTTTAAACTATATTTTTTCATCTCGCATATGGTAATAGAGAAAACTGTGAGTTTTTATTATATATAAAATACTTCAGCTATCTGCAATACTTTTGAAAGTTATTATAAATCTACAATACGCAATAAAACCACACTTTTGCATACTTCAAATCCAATTGGAGCAATTGCTAAGTGAATTAGAATCAAAAGAATTATGAAATTGTTTTAATCGATATTTTCATAACTAATGTTAAAAAAAAAGGGGTTTAAACAAATAAAATTAAGTTAAATAGAAAATAAAATTGTTTTAAATGTCTAGAACTAAATACCACAACAGCTTACGTCAATCGCTCCCCATACGACACATCGGTGATTATATAAATTTGATATCGTGACCAAAACTTTAAAAATTCCTTATGGATTTACTCGGCTTGTTCAGGAACAAGTCTTAATCCATAATCTGAATTTAGTTCATAAAGGCATTAGTCAATGTGTTTAAGAACTACATGCATTTTTAGAGTTTCAGAAAAATCTGTTGCTTTCATAAAATCATGGTTGACGAATCCTTGTATTAAAGTTAATTCAAGAAGAGGGCATTTAGCTATAACTAAAATAGAATCTGATTCGTTAAAAAGTGGAAGTTTCACTGCTCTCATAGTGTTTGTGGCATCTTTTTTTTTTTATTCCTCCTAATGGCTGAAACCTAGTAAAGTACATATTAACCATATATTAAACATTTATTATTAAAAGGGTGATAGGATATTGATAACAGAAAATAATTTAAAACATAATGTTATTTAATTTTATCTGTAGTAGCATTTTCTCAGATCACCATATATTCGAAAACCTGCCTATCTATTGTTCAAAGATTCCAAAGAAATATCTAAATTGCACTTTGCATCACATACATTTTTTTCCTCCTGTGTAATTTAATAAATCTTCGGAGTAACCATAGTTTAACATAGCAATATGGACAAAGATTTGTTGAAGTGGTTGCCTGCAGACCATTAACAACCAAAATTAATTTAAGTCAGCAACAAAAACACAAGGAATCCTATCTAACCTAATTAAATTAAACAGCAGTTTTATGTTTTCATAAGATTCTTTAACTTGAGGTACTATACAAAGCATTAATAATCTGCGAACTTTCTTTTTTTGCTAGTTGTACCCCCTTCAGAATACAAGGATCTTTTTTTTGTTAGGAAAGCTCAATTTCTCTTTTTGAACTCTTCAAACAAAGAGTTCAAAAAAAACCTTCTTTTTGAACTCTTCAGTTTCATCCTTAATTAATTCACAATTCATCATTAGCTCGGGTAACAACTTTCTGGTAAAATTGTTGTACAGATTTATAGATTTTAGGGGGGGGGGTCAAATGTCCCAGCTAATCTCCTGGTTGCTACGGGCCTGTCTTAATGTATACTTTTTCATTATTCTCTTTAGCTATTATCACAGCATTCACAATATCTTTTGAATTTTCCTAATATTTGGTTCTGTCCTCTATGCTTTCTTTTAAGATTCACCCTCTACATTAAACGTATCTTGTGTAACCTGATATAAACTTTTTAAAGATTTAGATTTTTCTGATGCCTGCTCTCTGTGATAGGTAGGCAAAGTCTTTTTACCTCTATTGGATCTAATAAAATTAGTAAAGTTCTCCATCACATTTAAAGATACTTCAGTATTTGCCTGAAAGTTATTTAAGCCTTTGTTTGAAAAGTTGACTTTTTTTGGCTATATCAGGTTTTTAAACGATTTATAACTTATATCTGCCTTTTGAACAAAGTTTTTTTTTTTTTGCCGTTGTTAATTATTACAAAAAAGAAATTATAATAAAAGAAAATCTTGGCCGGAGCAAGAAGAAGACAGGTTGTCTTATCACCGACCCCCGTCACACAAAAACTTACATGCACTATAAATGATAAAAGACAAAAAGACGGTAATGTATAAATACAAAAACAAAAAAAACTTCAGCAATAAAATAATTTGTTGCTAATAATATTCCAGCAGAACGATTTTAAAAATAAAAAAGTAAAAACGACAAAAAATCATGAAAGTTATAAAAACACAATAAAAATGCGTTGTTTAATTTAAAAAAAAAAAAAAGCAATATATGTAAAGATAAGTATTTGGGCTGATTATTTAATATCATCAAAAATATGAACGAAAAAGACAATTTTATTTTCGTTATCCTGTATACTAATGGTTTAAAACCATTTTAATAAAAGCTAAAAAAAGTGTTAAAGATTTAATTTATTTTTAAGTGATTTAGTTTAAACTTTTAAATTGTTTTCAAAAAAGGTATTTGAAATCTAATATATTTGTACCTTCATTACCTATAAATTTTGAATAGAAATATCACTCTCTTCGTTTATTATATGTATATATAAATTATGTAAAAGCTTAAAATATTTACCTCAACAAGATTTTAAAAAAACTTTCCTAATTCCGGCAGCAGCAAGTAAACCACTGTCTTCAGTAATGTTAGAAATCAATATTCTTTTATAACCTCTTCCTTTAACGACGGATTGATGACCAATATATCTAGTTGTGATGCATTTATAGCAATTGCATTATCTATCTTCTCTAGTTCTAGCTTCTTTTATCAATAATATGTCTTCATTTTTAGAAATTTAGGCATTTTTTTGTTTTTAATATCTATGTCACGCAAATTTAGTACTTTTCTGCAGGTACCACATATACTAAAAGAATATTTGCTGTTTTCTATGTCAAAATCTAAATTTATATACATTAAAATTTGTTCAGCTATCATTTCTGTGATAGCAAACTGCAAAAAAAGTATAATGCTCAATACATATTTTTAAAGACTTAGTTCATAAATTTCCAAAAAATAAAGCAGATATCAAAGATAAAAAATTTATTTTTATAGGCTGCAATAATATTGTAGTTATTACTTCTCACATTTGCTATTAATTCAGTTCAATAGAATTTTTAGCTATTTATTAACACAAAATTATTTTAATTAAAAACCAGAGTATTACACAAATGATCTAGTTATCCTATTAAGTATTTAAACTGGACATAATGATATAAAAATGATTTATAATGATATAAAAAATACAGTTATATATAATGATATAAAAATATGTATAATATTTAAAAAATAGTTAGGAGTATCTACAATTATTAGATTGTAGATACTAACTATTTTATGAATATTATACATTTTATATACATTTACAAAATATCTACTAATATTGCTTGGTTTATAAATTTACTTAACAATAATTTATTACCATTAGATTTCAAAAGTATTTATTTTTCTAGAAATATTTTAGCATATTTAAGTTATTGGAGTTCTGCTCATGTTGTTCCATCGTGTAGGTTATATAAATATATATATATATATATATATATATATATATATATATATATATATATATATATATATATATATATATATAAATATATATATATATATATATATATATATATATATATATATATAATATATATATATATATATTTATGTATATATATATTTATATATATATATATATATATATATATTTATATTTATGTATATATATATATATATTATATATATATATATATATATATATATATATATATATATATATATATATATATATATATATTAGGGTTATGATTTTTTATCAACCCCATGCTCCTGTACATATCTTTTCAAAAACGTTCATTCCACCATTGAAAAATCGATTTTGACATAAGTACTACTATGTATTCAAATGTATTTAACAGTTATTTTAGTAAAAATACATTTGAGTGCAATGTATTTAAATGTAAATTTACTAAAATAACGGGACGCGAAACTTCAGATTGATGCTAAAACGACGACAGGCTGATTGTAAATGGCGATGCTAGTTTGATTTAATAAAGAAGTTATGAAAAACTTACATTAGTCTAATTATATTCAAGTTTTTGATTACATTAAAGTGATATAAATTTATATTACTAATATAATGTATATACTTTTCATCAGTTTCTTACTGATAAAATATTTACAATATTTTTCAAAAAAAAACTTTTTTTCTGAAAAATTTGCTATTTTTATTGAAAAATCTAGTTTTTAAATTTTGAAAGTAGTACGATTAAAAAACTTCATTAAGTAGTTTTTAATTTAAGTAATTTATTTTAAGTATTGAATCTATTAAGTGTTTCAAAATGTTATGTCATTTATAATAAATGTTAATGGTGTTACTGTTATTAGTTATAATCATGCCAAGAATATGTTCAATAGTTAATTGTACCACAAACTATTTAACATCCACTTCAGAAGAAAAGCTTCATGTTTACATGTTTCGAAGTGACACATAAAAATTACAATATTAGTTGTCATCTATTTTAAATGGGTTTGAAAAAGTAACTTCAAATATGGGTGAGTGTGAAAAACACTGGCCACCAGACTGCAAAACGCACAAGATTCCTTGACCAAAGTTTGAGATAAGCATCCTTAAAATTGTTTTTATTGAATTTCTTTAATAACACGAAATGCAACACCTGATGAATTGGATGATTTCAATCAAATTGATTTAATTAGATTTTATGATGTTGAAATAATGTTGTCTGAAGTAAAAGAAAGGAAAAATTTTTTTATTTTTCCTTGTTTTAAGATGTTTGAATGTTTTGATTTAAAGTTTTCTTGTTACTAAATCTTTTTTTGGATATCCTCAATACTTTCCATTCATTGAAAATTTAAAAGTCATATTTTTGGATGTTTATTGAAAAGTCGTGTTGTTTGATGATCATGTCTACCTGAAACAATATTTTCTGTTGAAATTAATTGTCATTCACGTCAAGTTAATATTTATTGTAGGTATACAAAAGTTAACTGCAATGACCTGCTCAGTTTTTCTCATCGTCTTACTCGGTGGTCACAGCTTGAAGCTTTTGTCAAAAGAACTTGTACCTCTAGTCCTAAAATAAAAGATGAGGTATTAAGTTTGGTATCAATGACCACGGTTGAGGTTTGATTAGTCAAATTGAAAATACATACAGTGATACTTCTGAAGAAATTTTTTTTCTCATTGAAAAACTACGCTTCACCACTTATTCTCCAAATGGATTTTGCTTTTCTACTTTATGTATACGTCGTGCACTTGAACTGTATTTGTCCTTCAGATGTTGTTATCGACATTTAAGAAATCTGCTTTGTTTGGCCAGTCCAAAGATTCTCATTTCAAAATTAGGAAGAGTTGGAGAGGTTGGAAAAGAAAAAGAATCCAATAATACAATCAAAGTTGATTTTAAAACTTTTAAATAGTTCTGAAAAGCGTTGCTGCCTTCTCTTTGATGAGATGTATATTAAACCAAGTGCTAGTTTCAGAGGAGGACACCTCATTGGATATAGTGAGGACAATCACACTAAAATTGCAAAAATGTTATTAGTCTTTATGATTAAACCTATGTTTGGTGAAACTTCATTTGTTTGTAGAATTTTACCAATATTTAAACTGTCAGTACACTTTCTTCACGATTTGATCATAAACATAAATAAACAAAAAATTGATGCAGTAGGAGAATTACTGTGTCTCTTATCAGATAACCATCCCACAAATCGAAGTGTTTACCAAAGTTTTTTTGTTAATAAGAGTTTTCCATGGCAAGGTGTTATAGAACAAGAAAAACCAGTTATAAGGCTACAAGATCCAGTTCACTTGTTTAAAAGTAAAGAAATAATTGGTTTACGGAAAAAACAGAAACAATTAGTTTAAAAATTAATAATCAACCTCTCTCTGGTTATTGGTCTCACATTGTTCCCTTATATAACTGACAGAAAATCTGTGTTGCCAAAACTGAAAAGCTTTTACGCAAGTCAGTGTACCCTAATTTGATTGATAGACAAAATGTTGCAAACATGGTTGTTGTATTAAATGAAAAAACCATCACAGCATTGAGATTAGCTAATTTTGAGAACACTGCCTTTTTTTTAGCACCAATTGTTTTATTATGGAACATGCTAAATGAAAAGGGAAAGGTTATGATGTTTTACTTAATGATACCAAAAGGTCTTCTTTCCAGACACTCGATGACCTTAGATTTGAAGAAATTTTAGCATTTGCTGATGCAACTTCTAAGATGTCAGAGGGAATGGAATTAAAGCGTCGTAATACTTTTACACCAGAAACAAAACATAGTTTAGTTAACAACCTACAAGGATTGGTAAAATTAATTAAAAAAACTGCTCTCAGAAGATCACCGATATGTTTTTTCCGGTATTTTTCTAACAGATCGTCTTGAAGGTGAATTTGGCATCTACAGGTAAAATTATTTTTGTGTTACTTATAGTTAAGAAAATATTGTAGATTTAAAATCTAAAAAAAAGTATTTCTCTAATTTATTTAAATGTATTCTTTTATAACATAAATAAGTTTAACGATACGTTTATATTTGACAATTGCTGTTTTAACTATAATTTAATACTCGGTTCAACTCAATTTATTTTTTTATATTTTTTGTAAATATTTTGCTTATCTGTAGACAACTAAGTGGCGGAAATTATTTTATCTCAGCAGAATAAGTATTGAACAGTTCAGTGGTTAAAATTATTCAGCAAAATAGTTTCTTTGGAGGAAACTGAAAATCATTGCTCACGCATACATTCAGACTGTTGCACAATGGATCTAATAGAAGAGGATATTATTTATTTGGATGAATGTTTAATTAATGCAGACAATGAATCTATTAAGGATCAGGAGAATGCTGCCATTTTTATATGGCTGGTTATGTACAGCACAAGATCGATCCGCGGCGTGTAGTTGATACAACAAAATCTCAGTCAGCTAATTCTGAATTTACAGATTATGTTTCACGTGGTAAATTGCGTTATCCTAGTGATACTCTTCTCCAGTTTATTTGTGTTATTACTGTTTGTTATTTACGGTTTAACAGCGTTCTAAAGTCTAAAAAACGTTTTCAATGTGTTGTTTTATTTAAAGAAATTATTTTTATTCTTGCATTCAAAATTACCATTTGATTTAGAAACAGACAGTATAGGTATTGCAAAAGTTATCTCAATAATAACTGACTGTTTCTTAAAAGGTGTTACGACCCTTGATAATACATCTGATATTGAATATATAGAATAAAAAATTTAAAATTTGGCTCTATTTAATTCAAACTTGCCCACGCCAGCAATATAGTGTGATAAATACTGATTAATTAGTTTTTTAACAGAATCTTTAAAAATGATTATTTACAGCTAATTTACAGTTTCTTTGTAAAAAGTTGTTTTAATTTTTGTTTGAAAATAGTGATAAATAATTGAGTCATAACATTTTTTAATTATATTTCTATTCACAATTATATTTTTGTTTAATGATAGAAGTGTTTCACTTTTTTTTTTTTTTTTTCATCGGCCCATTCGTCAAAACTACATGAAATTAGATTTTTTCGCGTTCCGTTGTTTTAGTAGTTCCTGGTATTTAAAATATCATAGTCACGTGATACAACAAATTTTCAATCCAACAATGACTCAAACAGTTGATCTTGCTTGTTGCACAGAAGGAATAGAAGGTACAATTTGTCTTTATTTTTGCATGATGGATAAATTTCCTCCATTACTTTGATTGCGCGCTCTGCGCAATGATAACTTCTGGATAATTTATCAAAGAGCTTAAAATCTTTTTTGTATAAAATCAGTATTTCAGCCAAGTTAATAAAATTGTTTTTGTTGTAGATTTGGTCTGTAAACCAATGGTCTGCCCAATCATACAATAAAAATCGACTATTTGCAGAACTGTCCTTGTTGAAGGAATTAAAATGAAGGTCAGGATATAGCTCTGGAGTTCTACCTCGTATTGCTGATGCTGGGTAATTTCTTAAACCTGATCAATTGAAAATGTCCTTTTTCCTCAAAAAATTGCAACACTCGATGAAACAAAAATCTCATATCATCTCTCCATCCACATATTTCAAGAATTACTTCTGTTTCGTTACCAAACTGTGTTTTCGTATTCCTTCAACAGTTATACAAATGGATATTCAATGTTTAGCGATTGTGTTTTACTTCCAAGTTCTTCATCTATCGTCAAACGGAGGATTTTATGTAATGGTGTTGACAACTGATAAACTGAGGTTTGTTTCTCAGTGCCTTTCTCAGTGAAAATTTGTTGCAATATTACAACAAAATCATTCTTTTTTTCAGTGTTAAAGCTGGTGGTATCTGTAACAATCATCTGTATTGAATTCCATAGATGAAATTCATCGAGGACTTTAGAAATTCCCAGAGCAATAGGTAAAACCCTGCCATCTACCATACCAAGTACATCCAATTTGATTTCATTTCTTTCATTTTTAAGGGCGACCACTTGATAATATATTCTGTCAATGTGCTTTCCATCAAAGTGTAAGGACCAACTTTCCATATGCAACTTTTCAATCATTTCTTTCTTTAGCTTGATTGCCTCTGATCGTTGACTTGCAAATAGCTGATTAACATGGAGTTGGGCTGTCAATGCCTTCACGAGCCAATTGCTTGCATATGTTAGCAGCTTTGTTTGTTGATACTTTTGTGGATGTCACCAGGTTGACTGCAATTTTGTGTTTATGATGTTTTCTGCTTGGTATAGGAGTTGTCTCATCTTCTTCTTCATTGTTTTAAAACTCACTGTCGTCAGCCTCAGAATCACTATAACCAGGATAGTAAGATGATGAGTTGGATAACTTATTAGAAAGTTTTATTTCTTAAAGGGAAAGATTTTTTCTTTACCAGCCGCTTGGTCTGTAGAACATCTTACTGTTTCTTTGCTTTCCACTTGGAGATGGTATAATTGCTTGTCCTCAAAAGATAAACATGTTCCATTTCTAAGAGTTACTATCACTTTTGTTATAGTAATTCATAGCTTCTCCGCTTGACACAATTATCATAACATTTCAGTATTTTATCAAGCTTTGCTTGTACAACTTGATCAGATACATGAGGAAAATTATGTTAATTCTTCAACAATTTGGTGACTTCTTTGAAAATTTCCTATTTGCTCCTTTCTTCCTTTAATTTTTTGTCCAAGGAAAGGTAGCGTCCGATTGCTTTTGGAGATACATTCCTCACTTTTCTTCCAGTGAATATTCTTCCAAAGAGACTATTCTACCTTATTTATGAGAGTCTTCAAATTTTACCATATTATTGATCCAGAAATCCTTGTTCTTCTGGATCCTACTATTGCTAGGCTTGTACAACGACGTGTTGTTTTTTTAATGCCTATAAAATTAGATGAGCAGCTATATATAGTCTAAAATTTAATTGTTCTAGAATGTTCCAAAATATTTTAAATTGTTTTACAATGTTCTAAATTGTCCCAGAATGTTTTAAATTGTTCTAATATATTCTTAAGTCTTTTAAAATATTCTGTTATTTTCTAAAATGTTCTAAAGTTCTAAACACTTCTAATTTATACAAGTTTTAAATGATTTGCAGGAAAGCTACATTTATTAGCAGTAGTATTAACAAGATTAAGTGAATGACGAAACGTAATTTGAATTGCGGAGTGATCATTTTTTTTACAAATAAGAGGAATTGAACATTTCTTCAATTATTTTTAATAAAGGTTCATCGATTTATGACACTGGAAATTATTTTTTTTAAGTCAAAAAATCATAACTCAAGCGTACAGCACTATTATATTATATATTATATTATAATGAAGGGGTGCGAGGCTAGTCAACAGATAAAATCTGTTTACTCTTTAAGTCTTTTCCTTGGAGGTCTTCTACAAGACAGTAGTCCGATACTTTTATCATTTGCCTAAGATGAGTACTTTTATTGAGACACCATATCTAGCTTTTACTTAAACAAGAACCCCAAGGCGAGGGGTGTTTTATATCCGAGTTGGCTTCTCCTAACCTTTGCCTAAACAAGGGTATCCTAAAAGGCAACAGGACATGAATCAGGTTATACTGGGTTACATGTTACCATTAGCAGGATAATATGACCTGATGTTTAAATTTAATTAAAAAAAGATTTAAATGTAACTTAGATCCACATAATCCCACTAAACGGGGTAATGTAGGACTATAGAATACTACTCATATATGTACTCCTTAGACAACTTTAAAAATAAACCTTTTTGATGTAGTTTACAAAGATGATGTCCGACTGATGATTTTAAGATAGTTTACATCAAAAAAGAAATTTTTTTGCTATAAATATTGTTTGCTCAAAATAAAAAGTGGCTAGAAAAATGGCCTAGATTACCCCACACTACCCTACCTATTGATGTAATTTGGTTTTATTTGAATCACGTAAAAAAAGTTTAAGTTTTATTAATTTTAAACTTAAAATGTTAAATTAAAATACTTTTTGGTAAAATTCCCACAAATTTTAACATAAAACTTGTTGGAATTTAACAAAAAAATTTTAACATAAAATACGTGAAAACATAAAATACGAAAAAATTTTAAAAACAAAAAAATTTGACGATGAAATTTTAAAAATGTATCTCTACCGTTAATTTAACCTAATTTGTAATCAATTTTCAAATTTCTATTAATGAATGTGTTAAACTACTTTGTCCTCAGTAAATAATAGTATAATTTCTTTTATTCTTAATTTCAAAAATAAATCTTTTTACATTTTTTTTAATTTTAATTTGTTTATTCAGAATTAGAAATTTACAACACAAAATTATTAAAAATTCTAATTAAGTAGAGCGACACCAGGCACAACTATGCTGACACCTTAAAGACACGCGCTGTGTCTATTGTTTTTTATTTTTCCATCAATGTGATTCTTGAAGGAATTTAAAGAGACTGCATATGCTGCTTTTGCAGGGTGCGAGTTCCATGCATTTACGACGCGGTTAGTGAAGAAATGCTTCCTCTCTTCGCAATTTTTGACTACTTGTTTTATTAATCTTCGGTTGTGTCCTCGTAGGCAGTAATTTACTATTGATGGCGCGTACACCTGTGGTACGGCAAATTCTATTTTTTTGATGCCTTGAACGATTTTAAATTGCTGAATCAAATCACCTCGATTTCTTCTTTCTTCAAGAGTTGTGAGTCTAAGGATTTGGAGCCTCTCCTCATATGATTTATGTTTGATTTCTGTAACTGTTTTTGTAGCTCTTTGTTGAATGCATTCTAGCATAATTATATCTCGTTGTAGATATAGAGACCAAGCTTGTATAGCACATTCAAGTTGTGGTCTGACATATATGGTGTACAAGACTTTCCACAAGGAAAGTCCTCTGCTTCTAAAAGCTTTTTTAAGCGAGCCTAACACACAATTGGCTCTTGCTGATGCCGCTTTCACTTGATATTTTGCTCTCAAGTCATGAAAAACGATTATTCCCAGATCACTTTCATTATTGGTGCTTTCAAGGGTTTTTTTGTTTCCTAATTGATTGAGTATTGTAGAGTCCATTTGTTGATTAGGCGTCCAACATGCATGACTTTGCATTTTGCCACATTCAACTCCATGAGCCATATTTTGGATCAACGTATTACTTCGTCTATATCATTTTGTAACGTTACTGCGTCTGCCTTGCTTTTTATTAAGCCTACAATCTTGCTGTCGTCAGCTTTCATTTTAACTTGATGTGCTATATTATCAGGTAAATCGTTTATATAGAGTATGAATAATAGAGGTCCAAGCACTCAACCCTGTGGAACATCACTTGTGACTTTCTTCCAATCTGATTTATGATTACCGATTGTTACTCTTTGTTGTCGGTTTGCCTGCCAGTTATCTATCCACTCGAGTAGAGTTCTACATACACAGTATGATTTAAGCTTATGAAGTAGCCGCTTGTGTGATACTTTGTCAAACGCCTTTGCAAAGTCAGTATAGATAAGGTCTATGGCATAACATTCGGAAATTGCATTTGTTAATATGTCTCTTGTTTCTAATAAATTAGTGGCACAACCATGCTGGTCTTTAGTGATTAGGTTATTTACGATGCAATGCTTTATTATGATATCGTGAACAAAACTGCCCATTACTTTTCAAGAGACAGCTGTTAGAGATACCGGTATATAGTTAGCTTTTTTTTGTTTACTCCCTTTTTTAAAAATCGGTGTGATATTTATCTCCATAATTCAGGTATATGACTTTTGGAATATGAGTGTGAGTGGCACAGCAAAAGCAGAGGAACAGTTTTTTAACACCCGGGGGTGTACTCCATCGTGACCTTTGGATTTCGATTCTATTAGGTTTTCGAGCTTTTCTCTGACATATGAATATATTATTGAGAATTCGTTTATTTCGCATTTGACTTCCGTTCTGTTTTTAAATTGCGGCATTTGTTCATCCGTATCGGTGATGAATACTGATTGAAAATATTCGTTTATTATGTGAGCGATTTCTTTCTTTTGAATTTTACCTTCATTATCTTCCAGAGATCTTATTGACTCTTTGTTCATTTGCTTATGTCGTACATATTATTGTAAGTGTTTAGGGTCCGAATTAAATTGATTTGCAATTTTTTTTTCATATGCCTTGGTTGCAGATTTGACACCCTTCATCAAGTTTTTACATGCATCTCGTTGTTCTTTTTTAATTACCTCACGAGAATTATTTCCTGCTTTAAGATATTTGCTCCAGAGTATTCTTTTTTTTTTAACTGCCTCCTTGACTTCTGGTGTGTTCCATGGTTCTTCCTTTTCAATAAATGGTTTTGTAGTTGATGGGATGTACAACTCAACTATACTGAGTAGTTATCGTTCACCGAAAAGTTTTTGAATAGGTCGTACCAGTCGTATGCTAGTATTCGCGTTGAAATAGATTTATAGTCTGCTCTACTCCAGATATATCTTTTATTTTTCGAGTTATTTCCATTTCTATAGTTTATTGTAAATGATCCAATTATAAAACAGTGCGATTGGCCTGCGGGTGTATGACCTAAAGAGTGACTCTTTTCTATTTAAGCATGATTTGAATTAAAGTATGTAATTTATATGCATAATTATAAACATATGTACTAGCCAGTTCAAAGTTTCCACGTTAAATTTTGTTTTAAACTATTATACTAAATTAAAAATAGTCTTATAAAATTTGCTGTACTATCTTGCTTCTTAAAAAATATTTTAAATTAGGTAATGCATACCTTTATTAAATACAAATCTGCCTCTTTTTTTAAAAAAAAGTAGTAGTTTTTGGATGCGTATGTAAAAGTACTTAATCAACTATTTGGGACCACTGAATAAATGCAAATTTTATAAATACAAGCTGGCATTTTTGTGTGAAAGGTTTAAGTCCGAAGTGGCGTAAGTGCGAACTTGCATAAGTGCAAACTGACATAAGTGCGCCAAAATCCTTTGCAAGCTTTGACATAAGCTTTGACATGCGTATAGAATAAGTGCAATCTGTTATAAGGGCAAGTCAGTTGTAAAACTTGCAAATGTACAATCTGGCACAAGTGTAACTTGGTATAAGCGCGCCAAAAGAAATTGAAAACATTAACATAAGTGCGGATTTGCATAAGTGCAAATTGACTTAAGTGCGAAGTAGTTGAAAAAACTGGCATAAGTGCGAATCAGCATAAGTGCGAGCTGGCATAAGTGCGAATTGATATAAGTCGATGCTAATATGATGCCAATTCGCACTTATGTTAATATTTACAATTTTATTCGGCGCACTTATACCAATTCACACTTGTGCCAATTCGCACTTATGCCAGTTCACACTTATGCCAATTTTTATAACTGTTTTCCACTTATGTCTGTTCGCACTTATCCCAACATCCACTACACTAATGCCAGTTAAGCCAATACACTTATACCAATGTTTGCAAAATCTTTTAGCGCACTTATGCCAATTCGCACATATGCGAGTTTGCACTAATGCCAGCTTTTGCAACGCCTCGCAACAATGCCAGTTCGCACTTATGAAATTCGTACAAATTTAGCTAAGTATTTACCGAAGTATTTACATTTCGTATTTTTTTGAGATTCACTTTAGGTTTTAACCTAATAACAATTGATCATAAAGTGTTTTAGTACTGTATTTAAAAATAAGAAGATTGAATTTATTTTAAAAAACGTGATTTTAAAGTAAATAACATAAGACTTGGTCTTAAGTTATTTAAACAACTTATGTTATTTATTTCAAACTCACGTTTTTTTTAAATAAGTTCAATCTTCTTATATATAAGTTCAATCTTCTTACCTCGGATTGTTGCCTATGGGCCCAAACAATTGTTTCAAGAAATTCATTTTATTCCTTTTTTGATGATAAATTATGTTAACTAATTATATATAATAACAGACAATGGCATAGCTAGAAATTTTGGGCCCATAGGCAACAATCCGTGGTGGGTCTCTAGTCCCCACGCACATGACTCGTCATAATGTAATTTATAAAAGTAAAATTATGTTCGTAATTTTTTATTCGTAGTTTTACATTTGTTTCTTGTTAAAAATCAATAAAATATTTGAACCAGTTAACAAATTTAGATTAAAAATAAATGACTTAACACGCTGAAAAGTTTGTGAGCTTGTCGTTCATAAAAATACAATATTACAACTTAAAAGTGACAAGTTTAGAATATTGTTAATTAGAAGTTCTTTTTTCTTGCTTTTGCGTTTGCAAAATCATTAAAAAGATCTGTATAATCTAGTTTTGCGGCCTTTTTGTGTTCAATAGCTAGTATTGTAAGATTGCGTAACTTGCTTCAGCCAATAGAATTTCTTTTGTAATCCTTAATAATATTCAATTTGCTAAATGACCGTTCAACAGTGGCTACTGTAACTGTCAGTGGAAAATATTTTAGCACACTTATACCAATTCACATATATATGCCAATTTGTACTTATGCCAGTTTTTGCAACGCTTCGCACTTATGCCAGTTCGTACATATACTGATTCGCGCTTATTCAGCCTCCCGTAAAGTAGATAAAATTATTTTTTTATAATTTACAAAATCTGTGTACAAATGATCAAACAAAATTATAAACGTTGATCACTTAAATCCACTTTGACATAATTTTTGAAAAAAATTGAAGTAACTTGAAGGCCTCCTGTCTGTTTTGGCCCCTAGGCATTGCCTACTCGTAGGCAATGCCTAGGGGCCAAAGTAGTAGTAGTAGTAGTAGTAGTAGTAGTAGTAGTAGTAGTAGTAGTAGTAGTAGTAGTAGTAGTAGTAGTAGTAGTAGTAGTAGTAGTAGTAGTAGTAGTAGTAGTAGTAGTAGTAGTAGTAGTAGTAGTAGTAGTAGTAGTAGTAGTAGTAGTAGTAGTAGTAGTAGTAGTAGTAGTAGTAGTAGTAGTAGTAGTAGTAGTAGTAGTAGTAGTAGTAGTAGTAGTAGTGTGTTTGACACAAAACCCTTGGCAGCCAGTTAATGAAGAGAAAAGTCCTTCAGTACCTTTTTATACCAAATGTAAAAAAATTTCTTTAAATTTGTAACTTATATAAATTGATAGTAATATGTCATTTAATTTTACTTGCGGGTCGTGCATAGAACGATCCTGTAAATTATATGTAAATTATATAACTATTATAAGTTTTCAAAAAAGTTATAAAAAATAAAAAAAAAAGTTATAAACCCTTTTTGCTGAAACAACTTTGTTTTATATTTAAAAAGGCAACAAGATTGAAAAAAAAATTAAAAAAAATTTTGATAATTTTCAATAAAAGTTTAAAAATAATCAAGTTAAACCAAGAAAATAAAAAAAATAAGTTTAAAAGTTCATAAAAGTTTTATTTATGAGTGCAACACATATTTAAACGTATTTAATAAATATTTTATAATATTTTATGGAAAAACCACCAAACATAACAAAAACTAAATTCTGACTTACGCCTGTTTAAAAGAAAGTATGATACTCGCTCGTATATTAAACAAAAATAAACTATTAACATACGAAAACTATTATGTTTGCTAATTTATTGTGTCACTATGGATATAGTTGGAAACTTACTGCAAACGCAAATCACTGCGTCTATCTTCAAAAATAAAATAAAAAACATTTCGACAAAACAGGTGGCTCATATAGAAAAAACACTTAACTTTTTGACAAAATTTGAATTTTTTAATTTATGATTTAATGTAAATTTTATCATTCTTTAAGAAAATATTTTGCATATTAATATTACCTTTAACTTTTAGTATTATTTTAAACTTTTTTAATAATGCTACTTAAACTTTTTTGTTTTGTTTTTCAGTTTCATTTTGCTAATAATTTCTATTTATCGAAAAACTTTGTTCATTGTTATCATAACTTAAATTTTATACTTTTTTTGCAACTTCAAAACCTGATCTCGAGATTAAGAAAAGTTTTTGACTCAAATTTTGTTCCTTATTCATAAATATTTCACATGTATATGTTACTTATTCATAAATATTTCAAATGTATATGTTATTTATTGATAAAGATTTCACATCTATATGTTCCTTATTCATAAAGATTTCACATGTATATGTTCCTTATTCATAAAGATTTCACATGTATATGTTCCTTATTCATAAAGATTTCACATGTATATGTTCCTTATTCATAAAGATTTCACATGTATATGTTCCTTATTCATAAAGATTTCACATGTATATGTTCCTTATTCATAAAGATTTCACATGTATATGTTCCTTATTCATAAAGATTTCACATGTATATGTTCCTTATTCATAAAGATCTCACATGTATATGTTCCTTATTCATAAAGATTTCACATGTAATAAAATCAAGATGTACTAAAAACTAAGAATAGCTTTACAAATTTTTATAACACATAAGCTGTTTGTTATGTATAAATTTGTGATTTTTTTAAGTACTGTGTTCCTTTTTTGATATTTTAATTATCTTTTAATTTTTTTAGCAGAAATGAATGATAATAATATAAGAAAATTATAAACAAAAAATTATAGAGTTCTAACTAAAATTGATCAGGAAACAGTGCACAGTGATGACAGTGAAACAGTGCACAGTGATGACAGTGAAACAGTGCATAGTGATGACAGTGAAACAGTGCATAGTGATGACAGTGAAACAGTGCACAGTGATGACAGTGAAACAGTGCACAGTGATGACAGTGAAACAGTGCACAGTGATGACAGTGAAACAGTGCATAGTGATGACAGTGAAACAGTGCATAGTGATGACAGTGAAACAGTGCATAGTGATGACAGTGAAACAGTGCATAGTGATGACAGTGAAACAGTGCACAGTGATGACAGTGAAACAGTGCATAGTGATGACAGTGAAACAGTGCATAGTGATGACAGTGAAACAGTGCATAGTGATGACAGTGAAACAGTGCATAGTGATGACAGTGAAACAGTGCACAGTGATGACAGTGAAACAGTGCATAGTGAGCTAGAGATGAGCAAAATCAAAACTAACTTTTATGTTAGAGCAATTTCTCTTTTTAAAGGTAACCCTCAGACCCCCAGAGACCCCCAGCACACTAAAATTGATATATTTTTTTCCCTAAAGCGATTTTTGAGCTCAGTATACTAGTTTCACTAAAAAAATGGTAATATTTTATTTTTCAAATATTAGTGAAAATGTAAAAAATCATATAAAAATGAATTATGAAGTCAGCAAGACAATTTTATAACATTTTAATTACTTAAAAGTTTACATTAGTCCATTGACATCACATATTGAAACAAAAAGAAGAAATATGAAAATAAATTTTTTATGCTTGCTTTTTTTGAAAGTGTTAAGGATTTAACCTTATACGGTCATATCTTTTGAACGCTGAGAGGAAACTTAAAATTTTAAAATGAATATAAGTCTAATTGAAAGTAAAAAAAAAATACTTTATCAACATGTTGCCCTAACGTTTAGGGTGAGGTGGTGGGATGAAATTTTAGGGTTTATTTATTCCCAGCCTCCAATTGTTGCAATTTTTTGCAAAATATATTTATTTGACATAAGTATAAACATACTAAAGTTTTGAGTTTGCTCCATGTCTGAAAGTTAACTTCTCAAACACAAAAAAATGCTGGATCCGGCACTAAACAATGAAATTCTCAAAGTTAATTGGCCTCAAACAAACTATGATCTTATGATAAAAATGTTTTGCAGCTACTTTATTAAGGTCTCGAGAATATGGAAGTGTCAGGGAAAAGTCAAAGACTCCTATCAACCTGAGGAGGAATAAGATTTCTTGTACTAAAGTATGATGTATGTCATTACTTAGATTCTAACAAATACAAAGAAAAATATGTTAATAAAGTTCAATTTTGTTGAACGTTTTTTGTTTATATTTACAATACCAAAGAAATTAGGTACATAAAATAAATAAACATCACAAAAATGTCTTGACAACCCATGGCAACACCTACATGTGCATTCATAACCACTCCTGGAGACTAAATATGGCCAGATTTGATTTTTCTGATATAAATTACAATATTTAGACATACAACGTGTACCATCTAATTGACCACCCCTAAAATGTTCTGACCACCCCTAAAATAAAATATACTAAAACTTATAGTTAAAAATGTGCTTGTTATATAGATTGACTTTGAAAATGTAATAAGCTTATCAAAGTTAAACGCGTGATTATCTAAATAATGAGGGGAGGAAGGAAGGTTCAGCGAATCTAGTAGGTTTTTTTGCAAACCTAATAACAAAAGATATTTTAAGATTTTTTTCAGGCCTTAATAATAGGTTTTTGAGGGAAGGGGGTCTCCGAGTCCTGGCAACGGTACTGTAGATAACCGATCTAAAATATAGAGCAGAGTTTTCATATCATGTCCACCTCAAAAAGTCATTTACTGATGTTTGAAAGAAATGAAAGTTAAACGTCTTCAGAGTTATTGTAAAGCAATTCGCATTTTTATTTAACAATAGTTGTGTTGATAAAATATGTTATTCCTATGTTATTTTGAAAATGTGAGTTTTGTTTTTTAAATAATTGACTTAGTGGATAATAGACGAATAATGCAATATTTAGTAAATTAATTTAATGCAGCCGTGGCGCAGTATTTTAAGCGCTTGCTTTAGAAGCAAAAGATCCAGGGTTTGAAACGAGTTCTGGGCATGTTTCATGCCATCGTTAAAAAAGAAGGCCAGAACTTTTTAGTTAAATGCTTCTCCGCACTGTGACAAAACCGCTCGGTTTTTTGGGGCACCTAAACCAAAAACTGAAAAAATAAATTTTTTTAAATTAAATTCAGTGTTTTTTTTTTGTTAATAAATAATATCAAACAAGAACATTTAAATAAAATGCTTTCAATATTTAAACATTTTTAAAGACCTTTTTTACAAAGAACATACAACGGTTTGCTTACCAATGGCAGCTAATAAACTCTTTAACCAGTATTCAAAATTACTCCGCAGCTTTGCGAACTCTTTATTCTAACAACTATAGAAATATTTTACCGCCATTGTTTGGTATTGTCAAACCAACTCTACAACTAATATTTAACTTTTAAACTATAAAAATATCGTGTAATTTTTTGTTTTTATGCATAACAGTTTTAAATTAAATTAACTAAATTTAATTATATTTCATTTCAATTTAAGTAAATTTAATTTCAATTTAGTTAAATTTTAATAATAATTTTTTTTTATTATAAACATTTGATTATAATTTGACTGTTATAGCTTACTTTTGGCCTAATCAAAGCCTTTTCTTTTTTTGCTATGTGTGATCTGGCATATTGTATAGCAGCACGTGGTGTAAACCTGATAACTTGTGGTTTTGGTTTTGCAACAGTCTTGTCTTTAGTGTTGGTCTTGACCTTTGTAACATGTGGACTCGGTCTTGTTTTCTGTGGCCTCGGTCCTGCTTTATTTGACCATGTTAACAACTTTGCTTTTTAAAACCAATGGCAGGATGCAATCTGTTTAATTTAATATGTTAAATACCCAACCGAATGCTTTAGAGCGTTATGACAGAATTTTTTAAACATGTTTCAAATTCTTTTAACAAATGTTTTTTGATCAAATAGCTATTTTCGTTTTAGCTACTTTAGTTTCAATATAAAATCTTAACTCTTTTAAGAAAAATCATTTTTGTGAACTTTTATCTATCGAAACACGTTTGTTATTTACATTTTTTTAATTGTAGTTTTAATACCAAGACAACTTTAAGTTATTTTGAAATTTTATATAATTCTATGAATAAATTAGCCTCGTTTCAAGTTTCATTGGTTTTTGATGGAATCATATTTTTTTGTTAACACATCATGATAATTAACAATTAATCTTTTAGTAAAGTTATTTACTTAAATCTTAACAATTACTTCATTTTAAATATTTTTTTTATCTAAAAGAATTTAGACCAAAAAATATTAACGTATAATAAGTTAACATTTTTTGATAAATACTATTTATTATTATATGTATTACTATAAAGAAAACTTTCTCGTAAAAACTTGTAAACGCTGCTTGATTAAGTCATAATAATTACGAAGGCCGTTTAAATTAAAAAACATTTCCAAGAGAAAGTTTTCAAAATTTTTTCTAGGATTTTTTTTTTATCTTTTAATTAAAAATATGCAAAACATTTTGGGACATTTGGTAAATGATGAGATCTAAAAACAACAAATGCAAGTAGTGGGTTGATATTAGCAAGTAGCAAGTAACATTTAACAAACAGCAAAGAAAGCTGATAATAAAATTTGAAAAATAAAAATTCATACATTTTTTTATACATTGTTTGTATATTTTGTACTTATTATATAGTTACATAGATACATAGGTTATCAAGTATTGCAACAGTTTAATAAAAATTTTTCTTGATATATATAGCATAAGACGATAATTTTTTTTTTATTTGGGTTTGAAGCGTTTTGTCAGTTAGACTAGTACAAATGTTTTTCTGAACTTTAATTGTATTTTTTAAATATTTTAGTTATTTCTACAGCATATTAAACTTTATGCACACACAAACACACACAGGCACGCGCGTGCACACACCCATATATTTTATAAGCATATATATATATATATATATATATATATATATATATATATATATATATATATATATATATATATATATATATATACTATATATATATATATATATATATATATATATATATATATATATATATATATATATATATATATATATATATATATATATATATATATATATATATATATATATATATATATATATATATATATATATATATATATATATATATATATATATATATAAACAATTTTAAAAATGTATTTTACAAAATAGAGTGCTCAATGTTCTTAAAAGAACAGCAGCCGTATTCTCATCTCTCCGTTAAGTTTAACGGAACTTTTGTCTGAAATTTCATTACAATATATCTAAGTAAAGAAATGACAAAAACCTTATTAAAATTTTTAAAAATAAAACTAATACTAAATAAAACATTTATTTTTAAAAATTTATATTTTTAAAGAACTTTTTTATTAATGTAGTTAAAAAGAAATTTTTTACTGACGTTAAGCTCCGTTAAGCTTAACGGAGAGATGAGAATACGGCCCCAGAGCAATTATAAATTAGTAGAAAAACACTTAAAAAATTTTTTTTTTCATTTTACACTGTGTTTCATCAACTAAGACTCATCAGAAAAAAAAAAAATAATAAAGAAAAAATATATATATATATTTATATGTATATACATGTGTATATATATATATATATATATATATATATATATATATATATATATAATATATATATATATATATATATATATATATATATATATATATATATATATATATATATATATATATATATATATATATATATATATATATATATATATATATATATATATATATATATATATATATATATATATATATATATATATATATATGTATATATATATATATATATATATATATATATATATATATATATATATATATATATATATATATATATTTATAAACAAAGTTTAATTTTACACCAAATTTGTTGAACAAACAAGTATATGGTAATGTCATTTGAAGATTGGAAAAACGAAGTTGTTTGCTTGTTGGCAAATGAGTTTGAAAATGATCCAGATACCTTTTCAAGAGTCATGTTTTATTTGGATGAGGAAGAAAAAACATATCAAAATTGTTCGTCTCCACTCTGGCGAACATTAAAATGTTCAATGCATAAAAAGGAGTTGTTTAAAAGTTACGCAATGCGTATTTCGGAAGATACAAAAGCTGAAAAAGATGTTTTAAAAATAAAATGTGTCAAGTTTATGAAAACATGGTTGAGATTTCTGAAAATCCAACAAACAAAACAAAAAAAGATGTTTTTCAAAATATTGATACAAAAACATTTTTTGAAAAAAGTGCCATTGATAAGGTCGGACTGACCAGTTTTGCAAAAGCATGGGCAATTATACCAGAGAAATATCAAAATGAAATTATAAGATTTATTGAAACCTTGATAACCAACAAAACCATAATAATGTCAATGAGTAATACTGTTGGGTTAATTAATAAGTATGGAAGAGAAGTCGTAAAAACCACTCTAGCTGCTGTCACTCTTACCTACGATGTTATCAAATCTATTTTTTGCTGGTGGAACGGAGAAATATCTGGTTCTCGGTGCTGTAAAAATATAGTAGATTCACTTTGTACAGCTGTTGCCAGTGTTGTTGGAGGAATTAGTGGAGCTGCAATCGGTACTTTACTTGGTCCTGTTGGCACAATAGCTGGTGGTATAATTGGTGGAATAATTAGTGCTTCGGCTGCTAATGCTCTTTCCGACCGTATGACACAACGGTTGTTTGGAGTACCAAAAGAAGAAGCATTAGAAAACGCATTTCGGTTCTTTAATTTAAATGTAAGAGCATCTAACCAGGAAATTAATACAGCGTACAGAAAAATGTGCCTTTTTTATCATCCAGATAAGGGAGGCAATTCAAAAGATTTTCATTACGTTCAAGTTAATATGGCAATTATAAAAGCAGCAAAGGGAGATTTGTGAGAACTTTGATTTTCTTGTTAAAAAGTTTTTTGTTTTTACATTTTAAATACAGAATGTTTTTAACAAAAGCTAAGTGTGTGTTAATTGCAAATCACTTTTGAGTCATTAATCTTTTTGCCAATATTAAAAATTATTCTAACCTGGTCTAACATGCATCAATAAAAGTATAAGACAATTAAGATAAGTAAAGCTAAATATAATATATGTATAAAAAAAAAAAATACTTTATGCAATTTACTTAATATGGATTTGTTCAGCTTTACGTGAGTAAAAGGTTAATCAAAATTGCTAAAGTTTTTATTCACGTCAAATTGATTAATTACTAAGTAAAAGCAATTGCGTTTTTTTATTCACCCGGCCAATAGATTAGGGCCGGCACAATCGTTATGTGAAGTTTAGAGCGTGACAAAATCTTTCCCTCACTATTGTTATTTCGAGAAGTTTAGTACTTATTGAGTATATATTTATGACTATTAAATTTAGTACATATTGAGTATAACTTATGACAACTAGGTCATAAATAATTTAAAACTTTTTAAGGTTAATAATAAGTGCAATTTTTACTATTTCTAACAGATCTCATGAACCGTGCGTCGGATTCACATAAATATTTTACTATTTGAAAGATAATTTAACCGGATAAATGTTTGTAAAAAAAAAAAAAGAATATTTCATTTATTTTTTTAAAATATTGTCTAAAGTTTGCGGAGCTAGTCAACAAGGTTTGTAACCCTACACTATTGCTCAACTTACCCCGCTGCAGTGGGGTAAGTTTATAGCTTACAACTTACAACTTACAGTTGTAACTAATGGGGTAAGTTGAACAATATTGTAGGGTAAGTTGAGCAATTAACAAATAAATGGATATGCATGGTACGAAACTTGGGTGAATCATCAATAAAGCCTTCACTAAGTAAGCTTAAGTAACAGTAAGCGTGTGTATAAACTATACACACGCTTAAATTTAAATTGTAAATTTTTTATTTTATACACTTTAATAACCCAGTAAGCACAAAGACGTTTAAAAGACGTTTTAAAGATGTCTTTAAGGAGGTCTAAAAGGCGCACTTGTAGACGTCTAGATCATAAGGCTAAAAGACGTCTAAATGAAGACGTCTTAATAAAAACGCGTTTTAGACGTATGTTAGACGTTTTTATCAAGATAAATTTAAGTACATGACGTAACATTTTCGCGTAGTATGTGGTATATATTCATTGTATTTATAACATCATTTATTGTTATAATTTCGTATATACTAAATATATCAGCAATCAAAATAATATTGCTGTAATCACCACCAACGGTTGATGCATCAAAGATGAAAATAATAAAAAACAATAACAAATATATATCAAAACAGTATTTGAAACATTTACAACTAACCTTTAGTTATAAAAAAATTTTTCTTACCTATTTGTAGCTAATTTTTGACCGCATACTTGACTTATTATATGGCTTGTGGGTGTATAAAAACTAAAAGTACTGATATTTAACTTATATATTATTCTTGCCATTTTCACTTATTATCATGATCAGTCAACTATCTATTAAAAAAGCAAAATAATTATTAATAAAAAAAAGATATATTATTATTATAGCAATTATTTTAGTGATTCCTGTGACAACAATTTTAGCAATTGTGTAAAAAAGTAATTTAATTTAAAGTAATTTACACTTAAAACTTGAACAAATTATTGAAAATAATAAAAAATATGTTTTTACTTTGAATATACGACATCTACTTAACGCGTAATGACAAAGCCGTCAAAAAGAAGTCATTATGACATATTTATAAACAGGTTTCAGAAAAGACGTTTTTTAGCTTTGATCTAGACGTCTTTTAATGCGTATTTTAGACTATTTATTACGCGTCTTTTAAACGTATTTTTAAACTTTAAAAAGACGCATTTTAAACGTCATGTTAAAATCGCATTTATTAAAGACGTCTAGAAGATGTCTTAAAATATGATATCTTCTAGACGTTTTTTTAACGCTTAAATAGACGCCTTTTAAACGTCATTTTAAAAACGCATTCATAAAAGACGTCTAAAAGATGTCTTTATAACGCCTATAAAAGTGCGTCTTTACCTAGACTAGTTTTAGACGTCTATAAGTGTCTAAAATGCGTCTTGTGCTTACTGGGAACGTAAGAAAGAGAAGAGAAAAAGTTAAATAGTAAGAAAATGTTATGAAATATAAAAAAATAATTTTATACAACTATCTAGAACTTTGAAGTCCGATTTAAAAATTACTAGTTTTAGGTTTTAAAGAGAACAGTAAGACTTAAGAAAAAAACGGGTAACTTTAACCGAAAATCCGAAAAATTGTTAAAAAATAACCACTTGATAAAAAAAGTAATAGCAGATAAAAAAATTTATTAGCATCTAAGAGAAATAGAAAATATTTCACACAATATAGGAAATGAGTATCTTGTACCACACTATATTATCATACAATGCGTTACACATAGGACAATCCTCTGTTTCCACTTCCCCAAGATAATACTAACAATCAGATATTATACTTAAGAAGCTTATCTCTTTGAAGTTTATTCTTTTGGAGAATGTATTAGTTTAGGGCAAATGATGAAAGAATAATGGCGATAAAAGAAACGTGGCGATAAATATGAGTAAAATATGAGTTGTTCTACTCATTAATGTTGTTTTCAGTCTTACAGCTTTTTCTTTTTATAGGCAATACAGATAAATTTTAAGCTTATGAATACTGTTTAACTGTTTTTTATAAAAATAAATAGAAGAAATAAATAAATAAAAAGAATAGGGAAAGTCTAGTTTTAGTAAATTTTCTACTGTTACATCCGACAATCTGTGTCGCAAAGAGATTAAAAGAATTAAAACAAAGATTTCAGTCAATGAAACAAGAGAAACACTGTCTATATCTTCAAATAAAGCATTAGTTTCTTTTACATTTTTTAATATATCAGTAGGTAGTTCCATGGTTATATTGTAAATAGCATCATCAATACTTTGTTCAAATTCAGAATTGATAGCGGAATCATTATCAGCGGAAATCTGATTTAAGTTGTCAGATAATCTATATTATTTTTCAATAAAGTAGAACGTAGAATTACAACATCGTTTATTTAAAGATAACTTTTGTAGGGGAGTGTTGCCTAAATTGGAGCAACGCCGTAATTGGAACACTTGCATTTATTTTTGAAAAAAATGAATTATGGCTACATTTAGCATTTTATTAGTAAAATGCATTATTTTGATACAAACCAGATTTATTATTTAAATAAAGAAAAACAACATTATAATAGTACTTAAAGTTTCGTGCCTTTCGGCAATCATCAGCTATTAATTACAAATTAAAAATTAAAAATTAACGTTTAAAAAACGAATCAAAATTTTACGGTAGAACGAGTTCTGACGTAATTTGAAAAAGCGCAATCATTTACTCTCCAGTATCAAACGAAGATAACAGGAATTTATTTAAATGTCGACATTTAGATAATATTTCGTCTTTTTTATTAAGCAGGTTGTTTCCATTAAAAGATAAAATTTCTAACTTCTCATGAAGACAAAGTTTGCAGGTTTTTGTTTCTGGTTTGTATCAAAATAATGCATTTTACAATTTTCCACTTTATCATAGGTGTTGTACCTTTTTCTTTTAAACTCCAAATTTTTTTTGAAAGTTCAGTATCATTTTTATATTTGATCGCATTAAAAGACTTTAAATGATTTGCGTATCTGAGCTTGAATGGTGTCTCACTGATACTAAAATATACTTTTTCCTTAGGATCTGGATCATTAGAACTCACAGTGGCTTGGTAATCAATATTACTTACTAAACATTGGTTACTTAATGGACAAGCGGTTTTAGTAATACAGTTGCATGTTTTTGTAGTTTTATTTCTTTTACTTTGTAAAATCTTGTGGTTGTGTGAACTAATGATGGATTTAATATTTTGCATGCAGCTATAACTAACCTTGATCGAATTTCTATTGAATATTTTGCGTAGTTTGTGATTCACAGGAAAATGTAGATCAACCAATGCTAATAAACGATTTCCTATTTTTGTTTCTACATTTAGACTATACGGAGGGTTATACCATATAATGTTTCGCTTGCGATTTTTATAACCTTGTTATAACCAGCTGTTTTAAAAGCCTCTTCGTAAGATTTTTTTTTTTTTTTTTTTTTTTTTTTTTTTTTTTTTTTTTTTTTTTTTTTTGCCGCATGCTTTCTTCATGAACAGACGTGTTTTGGCAGCGTAAAAATTTAAAGAAAAAACTGTATAATTTTAAATTATTAAAGAATTAACAAAACAAAATAAGCAAAGTTTTGAAAAAAAGCGTGTTTAAATTATTAAACAAATATGGAAATTTCAATTAAAAACATAGAAAAGTTAATTACCAACAAATTAGAAGAACAAAAAAAATCTATTCTGAAAGAAACAGAGAAGTTATTAAAGGAACAAGAAAAGAGTTTTGCTTCGATTATGAGTGCTAACTTAAAAATATTATCGGAGAGAATTGAAAAACTAGAAGTTTATGTAAACAATAACAAATGTAATGTGACAAATATTCAAAAAGATGTAAGTGATATTAAAACAACTCTAAATTTCCAAGAAACAAACTTAATGGAAAAGGTTGTACAAATTAAACAGTGTCATGACAAGGATTTAAATATTCTACACAAAAAAACAATCGATTTAGAAAATAGATCTCGTCGAAATAATCTACGAATAGATGGAGTTGAAGAAAAACCTAACGAAACTTGGAGCGACTGTGAAAATACAGTAAAAAATATCTTTAAAAAACAACTGAAAATTGATGGAGAAGTGATTGTTGAAAGAGCTCATCGTGTTGGCAAATCAAGGGATAGTAAACTACCAAGAACAATAGTTTTGAAGCTTTTAAATTACAAAGACAAAAACAAAATTTTAAACGCCGTGAAAAACTTGCGTGGAACAGGTGTATATATTAATGAAGATTTTGCAAAAGAAACGATTGAGATTCGTAAAAAGCTATGGGAAGAAGTAAAAAGATTACGCAGTGAAGGCAAGTATGCTATTATAAAATATGATAGAATTTTTTACAGGGAATTTAGAAGCCCAAACATTAAGTTTTAAAAAGAAATTTTTCTAAAAATAAATGCCCCTTAAAAAAAAAAAAAAAAAAAAGCATGGCTGGGACTAGTGATTTTGAATCCATAAAATTCAACTTTTCTGAAATAAATAATAATGAAAAAGTAAAACCCGATATAAATAATTTACACGACACGCTTATGGATGCTCATATCACTATCCGAGCGAATTAGAAGGGTTTCTTTTTAAAAATGTTTGCGATAAAAGTTTTAGAATTCTCCACGTAAACATACGAAGCCTTAATAATAATTTTGAAAAACTTCTCAGTTTGTTAGAGGAAACAAAAGACTGTTTTAATATAATTTGTTTGACTGAAACGTGGATTTCGAATGATTTAAATAATTCTTCAAACTTTTATATTCCTCATTTCAAATTAATTTCACTCCATAGGCAAGTAAATAAACGCGGCGGAGGAGTGCTTATATATATAAACGAAAACATTGTTTATTATGTTAGGAATGATTTAAGTGTATCTGATGGCGATAAAGAAATTTTAACTATTGAAATTATAAACAATGAATCAAAAAACATATTGTTAAGCTGTTGTTATCGACCACCTGACGGCGTGAGTGAGAACTTGAGCATTTTTTTTGAACAAAGTATTTTTAAAAAAGGTATTAAAGAAAAAAAAAAAAATTTTATTATTGGGGACCTAAATATGAATTGTTTTCTATACAGTAAAGATAATAAAGTCAAAAACTTTTACGATTCTTTTTTCGAAACTGGAGCAATCCCGTTGATTAATCGTCCAACAAGAGTAACAAAAAACTCAGCGTCTTTGATTGATAATATAATTACAACAGATATATCCGATAATGATATCCAAACCGGTATCCTAAAATCGGATATATCTGACCATTTTCCATTATTTTTGTTGCTTAAATCAAACTCTGAAAAAATAACCAAATCAAATAAAATTAAAATACGCACTTTTAACGAAACCAATATAAAACAATTTAAAAGCCAATTATCACTCCTACACTGGAAGCATATTAACTTTAATGATAATGCAGACAAAATTTACAATAATTTTTTTGAAACATTTTATTCCGTGTATGACGCTAATTTCCCTATCATTGTAAAAACTCTAAATCCAAAAAATATAAACAACCCATGGGTGACCAGGGGATTTAAAAAATCATCAAAAATAAAACAGAAGCTTTATATAAAATATCTTAAAACAAAATCATCTGCAAATGAAAAAATATATAAAGAATACAAATACCTATTTGAAAAAGTTCGTAAAAACTTGAAAAAAAATTACTACTCAAGACTCATAGATAAATTTAAAAATAACTCAAAACGCACTTGGCAAATAATGAATGAAATTAGTGGTAGACAAAAAAAATGCTCAGGTTCCCTCCCCCAAACGATTGTAGTTGATAACAAACATATATGCGAATCAATAGCTATAGCTCATGAATTTAATAAATTCTTTGTTGACATCGGTCCCAAACTAGCAAAAAAAATTCCTTATACAAATGCTACATTTAGAGATTTTTTAGTCCAAATGGATAACTGCACTAGTTCCAACGAATTATCTTCTGAACTATCTTTACAAGAGTTTAAAAAAGCTTTCAAAACTCTTAAAAAAAATAAATCAACCGGAGCAGATGATATAAACGGTAATATAGTCATAGAATGTTTTGAATACCTAAAAGATATCCTATTTAAAGTATATGGAGCATCTATACGCCAAGGAGTTTTTCCAGAACAACTAAAAATTGCTAAAGTTACTCCAATTTTAAAAGAAGGTGATCAAACAATTATCAGTAATTATCGCCCTATCTCTGTCCTCTCCACATTTTCAAAAATACTAGAACGTATTATGTACAATAGATTATACAATTATCTTCATTCTAATAATTTTTTATACAACTATCAATTCGGCTTTAAAAAAAATAATTCCACAGAACATGCAGTTATCCAATTTGTTCGTGAAATCTCTAATTCTTTTGAAAATTGTAAATATACATTAGGTGTTTTCATCGACCTTTCGAAAGCATTCGATACTGTCGATCACGAAATTTTACTACAAAAGCTAAAATATTATAGAATAAATTGCAAAGTTATAAAATGGTTCAAAAGTTATCTATCCAACCGTAAACAATTTGTTTTCAGCAATAATGATCATCCAAATAAATTTTTAAATATTTCATGTGGGGTTCCACAAGGTTCCATTTTGGGACCACTTTTGTTCTTGATTTATATAAATGATCTAAATAAAGCCTCAAATTTAATGAGTATCATGTTTGCTGATGATACTAACTTATTCTTTTCCAATAATGACATTTGCAAACTCTTTTATACTATGAATAATGAACTTAAAAGTATATCCAAATGGTTTAAATGCAACAAACTAACTCTTAATATTAAAAAAACAAATTGGGTTCTTTTCCACCCAGTCTCTAAAAAAGCTTATTTACCCCAAAGTTTGCCTAAAATTTTTATTGATGATGTTGAAATAAAAAGACATAATGTAACAAAATTTCTAGGTGTTTTTCTTGATGAAAACATAACATGGAAAAAGCATATAGACTATATTGGTACAAAAATTTCAAAAAATATTGGTATTCTATATAAAACCAGAACATATTTATGTAAAAAAAGTCTAACTCAACTTTACTACTCATTAATTCATAGTTATTTAAATTATGCTAATGTTGCATGGGGAAGCACTGAAAAAAGTAAGTTAAAATGCCTTTATCGCCGTCAGAAACATGCGATCCGTTTAATAAATTTTGCGGATCGATACACTCACTCCAAACCCTTTTTTATTGAAATGAAAGTTCTCAATATTTATGAGCTTAATGTTTTTAATGTTTTGTGCTTTATGTATATGTGGAAAAATGACATATCTTTACCCATTTTCAAAGATCTCTTTTGTTTGAAGCCAATAAATAAATACACTTAGAAACAATAATTTTATATATGAGCCCTTTTGTCGAACCAGTTTTAATCAGTTTTGCATTGCATATCGTGCACCTTATCTTTGGAATAAAATTGTTTTGTCCAATTTTAACATGCATTTTACTTTTCCCATTTTTAAATATAAACTGAAAAATTTAATTATCTTAATGGATGATGTAGTCAGATTTTTTTAACTTTATATTTTCTTTAGAACTTTTATTGTTTATTACGTTTTATTTGTTGATTATGTTTTGATGTAGTTTATATACACACGTTTGTAAAAGGTTCTGATGATAAGATCAGTACGATCTTCTTTCAGAAACCTTGTTTGTGTTTGTGAAAGTAATTTATTTACTACGACAACAAATGTAAACTTAAAAAAAAAAAAAAAAAAAAAAAAAAAAAAAAAAGATGGTGTAGTATTATTAAAAACAACTTCATTTGATGACGTTGAAGATAATCTTATTTCAACAATACGTTGGAGTCTTTTAATAACATTAGGCGGGTGGTTGGAATCACAGTGGACATATATCAGTTCATTATCGGGTTTAGAGTAAGGTCGAAAAGAGTTGCTATTAAGATCGAGTGTCACATCAAGGTAATTTACAATTTTCATATTGCATTGGATAGATATACGAAAATCATTACTTTGAAAAATTTTTACAAAATGTTTCTTGATTTTTTCCATCTGCTGGCCATTGATATTCTTAAATATTGCTAGACCGTTGTCACGATACAAACCAACATTTTCTTTTTTGTAATGTAAAGAAATTTGAAATAATAAAAAAATTCCTACTAAATCGCAAACTTCAGCACCATCATAAACCCCCATGGTAACATCAAATTGACCACCATTTTTCTTAACCCACGCTTCTTCATTGTTAAAAAGTAAAGATTTCCTTGAATGTTTTATTAATTTTTTATGTTCATTAGTTATTAAAGTATGCTGTTCTGCAAAGTTGATTGCGTTGTTTAGGGTTTTTTCACTTATTGAAGGGTAAAAATCATTAATGTCAAAAATTAAAAATTTGTACAAATATTTGTCTTCAATTTTTACAAACCAGTCGGTAACATTCTTGGTGCTTTGCCATTGGTTTAAAAAGAGTTTAGTTTTTAGGTCATTGTTAATTTTAGATAAAATAATTTTGCTAATTTTCCCTACCTCATCCTTTGCTGGGTTTAGAAGTCGAACAGTAGGGTTGTTAGCAAAGTTATCTTTATCGTCTTTCAATGAGATAAAACATCCAGATGATCCGTTAATTTTGATTTTATTATAAACGTCATGGTTACGCAAAATATCTTTCCCTTCTTTATTTATTTATCTTTTAGGCTTGGGTCAGCTTTTTTGTAAGTGGTAGTAATAGCATTTGTTAAAAGGTGATTATAATCTTCTTTCGATAATTTATAGATATTTGATGTTTTATCAGCTCTTATAAAAGTTTTGTTAGACGTTTGTATGGTTTTTAAATCTTTTTTCATATTATCTTGAAAGATGTTTTTAACTTTTCGAAATTTTATCATTTTGATTAGATATATAACCCTCCGTTTAGTCTAAATGTAGAAACAAAAATAGGAAATCTTTTATTAGCATTGGTTGATCTACATTTTTCTGTGAATCACAAACTACGCAAAATATTCAATAGAAATTCGATCAAGGTTAGTTATAGCTGCATGCAAAATATTAAATCCATCATTAGTTCACACAACCACAAGATTTTACAAAGTAAAAGAAATAAAACTACAAAAACATGCAACTGTATTAATAAAACCGCTTGTCCATTAAGTAACCAATGTTTAGTAAGTAATACTGTTTACCAAGCCACTGTGAGTTCTGATGATCCACATCCTAAGGAAAAAGTATATTTTGGTATCAGTGAGACACCATTCAAGCTCAGATACGCAAATCATTTAAAGTCTTTTAATGCGATCAAATATAAAAATGATACTGAACTTTCAAAAGAAATTTGGAGTTTAAAAGAAAAAGGTACAACACCTATTATAAAGTGGAAAATTGTAAAACGCTGTGAAGCTTACAAACCAGAAACAAAAACCTGCAAACTTTGTCTTCATGAGAAGTTAGAAATTTTATCTTTCAATGGAAACAACCTGCTTAATAAAAAAGACGAAATATTATCTAAATGTCGACATTTAAATAAATTCCTGTTATCTTCGTTTGATACTGGAGATTAAATGATTGCGCCTTTTCAAATTACGTCAGAACTCGTTCTACCGTAAAATTTTGATTCGTTTTTTTATTATGTATTATATAAAATAATATTTTATTATTATATATAAAATAATATTTTTTTATTATTAAATAATATTTTATTATTATGTATTATATAAAATAATACAAAACTCTTGTACGAAAAACAGTGCTCGATATTATGATAATGGAGCAATATATATATACATATATATATATATATATATATATATATATATATATATATATATATATATATATATATATATATATATATATATATATATATATATATATATATATGTATATATATATATATATATATATATATATATATATATATATATATATATATATATATATATATATATATATATATATATATTTATATATATATATATATATATATATATATATATATATATATATATATATATATATACATATATATATATATATATATATATATATATATATATATATATATATATATATATATATATATATTTTATTTAAATGAAAAAAAACAACATTATAATAGTACTTAAAGTTTCGTGCCTTTCGCAATCATCAGCTATTAATTACAAATTAAAAATTAAAAATTAACGTTTTTAAACGTTAATTTTTAATTTTTAATTTGTAATTAATAGCTGATGATTGCCGAAAGGCACGAAACTTTAAGTACTATTATAATGTTGTTTTTCTTCATTTAAATAAAATATATATATATATATATATATATATATATATATATATATATATATATATATATATATATATATATATATATATATATATATATATATATATTGCTCTATTATCATAATATCGAGCACTGTTTTTCGTACAAGAGTTTTGGTATTATTTTATATAATACATAATTAATCAATCAATATATTTATATATATATATATATATATATATATATATATATATATATATATATATATATATATATATATATATATATATATATATATATATATATATATATATATATATATATATATATATACATATATATATATATATATATATAGATAGATAGATAGATAGATAGATAGATAGATAGATAGATAAGTTAAGATATATATATAAGATAAGTTAAGATAAAAAATCCAGAACAAGAACCGTAGATACCGTAGATCATAATATTCTTCTTTATAAACTAAAAAATTATGGTGTCATAAATTCTAACTTAGGCTGGTTTAAGAGTTATTTTAAGAATAGGAAACAATCCATTTTATATGATGGCGAGAAAACAGACTTGATGACAATTAACTGCGGAGTCCCCCAAGGATCAATTCTAGGACCGCTTTTATTTCTCTTTTATATAAATGACTTGAGTAAATTTTCCAATATCTTAAATTCAATTTTATTTGCCGACGATACTTACGTATTTTATTCAAATAAAGATATTAATTTTTTATTTACAACAGTGAACGAGGAGCTTGTGAAACTAAGCGAATGGTTTATATCAAATAAATTGTCTATAAATATTAAAAAAACAAAATATACTTTCTTCAATCGTCTTCATGATAAAGACAACATACCCTTTCAACTTCCTAAGCTTTTTATTAATAACTCTTATGTCAAAAGAGAGAGTTCTTTGTTGTTTCTAGGCGTTGTTTTAGATGAAAACGTAACCTGGAAGGAGCACATACGAATAATCCAAAATAAAATCTCAATAAATATAGGCCTTTTATACAAAGCAAAACAGTTGTTGAACCAAACTTGTTTGAAACTTATTTACTTTTCTTTTATTCATTGCTATCTAAATTACGCTAACGTTGCTTGGTGGAGCACTAATGTATCTAAAAATAAAGGGCTTCTAATTAAACAAAAACACGCTCTAAGAATTATTGGAAATGTGAATCGCTTTTCGCACACTAAATTACTTTTTAATAAATTCAAAATACTTAACGTATTTCAACTTAACCTATATCATATTTTTATATTTATGTTTAAAGAAGATAATAAAATGGCACCCATTTTATTTAATTCATTTTTCGAAAAAATAAATCATTTATACCCAACAAGATTTTCAAACAACAATTATATTCAACCAAAAAAATATTATTCTGCGACTAGGTTCTCAGAGGACCTAAATTATGGAACACCCTATTGGATAATGAGTTTAAAAAAATTTCTTCCCTTGATCAATTTAAAAAAAAAATAAAAAGTAAACTTTTGATAATTGACAATGAACTTGACTTCTTCTGAAACTTTTAAATAGGAGTAATCACTTGTTTTTTACTTGATATTTAATTTATTTTTAACATATTAATTTTGATTTTAATTTGAATCTTTACCTTCTTAAATTATCATGTTTTATTTCATTTTTATTTACTATTAAAATTTGAAATCCTAATAAAAAAAAAACTTAAAAAAATATTAAATTTTAATGAAAAATATTTAGATATTTGTATTTATATATGTACCTTATGCATATATTATATTGTGATAACGGATTTTTTTTGGTTTTTTGGTTTTTTGTTTTGTTTGTTACTTATATTCTTGTTTGAAGGGACTTGGCGATATTTGTCTTCTTCTTGCCCCAGCCGTGTATATACAGTTTTTAAAGTCTAATTTTGTAAATATTTTCTTTATGGCGAAATATATATTATATTATATATTATATATTAGAACAAGAAAAGTGGACTAAAGTCTATCTTTTGCAATGGAATAAAGTTGTACAACAAATTGCCAAATGAATTTAAATCATTTGACAATTTATTGACAGAATATCAATTTTTAAATTTTTAAATTTTTAAAGCATCCTAGTTATAACCTGCACAACAAGAGTAAACTAAAACATATGAAAAACTTTGGAGAGCAGACCTGATTACAACCCCATACCGAAGAAAAGATTCTACAAATTATTAGCATCCTGACAGATTGGAAGCTACCTTTGGAAAATTTTGATATATATTTGCTAGTAAAAGACTATCTATACAGAATGGGTGATTTAAAAGGTAAATTTTAAAATTTTAAAATAACTTGCCTAGCCCTGATTGGATAAAATCCATCATTATTCGCAATCATCTGTCTGCTCAAATTGCTGACAACGCAAAACCAGCAAGAGCTAAAATTGATTTAAATTCAGTGTGTTCATATTTCATTCCTAATACCAATATATTCAACTATGATGGGACAAATATGAGCAATAATCCAGGCTCTAAAACAGTAGTTTGTAAATGTGGCCTTAAACGCGTAGAAAGAAAAATGCAATTTTAAATTAGCTATTAGTATTAAGTACTGTGGGCAACTGGTCAGTTTCATTCTCCCATGATTGTTTATAAAGCTGCAAACTGCTACATAGAGTGGACAAATGGTGGCCCACCTGGAACTAAATTCAACAGTTCAAAATCTGGTTGGTTTGACTCTAGAGCATTTAAACGTTGGTTCAGGGAAATATTTATTCCTGAAACAGTATCTCTTACAGAAACTATGCGGCAACACCAAAAAAAACATGGGGCTTAATAAAAGAGGTAACAGGGGGAAACAAAAGATGCTACCAAAGTGTTGCTGCGATACTTAAAAACAGATGAGAATGATACAGTAGCCAATATAGCAATAGATATTGCGGAGAAATTTAATAACTATTTTATAAAAATTGGGTAAAAACTACCAAATAAAATAACTCATAGAAAAAAATGTTAAAAATTGTATCTAGGAAAAAAAAGCCTCAGTCATGAACAAGCTTGAAACAGCTCCGGATGAGCTTATAAATGTATTTAATACCTTCCAATAAAACAAAAGTCCAGGACTAGATGACATTAGCGTGAAGGTTGTAAAAAATGTCTGCGATATTATTGAATATTCCCCTCTGCATATCTGTCTGTAATCTGTCTTTAAAACATGGGATGTTACCTGACCAGACAAAAGTTGTTCCTATATTTAAAAGCAGAGATGATTCTATTGTTTTTAACTACAGGCCTATTTCTATTTTGCCATGCGCTTCAAAAATACTAGAGCGCATAATGCACAATAAGCTTAACAATTATCTAGTAAACCACCACCTGCTAAATAATAACCAATATGGTTTTCAAAAATACCATTCAACAGAACACGGTGTAGCCAAATTTGTCAACAAAACTTTAAATGGTTTTAATAACAATAAATACACTCTTGGGGTATTTCTCAATCTTTCAAAAGCGTTTGACACTGTTGATCACGAAATACTTTTTTATAAACTGTATAATTATGGAATAAGAAATAGCAATTTAAAATTGTTTTGCTCTTACCTTTATAATTGGAAACAAGCTTTATCATATAACAACACTGTAACTCGACTTGAAAATATTACTTGTGGGGTCCCACAGAGATCAATTCTTGGTCTATTGTTATTTCTCGTTTATATTAACGATATCTACTTATCTTTTAACATACCTAACATTGTCCTTTTGTTGATGATATGCAGTATTCTTTAGCCACACAAACATTAGCCTATTATTTAACATAGTTAATCACAAACTTGAAAGCCTGAACAAATGGCGTAAGGCTAACAAACTCTCTTTAAATGTTAAAAAAAGTAAATATATTCTTCAAGATTTAAAATCTGCAACCCTACCGTTAAAACTACCTGATTTACTAATTAAAAAACCTAAAAACTTGATTGAGAATACTCAATCAAAATTTTAGGCTTAATTCTTAATGAACATATTAGCTGAAGTAATTATATAAAAGTAATAGAAAATAAATTATCTAAAACTATTGGTATTATGTATAAAACAAAATATCTCCTAAACACAAAATGTTTAAAAAATATATATATTGCATTTATTCATAGCTACATCAGCTACTGCAACATTATCTGAGCAAGTACTTATCCTTCAAAGTTAAATAAGATCTACAAAATAAAAAAACGAGCAAGTTGCTTGATATAAAATGCAAATACGCTTGTGCCAGACCACTACTACGAGAAATTGGAATGCCTAATGTGTATGAAATAAATATTCTTATTATACTTATCTTTATGTTTAAGTTTAGAAATGGTACGCTATTAAGCATTTTCCAAACTTACTTTTTTTTCTTTAAACCACAATTACGAAACTAAATACTCAATAAATAACTTTGTTATAACAAAAACATTATCAAAACAAGCAGTTATGAAACTTGCTTTTAACAAGTAATATAAAAACTTTAAATTCAACTCACTTATTTGATTTTGATACAAAGCAATTATTGTCCTATTATTAAAAACTTTTGATAGTCTTAGTTATTCAATGTCTTAAAAATTGACTTAACATTTTAATTACATTCTATGGTACTTATAACATGTATGATATTATATGCAATATTTATTATTTGTAGAATATAAAACAGATTTATTTGATTTATATTCTATATATATATATGAACAGATATATATTTGAGTGTACGTGAGTCTATGTGTGTGTGTGTGTGTGTGTGTGTGTGTGTGTGTGTGTGTGTGTGTGTGTGTGTGTGTGTGTGTGTGTGTGTGTGTGTATAATAAAAATAAAATGTAGAATAAAAAAAGAAACTGAAAAAATAAGAAAAAGAAGAAAAATTTAATATTTTTTCTATTTTTCTGTAAATAGTTAAATGATTGTTAAATCAGTTTTCGCTTTAGTTTTTTTATTCCGTTTTCATTTTTATCGGCTGAATTTTTTAGTTATATTAACGGGGATGGATGATAAGACCATGTCTTCTGCCATCTACGGTTGAAACTTTAATGTTATATTTTTATGTTGTAAAAACATTGTTAAAGATTTTTTTTTAATGACGAAAATATAAAAAAAAAAATACTAAAGTTGTCATTGGGGATAATTTAACTTCACGTTTCTCATCTGATATTATCAAAGCATGCTTGGTAAATAATATCCGGCTTACATGTTTAATCCCAAATGCCACACATCTGTTACAACCGCCTGATATTGCTGTTTTCAAATCCTTGAAAGATCCTTGTTTGAAAGAAGATATTACAAACAAGGAGAAGAGAATCACAAATTAAGGGTTTAATTCCAAAAAACTGTTTCCCAGCGCTCTTGACAAAGGTGCAAAATACTCTAAAAGAAGACAACTCAAAAGCGGGATTCGAAGCTTCAGGAATATATCCATTGAATTGAGAAAAAGTATTTAAACGGCTTCCAGATGCCAACAAAGATTATGGCGGTGAGATCATAAAAGAAATATTAAATGAGGGTGTAATAGATATTATCACGAAATAGTATGGCAATGATGCAGCAGGAAAAGCAATAGAAAAGAGGGGGAAATATTGCACTAGGAAAATTGATCACAATAGATGACAATGATTATAGACAAACATCAAAACAGAAAAAATACAAAAACCAACAAATTAAAGGTGAAAAATCAAAAATAGCTTCAAAGGATATTGAATCTTTGTCTGAATTAGAAGACATTGAAGTCGGTAGTAGTGGTTATCCCAATGAAAGTAATGACAAGAACGATCTTGATTTAAATGAGTCTAATCAAGAAGAACCTGATGTCAACAATTGTCTAAGTACAGGGAGTTGGCATTAGTAGTCTACCCAGGAAAAACTAAAAAAAGTGTGAAATTGAATTACATTGGACAGATTGTCGAGGTTTTACTAACACCCAAATAAAATAATAGTTATCAACTAGAGTTTGCAAATGTAAAAAATATTGATAAAATCTGTTAATTGAATTGGATACGCTATTAGAAGATGTCAGAAATATTTACTAAATGATTGAACTCAAAACATTTCATTTAAGAAAATTAACACTTTATCTTTCAAACATTTATTTTATTAATTAGTATCCTGCAGCAGTTTAGGGGTACTACACAGAACAACTAATTCCTAGTCCGTTTATAATACCAGTTGTTGTAAATAATTCAGAAAATGTGGCTTTTAGTTTTTTAATTTTAAACAAGATAAAGTACAATAGTACTTAATATTTATATGCAACTTGTACTTTTTTTTGTTACTATTATTTTATAACTGCTAATTACAATTGCTCTAATGATGCTATTGATATATTATATTGTTATGTTTAGCATATTAACACCAAATTATTTTTTGTTTTTTTGTCTATTCTGTCTATATATTCGATAACCAATTTTGTCGTCTAAACTTATAATTTTACCAGTAAAATCTTAAAAATATATTTGTATATTGTGTTGCTATTTAGTAAAACTCCAACAAAAAGTATTAATAGCACTTGTGAAGATGGCTTAATTAATAAGCTTTTAAGAAATAATAAACTATCAAAGTCACCCCCAACGAAGGATTGAGATTGATAACACTTTTGACTTTAAAAAATATATATTAGAACCAAAAAAAAAATTTGTATTTAATGGAATCCTATAAAGGAAAGGTATAATATTATATCGAAAAAATAAAATTCAAAAATAAATTTATACAAAAGAGTTTATTTGCAAAAATGCTCGAAAATCTATCAAAGTCACTTCATTTGACAGTACTATTTTTACAATGAATAAAAATAACTGTAAGCAGGCTAATCATAATAATAATAATAAAAAGTAACTTTTGATAAATGTAAAATATAGCTGAGTTAGTACAGATTTGTCTAAAAATTGACGGCTTATATTTAAAATAACAATGTTTTTTAATGTTTGGTCACAAATGTTGGATCAACGTTGGGTTTAGTTTGTAAAAACAACCAACTTTTTGCAATGTATTTACATACATTGGATCAACGTTGATTAATATACATTGAATCAACGTCGAAATATATACATTAGATCGACATTGGGTTTAGATCGTAAAAACAATCAACTTTTTGCAATGTTTTTACATACATTGGACCTATCTAAATGTGCCAGATGTTTTTAGTTCCGTCGGTAATAATGCTCTCATTAACCAAATGACATTGGATCAACGTTGGTATTGCATCGGAAAAAAGAGCCGACGTTCGCGATGGTTTTACATACGTTGGCCCAATGTAAGTGTGCTAGCTTGGTGTTATGAAAAGGGTATAAATATATGGCTAAACTAGACGCTAACTATGGATATTGGCAACTACACATGGATTGAGATTTTTAATTGACGCCGAGAATATTGAGGTTACTTTTATTTGACCTATAGAATGCAGGTTATTGCCCAAAAACAATACTGTGTATCTGAGGCCAGTAAATGTCGGTACCGCGTATGTGATCGGTTATCATCTGGAACCAGTAGCGTAGCGAAGGGCCCGCAGGGCCCGCAGCCGCGGGTAGGCCCAGAGTTATTAGGGGCCCAAGGCAACAAAGAAAAAATTAAAAAAAAAGTGTCAGTACAATAAATAACATGCGTATCATTTAACATAGATACAAAACATATATTTTACACTTTGTACATTATTATGTAGTTAATAATCTTGACAAGTTCTTTGAATAGTGAGCAACTTTTTATTTTATTATATCTACGAATATAAAAATTAACTACTATTATTTATAAAATAAAATACAATTTTCAAAGTCGCAATTATGAAGTCCTTACAATATAACGCAAAATACGTTAATTAAGCTACTTAAATAATTAAGCGATTTTAAAAAAAACAATAATTTACTCGCTTTTTAAAAATTGCAATAGTTTCCCAAGTGAACGCCTTTTTTTTTTAACAAAAAGAAAAAAACCAAACTTAATTACATAAATTAAAGTAAAACCAAATAAGAGAATAAAAAAATAAATAAAAATGTTTCATAAAAAAGAAGAAAATAATATTACAAAAAACAGCAATAAAACAGTAACAAAGTATAAAATAAGATATAAAACATGAAATAATTAATCATTCAAGCCGTTAAATGACGTGATGCAACCTCAACCAGCTTTAATCGGCGCTACGAAAGTTTTTAAAATAGTTTTTTAAAATAGCTTTAAATTAATAACTTGATAAATAGTAAGCTGTTTGTCTTGTATTTGAATTTAGTTGCTGTTTTTTATTTGTGTTTTGTAATTTAGGTGTTTTGATTTTATCATTATTTTAATGTTTGTTTATTTACAAAAAAAACTTAATTATTTTGTTTATTAAAAGACAACTGTGAAAATGAATAACAAGAAAAAAGAAGAGGAAAAAAGTTTAACAAGTTGTTTCAGAAAGAGAAAAAATAAAGAAATAGCTAATGAAAGTTTTGCAAAACAGCTGCTAAAAATACCAAGACTGACATCTTTTTTTGCTTCAACTTCAAACACAGTACAATTGGAAAATATTAATAGAACGCTAGATGAAAGTGCCAATACGACCGAAAAGTCTTCTGAAATAGAAATATCAAATATGTCAAATATAGCTAAAGTACCGCTAAAAAAAGCAGAAGTTAAAAACATATGTGATTTATCTGAAATTATTTGTGAGCAATACCCTTCTGATTTTGCAAATTTTAAAGATGTTATAACGGTAGAAGAAAAATAATTCATTTTATCTGTCGGTCCTTGTCGTCCTGAAGGACCTTTTCCTAAAGATGATAGAAATCGTTCTTTCTCAATAAATTACTATAAAAAAGTTACAAAATCAGGAATATCTATTGAAAATACTTGGTTATGCTACTCACCAAACAAAAACATAGTTTACTGTCAACCTTGTTGGTTATTTTCAAGTGAGAAAAAAAATAGTGGTTGGATACGAGGTATAAATGACTGACAAGGACTTTCAAAAAAAAATAAAGAAACATGAAATTTCTGAGGTTCACATAAATACTTGTTTTATTTTGAAACAATGGAAGGAGGAAAAAACAATAGATACTATGTTACTCGATAATATTCAAAAGGAACAAACATTTTGGGCAAAAGTTTTAGAAAGATTTACTAAAATAACATTAAAATTAGCTAAAAATTGTAGTTCTTTTCGAGGGCAAAATGGTTCACTTGAAGATATTTATAATGGTAATTTTTTATCAGATGTTCAACTATAAGCGGAATATGATATTTTTTTGAAAGAAGTGATATCTTTGCCTCGTGGCCATGTTACTTACTTATCGCCTCAAATTCAAAATGAAATTATTTGTCTTTTGACAAAAAATTTAGAAAGAAAAATTATCAATGATATCAATTTAGCTCCTTTTTTTTCAATGACTGTCGATACTACTCAAGATTTATCAAAAACAGACCAACTTAGTATTTCCTTTCGATTTGTTGAAATTTGTTAAAGTTAACAATCAATCGGCAAGTGCTATATCAAATCAATATACTAATATACTAAAATCATTTGGTCTTGATTTGAAAAAATGTAGGTGACAAGGTTATGATGGGGCAAGCAGCATGAGTGGTTTTTACTCTGGAGTACAAACAAGAATAAAAGAAATTGAAAAAAACGCAATATTTATTCATTGCGCGGCCCACAATTTAAATTTAGTAATAAATGATGCTATGAATGGGGTGCCAGATATTAGCAACTGCTTTTCTAGTATACAAGAAATATATACATTTTTTGGTATTAGCATAAATAGGTGGGACATATTATCAAAAATAACAGAAGAATCAGAAGTAACGTTAAAAAAATTAAATCCTACATGCTGGGCGTCTCGTTTATCATCTTGTATAGCCATAAAACAAAGATATGTAGACGTAATCTAAAATTATTTTGGAAAGCAATAAAAAAGCAGAAATAGCACAAGCGACCGGTTTAAGAAAGAAAATGGATTGTTTAGATTTTCTTTGCATTTTGGTGTTAATTATTGAAATATTAGCACCATTAAATATAATTTCAAAATTATTACAATCTAAAAATATGGATTTGGATAAAGTTTGTTCATTATTAGAAACTGGAATAAAAGAAATAAAATCACTGCGCAATAATTTTGATGATATTCTTGCAAAAGCAAAAGCTCTTGCTATAAAGTGGAATATAGTTCCAACTTTTAAACAATCACAAATAAAACGAGCAAAAAAACTGTTTGATGACGGTGGTGTAAATTTTCGTTTTGAAACGGCTGAACATCAATTTAAAGTTGATGTATTTAACACAGTTATAGATATTGTTACAAATCAGATAGATTCTCGTTTTACTTCCCTGAAAACAGTAAATAGCTATTTTTCATTTTTAAATCCCAAAAATATAATATTATTAGATTCTGACAAAATATTTACACATGCAACAAATTTGCAAAATAAATATCCGATAGATATATCTGATGCCTTTCCAAATCAAATAGTTTTGTTTAAAAAAAATTTCAAAATGGAGCTTAAAGATGTGGACAGTATTTTGGATTTGCTCAAATTAATAACAATAACATATTGTGATATGAGTTGCTCTTTCACTGAAATAATCGGAGCACTTACGCTATATTTGACATAACCCGTTAGCGTGGCATTTGCAGAAAGATCTTTCAGCACGTTAAAAAGAATCAAAACGCATTTAAGGACAACGATGGCACAAAACCGCTTGTCTGCGTTAAGTTTATTAGCTATTGAAGCAGAAGAAGCAGCTAAATTAGATTTAAAAGATGCGATAAACCAATTTGCAGCTATGAAGGCACGAAAAAAACAATTTCGTTAGAACTTTTACATACTATACATACAAAACTTCCTGTCATTAATGATAATATATCATTAGATTGTGTTTTAAAATACAGTTTTTTATTTTCATGTATAACTTATTTGTCTAGAAGGAAGGTAAAGGCAAGGTAGGTGGGGGAGGGGGAAGGGAATAGAAAAGAAGTAATTTAGGGGCCCGGATTAAGTTTTTGCGGGGGAGGGGGCAATTTTTTGTTGCTACGCTACTGTCTGGAACGTATCTGTAATGTTGTTGTTAGTTTGATATGCTGTTAAATTCAGTTTATAATTGAAAATCAGCAACACCGCATCAGGTAAGTTTTGGTTTTATTATCTATATAAAAATGAATTAAAGAAAAAAAATAAAATAAATAAAAAACAAAAAAATAAAATTATTTTTGTTTTTTAACAATTTTTTTAAAACTCGTTTCACAAAAAAAAGCAACGTGTCTTTAAAAAAAGCTTGCCTTATTAAGTTTAATCGTTTTAAAAAAAAAACATTAATGCGTGATCATGTTTTTATAAAGAGAAAAGTGTTTTTTAACACTTTTTGTCAATTAATACTACTTTTTTTATTTATTTTTACTATCTATATAATTGCTTGATTATACTTTTTGTATAGTATTAGTTTTCCTACTTCTAAATTGAATATGATCAGAGTCTACTAGTTTTGTTAATATTAGCATATTAAATAATTTGAAATAAAGTTGGCATTTTAAAAAATTTTCAGTTTAAATTTCCCCTAATTGTAAGGTGAATATTATAAGGCTTAGAATATTTAGTCTGTAAATAAGGCTTCAATATTCAGATTGTTATTTGGGTTAGCAACAGATTCTGTTAATAATACAATTAACAATCCAATCTCTGAAATAACAAATGTTTAACAGATAGCTTCCATTGAATCAATAGACTGCAATAATGAACTTTTTCATGATATTTGGAACGAAAAGCAGAACAATCGTCTTCAAAAAGATTTAGGAATAAGAATTTGAGAATGCTAGGTTATGAATACAAAGATTTTAAAAGACTGGTGAGGAAAACTTTTTACAAGACGCTGTAAAACCTGGGAAAAAACTTGGAGAGGCTTGTAAGTCAAACAGATGCTTAAAAGGTAATGTGATTAACTGCAAAAAGTTTACAGAAAGTGTAAGATAAGATTTTTTTTTTTTTAATTTATGGGAGATGAGTTGAATAGCCAAGAAAATCTTTGTTTCATCTTTAAGTGATAAAAAATTGACTAAATGAAAAACAGGAATAATCACAGAGCAAGAGTATCAACAACATGGAAAGATTTAGCTAGACATGAAAAATACTGTAGACAAAATAGCAGCGAATAATGGAACAATTCACGTTATTACTGCTGATTTACAAGCAGTGAAATTATGCCCATAATTGACAGCCAGTGGAATGTATTTTAAAACAAAACTGATTGTTCATAATTTTACAATATACAATCTTAACACTAATGATGTAAAGTGTTATTGGTTAGATGAGACAACAACTGATTTAAAAGCACAAACTTGCACTTCATTTTTTGTTGGTTATTTAAAAAAATTGCCCAAAAACTGCCCAAAAGATATCATAATTTTTACTGATGGATGTACATCACAAAATAGAAATGCCATTGTTTCGAATACACTTCTGCAATTGGCAATGCAAAAAAAAGTAATCATCACACAAAAATATTTAGAAAAGGTTCATATTCAAATGGAGGTGGATTCAGTTCATTTGGTAATAGAAAGAAAAATAAAACACCGTGAAATATCTTTACCTAGTTAATACTCTTTAATTACAAAAGAAACTAGACGCAATCCATCTCCATATGAGATAGCAATGGTAGATTATACATTTTTTAAAGGTTATAGTATTAAAAGCTACCTTGTTTATGATAAAATTCGGCCTGGAAGAGATACTGGAGAAAAATTTGTGGTTAATATCAGAGTTCTAAAACACAATCCCAATAGTACAATATATTTCAAACTAAATTACGATGAACAATTTAAACAATTACTACAAAGACCAAAAAGTGATTCAACCAGTGATTCCACCACAACTCTTTACTGAAAGATTGCCAATCTCAAAGCCAAGGTATGAACATTAACAACAGTTAAAAAGTTTTATACCTAAGGGTTGCCATGAGTTTAATGACAACTTACCTTAAAAAAATGATAAACTTTTTTTTTGTTCTGTTAAACTATAAACAATGACAGTTGTTATTTTTTAAGTAGTTGAAATAGTTTTTATAATTTTTTGATGTTTTTTGTAATTTCAATGTTAAGGAGTAACATTTTTCTTAATTTATAATCATAAAGATTTATTTATAAAGTCATTAAGATATATTTTTGTTAGATAGCTGAAGAAGTTATTTTATTGTTATGAGTTAATGTCGTGATATTATTCATAAAACTTTCTCTATTATTTTTAATAAGATAATTGAAAAGGCTGTACAGGCTGAATAAAATTTAAGGTTAAAGCAAACTGTTATTGAAATATTGTTATACTATCAATGTTTATATTTTGAAGAGATTTCAAAACATTTTTTTTTTCTTTTTTAATTAAGCTTGTTAGAAATAAGGCTTTAAACAGATATTATAATTCATCTTATCATCTGATTATTATATATTTGTTGTTTTGTAAAAATATTACTAGTTTGATTTCAAATACTGCATAACTAATTCTATAGGATACTATTGTCGCGAATTTGTGGTTAAATCAAATCCGAGTAAGTGTTCAAGCGACTAAATTATTACCTATAGCTATTATTGACATCAAAAAGAACATTAAGCAAACTCTCTATGCCAAAATGAGTCCAAAACCTGTTTAAATTTTAAAATAAATATATAGTTTTAACCTTCTCCTGTAGAACTATCTGCAATGCAGATACGCGCTTCCGACCTGTAGTAGATCCGCGGGCTTGCACTATCCCCAACCATTATATATTATTATATATTATTTATATTTTGGGTTGAATCACGTATCATTTTCTTCTTCCTTTTTAGCAAACATCGGTGCTGACAAGTCTCTCCCTCCAGATTTAACATGGCGTTAAGTCTCACCAGCAATAATAATAATAATAATAATTATTATTATTATTAATATTATTATTGCTATTATTGTTATTATTGTTATTATTATTATGTCCGTTACCGTTCATGTCAGCCGTGGTATAGGCATGTGTTGATTTATTTTTGCGGCAACCAACTGACATTACTTTGCACTCCTCGATGTTGAAGTGCATAAGCTAGTTATGTGACCAACTTACAGCGCTGTCAATATCATTTTGCAGTGTTTTTGCCGTGTCCCATGCCCACTAGATACCCAGTGGGTATGAGACATGTGAGAACGTAAAAAAAAGTCTTTTAAACATCTTTTTTAATTTTTTTTGAACGTTTTGGACTTATTTGAGACGTTCAAAGACGTCTTTTTTAGATACTTTGCCACCTGGGTAGAATTAGAACTAAAATTTGAACTAAAAACTCTATATTGGGTATATAGTATATAGAAAAAGGTGTTTATTTACCCAAAATATTTTTCTTTTCAAATGTAATATCCGGTAGTAGCGTATTGATAATAATAACCTTGTAATCATGACTGTCTGTTAAAAATTAATTGCTGTAATTGGTTTGAATTTGGGTTGTCAAATGTGATAAAAAAAAATGGTTGGGAAAAATGATTTAACTATTTACAAAGAAGAATTACAGATAGAATATCAACGAGCCATGTAGATAAAAAAAAAAAAAATTATAAAAAGCCATTCAAGGTAAAAAAGTTCTATTTATTGATATTCTATGGAACTTTTTTTCCTGGGACGTAGAGGAAAAAACCATGTTGAAGGTAATATTTATATTTCCTTTAAATTCATGTTGAAATAGTCTATATTAAGTTGCATGTATTCTGTAAATGTTTGCCCTGACACATTTTCTTTCCAAAGAAGACTGTTCCTAAACTTAGGACATTTGCTCAAGAACTCCATGCAACATTTATCTTGACGTATTACCTCAATTAGTTTACAAGTAAAAAATGTGTAAACAAGTACGATTGGCAAACGCAGAAAAGAAGAAAAAATATCCCTACGGCTGGTGTTAAAAGAAAGTTAGGCTGTGGTGCTAAGAAAACAACAAAAGCAAAGAAGGAAAAAAATGTATCTAACTTTAAGTTGTAAAAAGTGTAAGTTTTTATCTTACGCTGAAAAAATATAAAAAAAACAGAATTTTATATTATAGAGAATTTCATAAACAAAATTTATTTAAAATCACAAAGAGCTAAAAACAGTAAGTTTTAAAATTTTGATTCAGATTGGCATTTTTCTGCCGATTCCAGATTCATGATTTTTTGATTTGGTATTTGCCGATTTCGGATACGATCCGGATAGTTAAGTCACATAACTACATTTGATATTTGACGTCATGCTAATTAAACAGTGTGTTGGTTAAATCGACAAATCCGCAGAAATGAGTATAATAATATAACATATGCAGAGTGGTGTTTTCCTAAAAATACTTTTTGAGTTTCTCTGCTTTATTATGCGAAAAACATGTTCTTTTGGTTATTTGATCTTTTGGTAGTTTGTTTTTGTTATTTACTTTTTTTCTAATATTTATATCGGTCTGCCGTTACGGTGCCGATATCGATTAATCGGTTTTTAGCAAAACCCGGTCGGTACCAATTTCCGGATCAAGATTTGGTTATGTCCTAATAGTATGTATAACTTTTGTCTCCATATTTAATCAGTTTTTGTATAGCTACCATTTGTTTCTGGCTTATAATACAACGGAATTTGCAACCCAATTTAAACCAACAGAGTTCACCGAATTTAGCAAATGTAATAAATTTATCACTGCTCTGGACTTGATTGTCGAATGTCGAAGGTTTTCTGCAAAAAAGACTTTGAGGATTATAAAAACTGCATTGCGATAAAACTGCATTGCGATATACTCGCGATAATATCAAACTAAAGAATATTTGACTAAGCGATACTTAATCAAATTATTCTATTAATTTCCAAGAATTTAAAATTGATTTAAATTCTATAATGTATATACCCAGTAAGTACAGAACGTTTTTAAAACGTTTAAAAACCTATTAAAACGGGTTTTAACGTTTTTTAAACGTTTTTAAAAAACAATCTGTGCTTACTGGGTATGTCACAGCCTTAACGTGTGAGAAATCTTTATCTTAATTTGGTATTTTTAACTTAATTCTTAATTTTATCAAAATTTTAAGATCAATTGAATCATCTTGCTCTTATGAAATGCTTCATTACATTCTTGATCTCAATCCTTTGATCAATAAGTTTGTTATGCATGTTTCCATATGTATGAACACGTTTTACTACGTGCATTTTTGTCTATTGAAAAGACTTGTTATCTCTATATATATATTTTGAATTTCCACTAAATGGTTTATAATGGCTAATAATTATTTATAATGGCCTTATGTAGGAAATGGTTAGGCTGGAAATGTGTGTTTGTCATCAGTATTTTAATGGTTTGGGAGGATATTACCTGAATCAATTTTTTTCTTTCTTATTACTTCTTTTATAACATCCCATGTTTTTTTCAAATAGCCAATGTTATTTTATAAAAGATTCAAATAATAATTTTTTTTAGACTCTTAAGTTTTTCAAGAAGATTTTTACAACTATTTGGTATATAATGGCTATAATTATTTATAATGGCCTTATGTAGGAAAAAGTAAAACTCTACGCAAAAAAGGTATTAAAAATCTTCACGACGGCTGAGATTTAAGCAAGAGTTTTAAGCACTCTGTTAACGTTACAACTTCTTTTTAATTGTCGTCCCTTGGACATCTACATGTCCTTTTCGTCCCCTCTCGATGCCCCTGGTGTTTTAAGTTTTACTTAACTGTAATAAACGATAATAAGAAAATTTCAAAGAATTCAAAAGAAAAGTTTGAAATGATGATGATGATGAAATGAAATTTTCCCAAAAGAATATGCTTTGCCTCTGCTCAGCGAAACGAAAAATAAAACTAAAGCTCCGCTCCGTCCGAGAAAAATGAATACAAATCATTTAAAATAAATTTTCTTTTTAGTAAAACATTCTTTAGAGTTTTAAGACTTAAAATAGAATATAGATAAAAACATATCCTATATGTTTTAGGTTACACTCTATTATTTATGTGAACAAGCGAATACAAAAAAATTATTCAAAAAATATATAACTATATATAATGAGTTTTGAAATTAAGACTTCCGAATATTATTTGGAAGTCGTAGTTTTAAAAATCATAAAAAATAAAGATAGTTTAAAAAACAAAATTATATTGGAAATATAATTTTAATATTTTAACAATCTTTATTTTTAAGAGTTTATTTCCATTTTTAATTATTATGCAACAATCTATCAGTTTTTGTTTTTTTTAATTCCTTTTACTAAAAAAACTACACTTCCAAAAAATTACTAAATAACTTTTATTTTTTTACAACTTTTATTTTGGATGCTGCTTTTTCCATCTAATTCAAAAAAAGTTAATTTTGTTTAATCAAGAGTTATAACCAAAAGTTGGCACAGATATGACTTCTTCAGGTCTAGCCAGTTGTTTGTTTATGCAAAATTCCAGAAAATTTCCTAATTAAACATCTACTACATTTGGAGGCTTGTTAATATTTTTCTTGTTGAAGAATGATATTTTAATTGATTGTTAGACTGCTTTGATTAAATATAACTTTAATAGTTTTTATCCAGTTATTGCAATTTATCAAGTGACTTTAGCTGAAATGTGGTGTTTGTGAGATATCACTTAAATAAAAATTATTATTTTTATTATTGTACTGTAAATTAAAGTGATAAAAACATGTCAAAGACAAATTTAAAAAAAAAAAGTTTATCTTGTATTTTACGGTAAAATCAATTGCAACAGACCCACCGTTTGCAGTAAAATATTTGTCTTTTTTTAAAAGCTAATTTTTGTGTGACTTTTAAGTTTTGAAGCAGTTGAATTTTCTAGAATTTTTCTTAACATGTTTTATTGTCTTTTGAATTTTGAAAGTAATCTATTCTTAATTTTTTAACTTGAATCTTGTGATTCAAACTTTTTAAATTTGTTTCCTAATTGTTTTTACTTTAACAACTTTTATTTTTTTATTTTTAAAAAGAAAAAAGTTTTTCTGGAATTGGTTTCAATAGAAAATTTTAATTTAAAGGTCAGTTTAGTTTAAGCAGTGAAGCAGATTTTATGCTACAATTGACTGTTTCATAAAATACAAGATAAATTATGCATCTTTTTTAATGACTTGTTTTAGTTCACTTTAATTTAGCTAAAAACAAAATTAACTTATAAATAATTTAATAAGCTTTTAAATGAATATATGCATAAAGTTAACATAGTTGTTTTGCTAGCATTTATATTATCAATTGTGTCAGTTTTTACTTAAAACTCATCAATTTTTACGTAATGAAGATCTCTTTACTTTTTAGTAATCATTTATAATCATGATTAATTATGCATGTGTATATATATATATATATATATATATATATATATATATATATATATATATATGTGTGTGTGTGTATACACACATACACACACACACATGCACATATATATATATATATATATATATATATATATATATATATATATATATATATATATATATATATATATATATATATATATGCACACATATATATATACATATATATATATATATATATATATATATATATATATATATATATATATATATATATATATATATATATATATTAGAGTGCCACTAAAATAACTTTTTTCGAAATTGTCTTCTGCCACCCCCTAAATGTGTTCTATGTAATAAATTAACACTAAATTAAAAAAAAATATTAGGGTTCGCTCAAGACCCTTAAGCATCAAACGGGTCCAGGTAAATATTTAAAAAATTTTTAAGACCCTTAAGCATCAAACAGGTAATTATTTTTATAATTTTTAGAAATTTTTATAAAATTTCACTTCTTTCGAGACCCAACATGATATACTTTTAAAGAACTTTTTTTTCAAAGTATTAGGGACCCATTTGATGTTTAAGGGTCTTGAGTGACCTCTAAAATTTAATTTTATACAATTTTTTTTTTAATTTAGTGTTAATTTATTACATAAAACACATTTAGGGGGTGGTAGCAGACAGTTTTAACTTTTTTAATTTTTGTTAAAGTCATTTATTTTAAAATACATGTTTCGACTATATCATAGCCATCATCAGTTAAAATATATTAAAATGCTTAAATCAAATTATTAAAAGTTGAACTAATATAATAAATTATTATAATTAATAAGAACTAATATAATAAATTATTATAATTAATAAGAACTAATATAATAAATTATTATAATTAATAAGACTTTATAATAAAAAAAGTACAATAAAAATGTAATTAAAAAATGTAACAAATGTTTTAAAAAAGATAAAAGAACCAGTAATGTTAAAAGGAGCTAGATTGAAATTGTCATTTTTACATGGTTTGTTTGTTTATTAATACTTACTTACTTTGAGTTTTAATATAAATTTGTTGGAAGCCGAATCCAAGATTGAAAAACTAGCATGATTAAAACTATTAAAACAGACCATTTCTAGACCATTTTTGATAGTACTAACTGATTTAAGCGCTGCCCAAATTCAGAAATTAAAGACTTTAATTTTTTTTAATATTTTTTACGGCAAATAATGCTTGTTTTTTTGTGAAAAAATGCCTAAATCCAACAAATACTGCTTTAATAATCAAAGCTATAATATTTTTTTTAGCTGTTTTCAGCTCATTTTGCTTTTTTCTACACTTATTCATTTATTCACTTAGTCTACACATAAAAATACAATAATGAAAACTCTTTGTTTATCTTGTTATATATCTTACTTTTTACTAGTAATTATTAATAGAAAAAAACATATCAAAGTTATCACATTAATCAAAAACAAAAAATGGTAAGTATTTTATACTAATAACATTACTTTTTTTTTCTTCATATTTTAATGTTATTCTGATTGTTTGTTTTTTTTTTTGAACTTTTGTATTTTATAATTAGTTATTTTATTTGTTTAATCTAATAAACTAAATATTCATATAACATTAGCTTTCTGAAGTTATTTTCATTAGCTTGTGAAGTAATTTGTGAATTTTTATTTATTCCTTTTTTTTTGTTTGATTCTTGTGTTTTCATAGTTGTGTGATTTGGACAGGTTTCCATAATACCATTTTCTTACCTGATTTTAAAACGTATGTTAGATTTAACTGAAAAAGTGTAAAAATAAGAGTTTGATTGAGGAAAAAACATTTTAACATTTTAGAACTAAAACTTTAAGTAACTAGGCAACAGAACAAAATGAAAATTAAATATTGGAAAAGCTGTAGATGTGTTTTGACTGACCTAAAACAATATGTTTATCTTGCTGATTTTAGAGGAGTCAATGTGTTTGGTCTTTGTTGTAGGATTGCCAGAGTTTTTATTATCTGAATTTTGAACCATTATGGGCTTGATCAAAGTCGAGTTACTCAAAGTAAGATCTGCTTTAAATTGTGTAAATAGTGGTAACAGTTATGCGTTATTTTGACCAGATGTAATTACACATCTGATTTTTTTTGTATGTGACTACATCTGCCAAAAAAAAGTTATTATAATGCATTATTTTAAGTATAATAATTTTTTTTTTATTATTTGATTAACTGCCTGCCCAAACAAAAACCTCAGTCGATGTAGCAGCACTCCGTTGCGAGTTAGGCTATTTGTCAGTCGATGTAGCAGCACTTATATAATATAATAATTATATATCTAACTTATATATGTAACTGCATCCGGAATTTTTTTTTAATAATGCATTGTTTTAACCAAATGTAGTTACACATGGAAATTTATTTAAATTAATAATGCATTATTTTAGGCGGATGTAGTTACACATCGAAAAAAACTCCAGGTTACATCTTTCTAAAGATATTATTAGACATCAATAAAATTTCGAAGAAAAAAAGCGGATGATCTTAGACAAAGTGTGCAAGTCTCACTACTTCACGGATGTTGTTGGACAGATGTAGTAATCTTTTCCTGATGAGACATACTGAAAGCAAGTCAATTAAAAAAACTATACTAATCTCTAAAAATGATATATTCTTATTATTCTTATAATTATAAGATATATATATTATAAAATTATATAGCCCTTGGAATTGAGAAAAACGAGGTTGGCTATTTTTTGCTGACCTTAAACTATTAATGGTAGACACCAGGTAGCAAAAAGAATTTGATGCCAAGGTTTTACCATAAAACATAAAAACGAGGTCAATAATTTCCGAGGGCTGTACTACTAAATAATTTTTAGAGATAAGATTTATATATTTTCATCTACAAGTTAAAATAATTTAGGTTCTGTCAGCAAATCATGAAACAAAGTTTTATATATTACATGAATTTATTTGCTTTCAAAATTTGCAAATAAAACATGAATCATAAGATTCTATTTTAGTACAACATTAAAAATGAATTACTCAAGAAACAATAAATTCAGCTTTTTATTTTTCCATTATTTCATTTTCAAATCTATTTAGCACACTTGTTTTTAAAACTATTTGGTTAGCATTTAACAACAAAGTGCAAGATGTTATTTTGTTCCTAAATATTTTGTAGCAACATTGTAGAAAGATTATAGCTAACTTATATGTGGTTGGGACAAAGTTCCTTAACAAAGAGAAATTTTTAGTCTGAGTTTTGTCAGTGTGTTTATTCTATTTATTTAGTTTAATTTCGGAATGTTTGCTAGCAATTTACCTCTATCATTTAACACACAATATAGATGCTACTCAGTTGCTATGTTAAGTGGCAATGAAAGAAAAGATGTTGAACGAGGAGCTAAAAGTAAGTTTAACACTGATTTTAGTAATAGAAATAAAACCTTACTTGTATCTATTTATTGATATTTAGTTTATGTTTGTGTGTTGTTTATATATATATATATATATATATATATATATATATATATATATATATATATATATATATTTAAACATGAATAATTTTTATAAAAAATTATTTTAATAATTTTAATCATTTTGTTGATTATAACTGTATATTAAATGCTATATTGGATTTTAATAATTAAATTTGATTTTTTTTTTTTTTAGTTATCTTGCCACCTTCTGCTCTAGACATTTTAAGTAAGTTTTACAACCTCCTTGTTTGTACTATTTGTTGTTGTTTTTTTTATCAGTTAAAGTCTATAAGTTTTTATATAATAATTTTTGTTATAAAAAGTAAATTAGAAAGTTCAGAGATAACAGAGAAAACAGAGATAAGTTGTTTTGATTAGTTTTGCTTTTTCTAGTGTTAACCTGTTTTAATCCGGTGTGAATGGAATAAATGATTTTTTAAAGACAAATTAAATTTGGTATGTTTGCAGAAGTGTTGTAATAGTTCTCCATTTAATGTTCATTATCCTCAGATAAATAAGTTTTGTATTTTATGTTAGAAGCTTGGGTCTGGTGAATTTTTAAAAAAATTTCAATACAAATCATTAACAAAGTCTAACATTCTATCTCTCAGACATGGTCTGACCTTATTACCCCGCTAAAAAAAAGGCAGGTTTTTTTGCAAATAAATTTTCTCTAATTCATCACTTAAATTTGATTACAAGATTTTTCTTGACTTCCCAAAAAATATTTTTATTATAAAAAGGATATTTTTGTTGTTAAACTAAACACTCTGGTTTACACAAATTTTTTCTTGCTTTCCTTTAACTTGTGGTCTTGATTCCTGATACAATATACAAAAAGACATTTTTCAAAACTTCTTTCAACATACTATTATTTAAAAATATTCTTTTATTTAAAAAAATCTTAATATTCTTTTATTTAAAAAAATTTTAATATTCTATTATTTAAAAAAATCTATTATATATAATCTATATAACAATATTCTATTATTTGCCTTGCAGAGTGTGCTCTTCTTAGGCAAAGGCTAGGAGAAATAAACTCCGACTAAAAATTCCCCTGCCTTGGGGCTCTTGGTTGAGTAAAGGCTAGAGATGGTGTCTCGATAAAAACACTCATCTTGGACAGATGTTAACTGCATCTAACTGAACATCCCCTGCCTTAGGGCTCTTGGTTGAGTAAAGGCTAGAGATGGTGTCTCGATAAAAATATTCATCTTGGGTAGATGTTAACTGCATCCAGCTACTGTCTTGTAGAAGGCCTCCTAGGCAAAGACTTTAGGGGTAAGCAGAAAAATTCTGCTAACCAGCCTCGAACCCCTTCTTCATCTATTAGGCTAGCGTAGATGTAACCTGTGTTACATTGTAACAAATAGTTACAATGTAACACATATTACGGTAGTTGTTTGTAATGTAACCTGTGTTACATTACAAACAACTACCGTAATATGGTCAACATTCCTATATTAATGAATGGCAATCCTCTTACTGAGTCCTCTTCTTTACGTCTTCTTGGATTATCGCTTACTACTGACCTTTCATGGAAACCATATATACAATCGATTACTAAATTAGCTTCTGCTAAAGTTGCTTCTCTTTATCGTGCTCGCCATTTCCTTACTTCTGATTCCATTCTCTACCTCTACAAATCTCTTATTCGTCCCTGTATGGAATACTGTTGTCATATTTGGGCTGGTTCTTCTAACGATTCACTTTCTCTTCTTGACAAGGTTCAAAAACGCATTGTAAATATTGTTGGACCTGGACTATCTGCTAACCTTGAACCTCTTTCCCATCATCATAAAGTTGCATCTCTTTCTCTTTTCTACAAATACTATCATGGTCACTGCTCAAAGGAGTTATCATCTCTAGTTCCGTCAACTAAAATTCATTCTCGTTTTACTCGTCATTCAGCTAAGTCTCATTCGTTTACTGTATCTGTCCCTGCATGCTCTAAAAACTTTTATTCATCTAGTTTTTTTCCCTGCACTTCAATCCTTTGGAACTCTCTCCCATCTTCATATTTTCCTGACTCATACAACCTTCAACTTTTCAAGTCTTCTGTCAACCGTTTCCTTGGTCTATAACTCTGTTTTTTTTTCCTCCTAGTAACTCCCAACTTAATAGTGGTTGCTTGCAGCCTTGTTGGGAGTGAATGCAAATTAAAAAAAAAAAAATTTTAAATCTTCACTTAATCTTGTTTTTTTTTCTGCTAGAAAATGGCGTTTGTGGTTGCAATTTTTAAAAATTATAGAGATTGCTTTGACCTCAAAAAAAAAAAATTATTTTTCAATCAGTTTTTTTACTATTATTAGTAGCATCTGTAGACATTTTATTAATAAACTTGAGACATATCTCATCTTGCGTTCAACAATTTATTTTCTGACAATCTGAATTTTGATCTTCTTGTTCTATTGTTGATTTGTTCGCTGTAATAGAAGTTCAATCATTTGTTAGATGTAATAGAAGTTCAATCATTTGTTAGATGTAATAGAAGTTCAATCATTTGTTAGCTGTAATAGAAGTTCAATCATTTGTTAGCTGTAATAGAAGTTCAATCATTTGTTAGATGTAATAGAAGTTCAATCATTTGTTAGCTGTAATAGAAGTTCAATCATTTGTTAGATGTCATAGAAGTTATGTTCAATCATTTGTTAGCTGTAATAGAAGTTATACTCAATCATTTGTTATATGTATGTAGTTAGACAAGGGCTATTATTTTTTTTAAATATCAAAAGCAAAAATATCAAAAGTCTGACATGCTAGTCTTTTTCATAACTTTGCTCCATACAAGAAATTACACCATCTTTTGAAAGTTATTGACTTGGTGGACAACGCTCTTCCTTAATTTCAGTAACTTTAAAGGTACCACAAGGTTTCATTCTTGGTACCGCAGAAGATATTTTGTCAAGACTTATCCATTCTTGACAAAATCTCATCACTTTATTGCTTAGTAGAGACAGTAGGTGAATGTGATCTGCCTTCACTGAATGTGATCTGTCTTCTCTGACATGATTTTGCAGCGCTATGAAATATTACCAGATAAAATTAAAACTGATTGGTAAAATTAAAACCTAAATAAAATCTAGTTGTTTACTGCTAATTATTATTGTAGTATTAACTTAATAGCTACAAAGTACTTTGGATCTTTTCAGATTATATTTCACTACTGACCTCAGCAGACAGTAACCAGAAAATTAGATTCTGGTAAAGCTCTTTTTTTTATTGTATTTTCCATTTTATTACTCCTAATACCATTCTCTACTTCTATAGATCTCTTATTTGTCTTTGTATGAAATAATGGAATGCTGTTGTCATATTTGGGTTGGCTCTTCTAATAATACCCTTCTTTAAGGCAACAGGCAATGTTCAAAAACCCATTGTAGTTGGACCTGCTCTAATTTCCAATCATGAACCTCTATTTGCTTGTTGTAAGATTGTTTTTTTTTTTTTTTTTTTTTTCTGTTTTTTTTTTTTTCTGTTTTTTTTTTTTTACTATTACAATTTTTTACCATAATTGCTGCTTTCAACATTGCTGCTTCAAAATTCTTTCCTATTTCTCTGACTCAAACAATTTATAGTTTTTGATCAACCATTTTCTTGCTTTTTACTCTCTTTGCCTTCTAGTAATTACCAAATTAAATAGTAGTTGCTTGTAGCTTTCTCAGAAGTAAACTTCTTAAACAATAAAATAATCATTTGATATAAAGCATAATAGTTATAAATTTCATCTCAATGCTTAAAATTCCTCAAAATGAGTAGCTTTCTTAACTACAAAAGATAGGAACCATTACAGTTAGGAAAATTATTTTTTTTTTCCTTTTTTTTTTTAAATATACTTTTTTTTTAATTTGCAACTTTCTTTCTCAACCCTAAACTTGAAACACAAACAAGCCCAGTACAGTAGTAGTAGTGTTGCTCCTAGTTGGAGTCATTACAGTTGAGAAAACTACTTTTTTTTTTAATACACTTTTATTATATTTGCAACTGTATTTTATGTTAACTACATCCAGCTACTGTCTTGTAGAAGGCCTCCTAGGCTAAGTCTTTAAGAATAAGCAGAATAATTTTGTTAACCAGCCTTGAACCCCTACCTGATCTATTAGCATAGATGTAAACCTGTGTTTTCTATTTAGAATGACAAATGCTGGATCTTCTTGACTCTATTCATAGGTTTTTGCTTGTGTCTCGTTAAAAGTGGCTATGCAACTCTTCTCGTTATATCCTAATGAGGCTACAGCTCTTAATTGTTCTGAGGCTGGCTGGTAGTAAGGTTTTCAAAAACTCTTTGGTAGCTCTTAAAGATGTTGATTCCATCAACAGCTGCAAAATATCAGAGTATTAACAGTACCAGGTTGTGAATGGGTAGTATCCCTGTTAATGCATTTGGTGCCTATTGTTGAGGTCACATAGAGAGCCCTAAGTTACAACTTTAAGTTAATTAATGGGACTGAGACAACTGCATATCTCATTTTGTAGGCCGAGCTCTATCTATAAATAAGTCAAGTTCTCTTTAAACTTAAATCATGTTAAAAGTAACCCAAAATATTAATCTCCTAACTGTTTTAATATATCTTTTGCAAATATTCTTAGTTTGCGAAGCAACCTTCCAGAATTCACCAGACTTTGTTGATCTTAGTGAGACTAATTTAAATTCCACTGCTCCTTCTTCAGATCTCAGTTTTGATAGGTACTGTTTTTCGATTCGCAAAGACTCCAGTAATTACATGCTTAGTTTGTGGGTATACATACGCATCAGTTCACCTATTTATTGTAAAAGCAGGTATAAATCCTTTGATCATTCTTTTATGTGCTTAGCATTTTTTTACTCAACTACCTTTCTCTTTGTATTTTATTGTTCTTCTTCTTCCCATGACTGTACTCTTTTAGATGTAATTTTTAATGAAATTAACCATATGATATATTGAAATTAATCATAATATGGTATAATGAAATTAATGGAATGGTATAGTAATTTTATTAGAAACTACATATGGTAATTTCTAATGAAATTACCATATATAATTTCTAATTAAATTAACCTCACCCTTTTTCTTTACTCCTCTGCCAATATTGTTGTTATTGGTGACTTTAATGCTCATCACACCAAATGGCTTTGCTCTAAGGCCAATTCTGGCACTAAAACCTATAATTTCTACATTTCTTAATCTCTTCTGTTAAACTCAGTTAAATTTGTGACTTGATTTCCTGATAACTCTAATCACTACCTTCACTCCTTGATTTATGTCTTTTCTCTCTCTTCTTTTGGAAAATCTTCAATAGCAGTATTAACAAGGTTAGGTCTAACATTTTATCTCTTATTCCTGGGATTAATCTTATTACCTCTCCCAAGGATATAGCAAAAATATTTGCATAGAACTTTTCTTTTTATTTGGCTATTGAATTGTATTGCCATTTTCTTCCTTCTACTTTAATTAAAAAGGTTAACCCATTGCTGGACATATAAATTGCTCCGGCTTCTGTTGTTAAAGCCATATCTCAATTAAACTCTTGTTCTACAGTTTGTGGTCCAGACAACATTCCTGTCATAGTCTTACAAATTTCTTATCCAGAACACCCTTTTTTTTAACGTCATGGTAGAATTTTAACAAATGAAAAGTGTAATTTAACAAAGTTTCATTTTTTCTACTTTAATTCAAAAAGTACGATGTAGTATTTTTTTAACATACAGCAAAACAACTTTTAAAGCAAATTTTTTGTAAAAATCAAAAATAATAAAAGATTTTTATTTCATAGGAGCAACTTTTTTTTTACCAATATCTTAATAATTTTTAGATTTATGTATCTTACATTTTATTATTATTTTTTAAAATTAGTTAAAGTGAGATTCTGGTTTTGCATTACAACTTGTATTACAATAATAAATATAATATGTTTTTTAACGCGCGTTATGACATTTGTCATTTACAAGTACAACCAATAACAGCACAAGTCGGCATTATAAATTTTGATTATAAGTTTACTGTTCAATTATTTATAACCATCAAATAAAAAACATGAAGTACGTATATTTTTGCATTTCTAACGCAATAACATTTTACAAAAACACAGACAAACTATTATTAATTAATGCTATAATTAACACATTTGTTAATGGCAATTCCAGGTAGATAGTAGTTTAAATTGTCAAAATGTTGTAACACGTGTTAAAAAACATATTATATTTAATATTTCCCAATTTATGTGTTGTATTTGAGATTTGTCTCTTAACGTGGAAAATTAAAAAACTAACAAAATTGACAAATATAAGTTTTAAAGAAATTTTCTTTCCCAACTGCCATTTATTCAAAGAAAAGTTATAATTAAACTTTTCTTTCTCTTATCTAAATAAAGAACGAGCAGAAAAAAATATTTCATACTATTCTATTCATTTAAAGTTTATTTACGTGAAACTTTTCTTTCTCTTTTGTTCTACTGTTTTTTAAAAAAATGCGAGATGAAAAAAAAACTTTTCTTTCTTAACATAGAATGAAACTTAAAGATAAAATTAAATTAGAAATAAATCAACATTGAGCAAAGCAACTAACAGTCTAATCTGGGACTGTTTTGATATTGATGAAAATAATCAACATAAACAACAACAATAGTTAAATAAACAACACAATATCGCATAATTATACAGGATTTTTATTTATTGCTTAGTAGTTTTAAATAATAAGTAAATTTAGTTCAAGTTAATATTTTATAATTTAAACTTGCAATATAATAAAAAAAAGGTTTTAAATGTTGAACTTTTTATTTAATTTTTTTTTTTTTACCTACATTAGTTATAAAAAGACTTTAGTAACCCCGTCATTAATATCATTTGTTTAAATATATTGCGACAAGATTATTCAAACTAAGTTTTTTGACTTCCCGAACTTCATGCATAGCAAATTCAGACGAAATGTTGTCTAACTAATTAAAAATGATGCTACTAATTTTATACAGCTAATTAATATCAAACAATTTTTTGTCAGAATCTTGATTGAGATAATAAATATTCATCATTTAATAACATTTAATGTAGTGCAATAACAATTTATAGCAACGAACCAGCATAAAATACTTAAGGTTTTTATATCTTTTTAAATGAAAAAAGTAGAAAATAAATAACTAAACAAATAATAATGAAAAAATTTATGAATAAAAAAAATAAAGTTTCATTTGTCCAAAGTCTACTGTGACGACAAATACTAAAACTTTTATGAATTAAACGCGCTTTAAAGGAATCGCCAAAATCTGTTGATTGCGACCTATAATTTAAATACTCTGCGTTATTGAAAAAAATGGAGAAGGCGAAAACAACAATATTAGTTTTTCTTGGTATGCACTCATTATTTATTTTTAATCAACTTGGTTCAAACTTTTTTTTTTAACATTATCTTTAATATGAACACAATATGTGTTCAGAGTTTGGAATCCCTTTAAGAACTGCTTGACTAAGTCTTGTTTTCCTGCCTGCTTTTGACCTTCCAAATATTGTCTAATCAGTCTTCTTTCTGTTATTAGCAAGGTCTTTAAGTCTTTGATCAACAAATTTCTCACATCTTGAGTCGAATAGCTTACTGTCAGACAATCAATATGGTTTTCAATCCTCTTGCTCTATGGCTGGTTTGCTAACTGCTGTGGCTGAAAGGTTTTATTGTGCATTACATGAAGGCTTGGGGTATTGCTCTTGATATATCTAAAACTTTTAATGAAGTTTGGCATAAGCTTGCTTCATATGTTGTATCTGGGAAAGTTTAGTTTAACGGCTTTAGCAAAGTCATCCTTGATGAATGATAAAAGTTCAATCAACCATCAAAAGTTCTTTTGGAAGTTTTGGTTTAATTGAATCAAAGAGTTTGATCCCTACCACGCCCCTAGTAGTACCACGCTTAACTGGTTTCTCTGAGTAGTAGTTTTGATTTTCAAAGTTGGTGTTTCAGAGTTATAAACTTGAGAGAGGGTTGTAACAACAACAAAAGTAGCCTCCTTGATTGTAGTAGCCTTCATGGCCTTGGGGAGGTGAATTAAAATATAATATTTAAAATTCAAAAAAATGGTAAATAATTTACTCATTAACTAAGTAGTTTGGTTAAAAGTTGTATTTTTTATTTATTAATGAAAAAACAGATTTTTGCTAACCTCAAACACTTTTAGGTTAGCAGTTAGGTCAGCATTGTTGAATGCCAATTCTAATTCCGAGAGCTGATATATGAATATATTTATTTATTTTTAGCTCGTCTTAATATTGTATACCCTATGTTATTTAAACTGACCAATCATCGACTAAAGAAATACACTCATTGTGGTGTTTTGGAGTTTGTTGCAGATGAAGGAAAAGCCTATATTCCTCATTGGGTTTGTATTATTTATATAGAAATTTAAATTTTTTAAATTTTTAATAATGATAATAAGTTTGAAAATTTAGTATAATTATGATAATTATTATATTTGATTACAAATATTTATATATGCATTTATATATTCTGTAGAATTTAGTATGTATGTGTAAATTATATATATATATATATATATATATATATATATATATATATATATATATATATATATATATATATATATATATATATATATATATATATATATATATATATATATACATATATATATATATATATACATACATATATATATATATATAAATATATATATATATGTATATATATATATGTATATATATATGTATGTATATATATATATATATATATATATATATATATATATATATATATATATATATATATATATATATATATATATATATATATAATTTACACATACATACTAAATTCTACAGAATATATAAATGCATAAGAGAGAGAGAGAGAGAGTAATAATCAGAAAAATAACTTGTAATACATTTAATATTAATAATATTATTTTGTAAAACAATGAAAGTTAAACATTGTTATGATTATTTTTTACCAATATTGGGTCCTTCACAGAACCCCTTTTTAGCCGTTAAAACTGCTACACAAACTATTGGCATTTTTTGCACCAATTCTATTAATGTAAGTGGTGAAATTTTCACTTTTGTAAGTCCCAGAGTTGTTCTCCATTGGTTAATTGCAGTTGTCTAATATTTCTGCTTAGTTCACCACATAAAAACTCAATCAGATTATAATCCGGTGACTTGCAGGCTTAGTTAATACTTTTACGTAAAAAAATTTTGATAAAATATAATATTTCTAAAGTGGTTGTCTTGCTAAAAAAATAAGTGAAAAATGAAGTGGTTGGCTTTTTTGTCCAGATGGAAAAGCATGTCACTGAAAAAAGCTGTGATAATGAGTCTTATCAAAAATTTCCATAAATCTGGCTAAATCTCTTACCTTGTGATCAGCAAAGCAACCTTAAACTGTAACAGAATGATGTCCATGTTTAACTGTTAGTATAACACACTGGTCAATCATTGGTTTGCCGACTTTCCATCGCACTTATTGATGTCTTTTGCCTACAAAAGTTTCAAATTTCAATTCATCTGTAAATACTAGTTTATACCATTCATCTACTGAGAGATCTTAATAATTTTTAGTCCATTTTAACCTCTCCTATCTATTTTGATGACGTAAAAGAGTTTTCCAGATGAGATGGGTTGATAATAAAACTGATTTGCTGCAAAATAAAATTCAATTTCTCTTGGATATCTGGGGTATTATAAGCTTGTATTGTCGCTTACATTGTACCCGTGTGAGTTTATCTTTCTGGTGTAACTTTTGGTCTTCTAGGTTGAAAATGACTTTGATTCAATCCACTTTATTGTTGCCTTTGAATTGTGTGAACTATTGTTGACTGGGCAACATTAGTTTTAGAAGCAATTTTCAGGTTGATTAACCTTCATTGTGTAAAGTTACTATTACTGCACAAGCTTGATTACCAAACTAAATAAATAATTGCAAAAAAGTTTTGGTAATTATTTTATCATCATAAAATTATATTATAAAAATGATGAATATTTATTATAAACATGATAAAATATCAACTAAATCATAATATTTATACTTAGTATAATGTGTTTAAATAAATTATTTGAGAAACTAATTTTACAAAATAATAAATATAAATTCAATAACTAATATAATATTACTAAATAATAACTTTCTATTTGTAGATACTAATATAACGCTTGCACACAGATTTACCCCATTTTTAAAGTATTGTGATATGTGTTTAATATTTCAAATGTGCTATTTGCAATTTTATTTTGTATTTGTGTCATTAGAAAAAAACAATTATCTAACTTGAGGTTCTACTTTCAGTTTCTCCTTCACCAGGGTCATTAGGAAGAAGATTCTTCCTGTAGATCCTGAAGAGAGTAGAAGCTCAAGTTAGATAATTGTTTTTTTGTTTTACTTTTTTATTACTGCTCTGTTCTTTAAGAAAATTGAGAATTCTTTTTTTTTTTTTTTTTTTTTTTTTTTTTTGATTTTTTCTCAACTGCATGAACAATATGAAATAAGTGAACATTGAAAATAAAATTTTCAAAGTTCACTCATTACAAAAAAGTCCATCAGTGCAATTTGTTAAAAAAGTACATCAGTGCAATTTGAAAAAAGTCCATTAGTGCAATTTGTTAATCATAGTTATGTGTTAGTAAGAATGAGTTTTAAAATAAGCAATTTGATGTATTTTTCTTTGAAAAAAAAAATTCATGCAGGAAAAAGTAACTGCAATTTTCTTAAAGAGGAAATATAATAAATTCCTATACAGAAAAAAATAATAATAACTACAAGCAAATAAAAAATATAATGCAATAAAAAATTCAAATCTTATATTTTAATAAATAGCTAAATTTAGTTTCTAGTTCATGGCTTTAAAACACTTTTAGTGTATCAATTTGCTTGTGAATTATAACTCATCTTAACTTTTTTATAAGTTGTTGAAAAACCATTTTTATTTTTATCTTTTTGTTTATCTTTATTTTGTTTTCTATCTGATTGTTCCAGTATTCTTTTTATACATATGTTTTGAATGAATTGTTGTTTGATGTAACTTAATAGCTTTATAAAGTTTCTACATTGGTATTGAGTTATAAAAAAATTTAAAGAAATTTTATTCTGTTTTTGAATTGCAAAAAAAATAGTTATATAATAATAAGTGTTTAATTCATTAAATTAGTAATAATTGTGATTTATTTTTTGTGGTATTTAAGGTGCTCCAAGTATTCCTTGGAAGGCGAGACTTCTAAGTCTTCCTAGTTTAATGCTCTTCTGTGGTACACTTTGATTGGACCACAGTGCATTGCAGAAAAGCATTAAACTAGGAAGTTTTTGTTATTTTCCCAAACATGATGCTTATTTATTCAAAGCTGAAACTGAAACTTGGACCTCTTGTTTCTGAGCCAAAGTTCTAACCACCGCCTAATTAGTCTAGAACCTTTAAGTTGTCACTTTCATCTTTCATTTAAAAAAGTTTTAACAATATTATATTATAGATCCAGTTAATATTGACAAACAAGCATTAATAAATCTCGTTAGTAAGTTGTATTGGTTCAACGAAAAAACTTTTGAACCACAAATGATCCAGTTTTTTTCCTTTTATTGCTATTCTTTTGATGTTTTGCGAGATGTAACTCAACAGCTTCCCTATCAAGGAAGTTGAGATCATTAATTAAGGAAGATTTCTTTTGGAACCATACATGGAACATTTATCACATAATAATAATAAGTAATAATAGTTAAATAATAGGTTTTCAAGTTTTCTCAGAAGACGCATGCACACGCTTTATATGACCATGCATATTCTGTTTTGACACCTTTGCCACTGCTCTATGTTTTAAGGTTTGCATGTTTTTAGCTTATATTTGCTTATTCAAGCTTATATTTGTTTATTCAAGCTTATATTTGTTTATTCAAGCTTATATTTGTTTATTCAAGCTTATATTTGTTTATTCAAGCTTATATTTGTATCATTGAATTAAATTAAAATTTTAAGTTTTTTTAATTAGTCATAATTAGTTACTTATTTAAAAAAAAAAATACTTGCAACAAATTTGGGCATTTTTATGAGGAGCAGTCAAATTAAAAAAGAATTGCACAAGAAAAACTTCAAATAAGTAGTAGCAGTAGAATATGATAAAATACATTAAATCAAACAGTTTCTTGGGACTATTATAGTAAGAGCAGGAGTCTTAAAGAAAGAAGTATCTTTGAGTAGATTAACTATTGACTGCAATCAAAATAGTCAAACATCAACATGATATTGATGCTCATTATGATCATCATCATGATGATGCTCATCTTCATCATGACAATGATGAGCATCATTGTCATATTGATTCTGATTAAGGTCATCATCATCTTATAAGATTTATACCGTATCATAACAATTAGTATTTATGAAAAAAATAATTTTTTGTTTCGTTTTAATTATTTTCTTATTTCATAATTTTTTACAGATTAAATATTCTTGAAAAAAAGTATGAATAGTCAAAGTAAGAATAATACAAGAAAAGATTCCTCCCCCTCAATGCCAAAACCTCAGTCAATGCAGCGGCGTTCCATAGTGGCAGCAGGTTGTAAGATAGTCTATGTATCTACTAAAGCCCCCAGTGTGTGTCTGTATGTCTGTATATTATGTATGTTTGTTATAATTTTTATTTACATATATTTTTAATATATTTTATTGTTTTTATAATTTGCTTTGTAATTTGATAGATGATGCAGAGTCTTCTATTAAGTGAGGGGGATTTGATCAACATTCAGAGTGCTACGCTACCTGTTGCTACATTTGCAAAATTTCAACCTCAAACAGTTGATTTTCTTGATATAACTGATCCTAAGGCTGTGTAAGCTGTTTATAGCAGTTTTTTGTTTTAATTTTATGCATTATATATATTTTTTAATTTAATTAACTTTTTTAATCAAATTTCTTTCTTAATTATAAGGAAATTTCTGTTATCACTTTTTTGATATTGCACAATCTGTTAATTATTTAAAGCTTTTGTAACTGTTATAAAATATTATTTTTCAAAATTTTTTTTTCAAAAATAAAACTTATATATTGCAAAAGCTATATTGCTTCAAGCGTAAACTTAAGCAAAAAATTAATAATAGAGTTATATCCATAAAAGAAGTTTTTTAATTATAAAAAAATAAACTCTTTATAAGATGTTATATAAAGTTTGTAACAATTAATGTTTTTTCATTTTTTTTTTTTTTTGATAAAATCAATCATTATAACAAAACAAACAAACAAAGTTCAAAATAACTAAAGTGGCGCTAATATAAAATAAAATTTAACGTGTACTATTTTTTAGCTAATAATTTTTTGTTTTGTTTTATATATTTTTTTTTAATTCAGTAATTATTTTTGTGCTTGTTTGGTATGAGAATGCATCTAAATGATATGAGAATCTAAATAAATATTCTTGCTCTTGCAAGATGATAAAAAAAAGTTTTTAAATGGTTCATTTTTTTCTTTTGCTTTACAATTTTGGTGGAAAAATTAGAATTATAAAAATAAAATTTTCCTTGTTTTTTTTTTAAGTTACATTTGTAAATGCACAAATATCAAATGTAATTTTTATGCATACGTTTTACATAAACGTCATTCAAACTTTAAAAGTGGTTTTTATAACATTAATTACTTATTTTATTACATCTTAAAGGATCTTATTAGACTTGTTTAACTATTAAAAAATGGTAAAAATTGGCCTTCCTGCATATCATAAATGGCTTAACGCAGACCTAAATGAATAAGCAAAGCAATCTTTTAAAACGTTTAATTAAAGTTATGCAAAACGCTTTTACAAATTACTTCTATTAATTGTTTAATAAATGAACAAATTTTATTTAAATTGTTGAAAAGTGAAATTAAATTATTGAAAAGAAAAAAATATAGTATTTTTTATGTTGTATAAATATTTATTTCAAAATGTTGCAAAAAAAAGTTCTTTAAAAAAATAACATAGTCTTTTTAAAATTGTAAATTTTAATCATTTCATAATTTAATTAGTCTAAAAAAAAAACTTTTAAACAATTCTTTGTAAAAATAGAAACAAAAAATAAATAAAGCAATTAAATCATGGGAAGATTTAATTTAACTTATTCATAATTTAAAGTAACTTAAAAAATTATCTTTTAAAAGATTTTTAGAAAGGCATGGAAAAATAGTTTCAAACATTTAAATTTATCAAAAAAAGTACATACCTACGAAAAAAAATTAAATATAATATTTAATTTACACATAATGTGTTTATTTTAAATGATTATTATAATTAATTTTTGATAAAGTTTTACACAAAAGCCTTTGTATAAAATGAAAACTTTAAAAAAGATCAGTGATTAAAAATTAATCATACCGTAACCATTTTTTAAATTGCATTTAAATTGTTAAAACATCAAAACAGCTTTCAAATTTCAAACTGTAAAGAAAAAGTAATAAGTGTTGTCAGTTTCAGCGTGAAAATTTAAAATTTAGCTAAAAAAACACAAAATTAAATTGAAACACACACACACACACACACCTATGGTAAAGGGCTTAGATTCTCAGTTTGTGGTAAAAAACGGCTCTTAGCTTGTTTGTGGTATTAAAGTTGACAAGATTAAGGATACTTTATGTCAAAACGCATTAATTTAATTGCAGGAAGTAATTAATCCACAAAACCACAAAATAAAAGACTAGAATGTTTTTGAAAACATTCTGAATGTTTTTTTGTTTTTTTGTTTTTTTTAATAAAAATATTCTGAATGTTTTTATTTTTTGACTGTAAAACATGCGCAGAGTGTTGCTACATCCACTATCTTATAGCCTGACTTGCAACGGAGTGCTGCTACATCGACAATTAAAAAAATAAAAATAATTTTTTTTCGGTCTTTAAAATAAAAAAAAACTTAAAGTTGAAATTTTATGATAAAAACTTAAAGACAACCAAGCAATATATGTATGTATATATGTATATATATATATATATATATATATATATATATATATATATATATATATATATATATATATATATATATATATATATATATGATGCGGTTGTGGTGTAGTGGTAGAGCGCTCGCTTCATAAACGAGTGGTTCCGAGTTCAATCCCCACCACGTCCCTGGTAGTACCGCGCTCAACTCGTTTCTCCGCGCAGCGGCCTTGTTCGTCAAGGTTTGTGTTTCGGAGTTATAGAGTTGAGAGAGGGTTAAAGCCACAAATAAGTAGCCTCCTTGTCTGTAGTGGTCTTCTCGGCCTTGAGGAGGTGAATTAAAATAAAAAATAAAAAAAAAAATATATATATATATATATATATATATATATATATATATATATATATATATTAGGGTGGTGCAAAAAAATTTTTTTTTCAAATTTCTTTGATGGTATCATTTCTTTATGTGACATTATGTGTAGGAATAACAATCGTGAGGTTTGGGCATGATTGAATAATTTTTAAAGGTTGCTCATCAACATAAAGTTTTTTACTTTTTGGGTTTGAGTTCTCTTTTAGTGTGCAATCCCAAATTTTGAATAAATTATGATACAACATTGCATTTTAACTCTTACTGTATATTAATCCAAAACCATGCAGTATTTTTTAAACTGAATTATATATATTATTGTTTACAAATAAAATAATTAAAGAATAAAGTAATAAACTTCTGGTTTACAATAACGTATTTGTGTTCACTATAGTAAAGACAAATTTAAAAAGCAATAATAGTTCCAAAAAATCTTAAAAATTGTTAGAGTTTTAGGTTTCATTTATATTTCAGCTTCTTCTCAAAAAATTATTGTAATCTATGAAAAAAAATTCATTGGTTTTTGTTTCCATCGTTTTTTGATGACTTGGTTCCATCGATCAACAAAGATTTTTGTGGCAGAGGAAACTTTGACCTGTGTTCAGAGACTACCTGCAACAAGAATTGCTTTTGTTCTTCATTTTTGGTAATTGAACAATTAAAATCCTGAATTAGTTTTACTCCTCTTTTAGCCGTATCATTAATAACTCGTAGACTTTTTACAATTTTTTCTGCCTGTTGAAACTCTTCATTTTCGGTCCACTTGTCAGGATCAACAGTTATCAAAAATGTAGTTGGTAATTCCAAAATGTTGAAAAAATTTAAGGTATTCTCTGTTACAAAACTTTCTATTTGCAGATTTTTAATTGAAGTTAAATCGATTTTTATTCTTTTCTGTGGTTCATCCTCTCCAGCATTTTGTAGAGCCAAAACCATTTTTGCTTTTGTTTCCTTGCTGATCTCCTTATCAAAAAAAGCCAATGCTACCATTTCTTCACTTAGATACCATAAATGCCTCGAAAATGCTGTTGCTGCAGCTGTAAAAATTCCATTGTTAATGGCTTTATGTTGAAAAACAGTCTTCAAGAAAGTGAGATCATTCGACGGAGCAAGTGTTGGATTGGTACATGATATCCAAAATTTGGTGTACACCAAACTAGCAAACAAGCTAATACCTCGAAGTGATTTTTCTTCTTTTGCCGTTAATTTGAACTGCCTTTTAAACATCCATATTTTCATTGAATATAAAGTTTTGGCCATCCACCTTCCTCTGTGTATGGCTCCGGCAGCCATTACATGAGCCCCACGAGGAGGAACATCACCAAGAAACAACAAGGTTAGTTCCAACAATTCCTTGTAGTCATCTCGATATTGTTTGCCAGATTCAAGAATTGTTTTCAAATAAAATAGTGCATCCTGTTTGAGTATGGTGTGAGAAGCCAAAATGTCCGAACATGTTTGATCATTTAACGCTGTTTCATAATTATTTTTGTCAATTAATGACCACTTGTCACGAAAACGTTTAAATAATCCTATTTCAGGACCACTGGATTGCCCAAGAGAATGCTTAAAAACATCACTCAAGACGATTTCATACATATGATGATGGCATGCCAAGTGTAATAGTTCTCTATTAAGCTTTTTTTCAATTAAAGTACACGCTCCAGCTTCGGTACCAGTGTTGGCAGCCGTTGTATCAAAACTAATTGCTTTAACTCGGTCTTGAATGTCCCAATCTAGTAAAGTTGTTATAACAGCTTCACTTATTGCTTTACCAGTACCCCTTGTTAACTTTGGAATGCCAAGATGCTGGTCAACGTTGTAACCTGTAACAACAACTGCTAATCGATCAACTGAATCTCTTCCAGTAATATTTGGCAATATTTTGCCATCAAAATGAACAGTCAATGGAACATTTGACGAGTTGAATGCAAACTTTATGGTTGTAGCAATTTTGTTTCGATTAGTAATTCTAGCTCTCCGGATCGTATCGCGACTAATAGCAAAATCTGTAATGTCATGACCTAAACCTTTTGCTGCAGCTGCCAGTAAATAAGTCGCTTGGCGATCCGTGACGTTGGTTCGGTCAAGAGCAGATGCTAACTCAGGTGAAATGATATTTTGAGATCGCGATCGCTTTTTTACAACATTTTGATTAGATTTTTTTGGTTTCATAAATTCTTCATCTGAGGTTTCAGTGCCAGATGTAGACTTGTCAGATAGGTGCATTGAATCAATGTGACTTGTATTTTCAGCTTCTTTTTTTCGCTTTTTTTCCTGAAAACGTCTGGACTCTTCTAATTCTTTTCTTTTCTGGACACGCTCTTCTGTTTTTGCCAATGCTATGTCAACTCCGGCCATGTATCCCTTACGTTCACCTTTCTGATCTATTAGAAATAGTCTGTCTTCTTCAATTGTAATCAAACTCATGGCATCAGCATGTGCTATATCAAAAATGCGATCAATTTCTTCACAAAAAACATTTTCATTTGCTGTATGTGTTGCCAAAGCTCGTTTCATGTTTTTCTTTATTTTAGCCCATTTGTAAAAAATATTTTCAAGTTTTTCAATTGCATTACGTTCAATAGTTGTTGGAATTCTTGCCATATTCTACAAATGAAATACTTCTCGAATGACACACCTTGCACTTTGTCTAACGGTTTGTTTTTCTATTTTGTGAAGATGAAAAAATACTGCAAGAACTTGACGACATGTTGGAAGCTTCATACCAGAAATATTTGGAGAAACAGACCCAACAAAATAAATGTCAGTAGTTGTTTGAGTTTCAATTTTTTTCGAAAACAAAGGGAAAGATAACTGAGAATTCATATTACAGGATATTTCTGAAAATCAAAATATAACCTGAGTAAAACAATTGTTATCACAAAATGAATTTATTTTTTTAAAGCCTCAAATCAGCACTCATATGAACAAAAATTAAAATGCTTTGCGGTATATTGTCAAAGATAGTTGCACACTATTAAATTAGAAAAATATATTTAAAAAATATTTAAAATCGATTAAAATAATTATCATAATTAATTAAATTAAATCAAATTAAGAGTTATGTCATAATAAAATAAATAAACAAATGTACATATTAAAAACTTCACAGTAACGTTAGAATAGGAAAATAATGGCAATTAAAAGAGAAAACATGGCCATGAGCGACCTCTAAAAGTCATTCAAATTTGCTTAAATTTTGCAGGAATTAATATAATGATAAAAGGAACAATAGGAAAAAGTACCACATTGATTTTTGAAACTTTTGAAATTGTCAATATATTTGTGCACCACCCTAATATATATATATATATATATATATATATATATATATATATATATATATATATATATATATATATATATATATATATATATATATATATATATATATATATATATATATATATATATATATATATATATATATATAGGCTTTGTTTTAAAGCGTTAAGTGTAGAGCGATTTCCGTATGCCTGAAGCATTTTTTACATAAGCGGTTCTGGTTAAGCAACTTTTTGTCATTTTTTAACTTTTAAATTATACTATATGCAGTAAGATAAAAGAAGTAATTAATTTTAAAAAAAGTCACATTAACTTTTGAATGAAGTTTATGTAAAAATAATTCTTGCAAAAGTTTGAAAGACAGTTATGTATATATTTAAATAACATCTCAAATAAAATTAAAAGTTTTATTTTGTTTTTATTTTATTGTAATGATTGTTTTTTAAGCTTGAAGCAAAGATCATAAAAATATAATTTAATTCTAATAAAAAATATATGATTTAATTTATAACTTATTTAATAAAAATATATAAATTTGTTCTGATTAATAAAATATATAATTCATTTAGATTTATTATATAAAAGTATATATTCAATTTAATATATATATATTCATTTTAATATATAAATGTATAATTCAATTTAGATAAAAATATATAATTTTATTTTGATTTTAAAAGTATATTTAAGTTTAATAAAAATAAAGTTAATGCTTGGGTTTAACTTGATTGTCAAATCTATTTTAAAATATTGCAGAATATTGTTCAATTTTTAAATATTAGTTGTTCAAAAAAAAAAAATCAGCTTATTTTATCGTAATTGTTTTTTTCGGTTTTCCTTCATTTTTTTGTTTTACTCAAAATTAAATTTTAAATGAATGGCTGCGTCAAAAGTTTGCACAAATCATAAGTTAAATTTTTTTTTTTTGTAACGGAAGTTAAATCATAGTGATTTTTTTTTTTTTTTTAATGATAAATATGCAGTGATGTAATTTTAATAATAAACTAATAAACTTTAAATAAATAAAGTAAATAATTTAATGTAACTTTTTTATTTGTTACTGTCTAATTTTTTTTAATAAAAAATCATTTGTAGTTACAAAGCCGCAATTAAAAAATTAAAAAATAATCATCCTAAAAACTCAAAAATTTAACATTAATTCATTTAGGTCAATGTCCAGAAAAAAAATTTGTTAGCATCAAACATTTTTAAAAATGCAATATTAAATTTAATTATTTAATGTTAAAAAATAAATTAAAAAAATAAAATTTCCTTTATATTAATAATAAAAAAGTCATTAAATAACATTAATTTGTTTTGCAGTAATTAATATTATTGCAGTAATTTATATATATATATATATATATATATATATATATATATATATATATATATATATATATATATATATATATATATATATATATATATATAGAGAGAGAGAGAGAGAGAGAGAGAGAGAGAGAGACTTGCATGGTATTCGAAAAGCTTTCGAGTGGCAGCACTCTGTTGCAAGTCAGGCTATAAGATAGTCGTTGTAGCAACACTCCTTTGCAAGTCAGACTATAAGATAGTTGATGTAGCAACACTCCGCGCATGTTTTAAAAATATTTTTTAATAAAACAACAACAAAAACACCATTAATTAAATAAAAATTTCTACCCACGTTATTGCAGTTTTTATAAAAACAATAAAACTTAATGTACTTAATTGCGGTAGTGGTGTAGTGGTAGAGCGCTCGCTTCATAAACGAGTGGTTCCAAGTTCGATCCCCACCACGTCCCTGGTAGTACCGCGCTCAACTCGTTTCTCTGCGCAGCGGCCTTGTTCGTCAAGGTTTGGTTTCGGAGTTATAGAGTTGAGAGAGGGTTATAGCCACAAAATAAGTAGCCTCCTCGTCTGTAGTGGTCTTCTCGACCTTGAGGAGGTGAAGTAAAATAAAAAAAAACATTAAAAAAAAAAAACTTCCACATAAATTTAATTGCTTTGAACAATAAAATGTAGCTTAATTGTCGAGGTAGCAAAATTGTAGTCGAAAGAGACTTTTTTTACATTAAAAGTGGATTAGGATATATAAAAGATATAAGGATATATATATATATATATATATATATATATATACATATACATATATATATATATATATTAAACAAACCTACTTGCTCTTTGTGAGACTAATTTGAATTCAGCTGTCTCATTTTGTGATCTTAGTGTTGATGTTTATCTTCCTTTAATTCAAATTCACCCATTTGATTGGGAAACTAGGTTTGAATCCACAGACTATTCTTTTATGTGCTTTTGTTTAGCACCACTTCACTCTATCGACTTTTTTCTTTGTTCTATATTGCTCTCCTTCATCTCAACACTGCACTCTTTTTGATATTATTTCTTATCAAATTGACCAAGCCCTCTCTCTCTTTATCCATCAGCCAATATTGTTGTTATTGGTGACTTAATTGCTCATCACACTGAATGGCATGTCTCTAGTGTCAGCAACTCTGCAGGCGTTAAAGCCCACAACTTTTGCCTTTCTCAATCCTTAACTTAAATAGTCAACTTTTTAACTCTTTTTCTAGACAACCCGAATCATTTACCTACTCTACTCGACTTATGTATTGTTTCTGATCCTAGTCAGTGCTAGGTTTCTCCACATTCACCCTTGGGTGCTTCTGATCACTGTTTGATCTCTCTAAAACTAAAATTTCATTCTTCATCATCTGAATCATCGTACATCTTACAACTACCTTAAAGCTGACAGGGACACTTTGCGTGATTTTCTTTGTGATGGCTCTTTAATAGAAATCGTCGTCTTCCTGTTAACAATCATCTTCCTGTTCATTCATTCATTCATCATTGTATTTCTTACAACTACCTTAAAGCTGACTGGGGCCCTTTCTGTGATTTTCTTCATGATAGCCCCTAGGTAGAAATCTTTTATCTTCTTTCTGACAAATTTGCTTCTTACATAACTTCGTGGATTCAGGCTGGTGTGGAATCTTTTATTCCCTCTTGACAATTCCAGGTCAAGCTTAAACTCTTCTCCATGGTTTTCCTCACATTATTACTACCTCAAATCGTTACTTCAATATCTATCAGTAAAACAATTTTCCAGAAAACAGATGTCTGTTTATTACTGCTAGGAACCATTGTAAAAATGTTTTGTCTAACACCAAAGCCCACTATTCTCAGGTAATGAAATCTTGTATTTCATCACAAAAATTACTGAAGTGAGATCGGATTCAAGATCAGCTGCTTGTTCTAGGCGATCGAAAAGAGAAGACTTTTTGTCAAGACAGGAGTATAAAGTTGAGTCATCAGCAAAAAGAGCTACTTTAGATGAAAGGTTGTCAAGAAGATTGTTTATGTAGATAAGAAACAAAACAGGGCCCAGGATGGAACCTTGGGGAACCCCAGAAGTTACTGGAAATAAAGAAGAGTGTTGGCCTTCAAGGATGACTTTAATAAACCGGTTAGAAAGAAATGATTTGATAATCTCAAAAACTTTCCCAGAAACACCATATGAAGCAAGCTTATGGAGAAGACCAGCATGCCAAACTTTGTCGAAAGCTTTAGATATGTCGAGAGCAATAGCCCTAGCCTCACCGCCTCCATCTAATGCACGATAAAATCTTTCAGTTACAGCAGTTAGCAAGTCGGCCGTAGAGCGAGAGGATCGAAAACCGTATTGATTGTCTGACAGTAGTTTATTTGACTCAAGATGAGATGTGAGGAATTTGTTGATCAAAGACTCAAAGACCTTGCTAATAACAGAAAGAAGACTGATCGGACGATAATTGGAGGGGTCAGAATTTTCTCCAGAGTTTTTGAATATTGGACAAAAACCACTGATGCCATTTTCCAACAAGCAGGAAAACAAGACTCAGTCAAACACTTGTTAAATAGTTTAGAGAGAATTGAAGAAAGTTCTGGAGAACAGTTCTGCAAGACTGTGACAGGAATGTTGTCTGGACCACAAGCTGTAGACAAGTTTAATTGAGATATGACTTTAGCAACAGAAGCCGGAGTGATTTAAATGTCTAACAATGGGTCAACCTGTTTGACTGGAATGCAAGGAAGAGAATGTTCATAAGATTCAAGAGTGGAATTAGAAGAAAAGTTCTTTGCAAATAGTTCTGCCTTATCCTTGGGAGAGGTAATAAGATCAGTCCCATGAATGAGAGATGGAATGTTAGATCTACCCTTGTTCTACCCACCTAAAGATGGAATGAGATAGATGATGGAATGAGAGAGATGATGGAATGAGAGAGATGGAATGTTAGATCTACCCTTGATCTACCCACCTAAAGACAAAGCTGTATTGTTTGCTAAGAACTTTTAATCAATAGCATCTCTTGATTTGACTTGTTGCATTTTACCTGAGTTAGTCGTCAAACAGGTTCATCCATTGCTTGACATTTGTATCACTCCAGCTTCTGTATCTAAAGTGATTTCCTGCTTAGACTCCTCAACAGCTCGTGATACGGATAGCCTGTTACCGGATACTGTTACCGGATACTGTTAGTCTTGCAGAAGTGTTCTCCCGAGCTGTTGTCTATACTTTCCTAACTATTTAACAAGTGCTTATCAGAGTCTTTTTTTCCAGACTGCTGGAAAGTGGCATCTGTTTCCCTTATTTTCAAAAGTTCTGGAGAGCAATCTGATTTGTCTAAATACTGTCCCATTAGTCTTCTTCCTATCATAAGCAAGTTTTTTGAATCTTTAATTAACAAACACTTAATTTTTCATCTTGAATCTAATAACTTTCTGATCATCAATATGGATTTCGATCTTCTTGTTCTACAGCTGATTTGCTAACAGTAATAACCCATAGGTTTTATCGTGCGTTCGATAAAAGTGGAGAGGTTAATGTTCTTGACATTTCTAAAGCTTTTGATGAAGTTTGGCATACTGGTCTTCTACATAAGCTTTCTTCTTACGATGCATCTGGTAACATCTAAAAGATTATTGAATCCTTCTCTTCCAATTGTAGTATAAAAATTGTCCTTGATGGACAGCACTCTTCCTCATATCCTGTAACCACATGGGTTCCTCAAGGTTCAATCCTTGCCCCTATACTTTTTTTAATTGATATTAAAAATCTTCCAGATATTCTCACATATAAGGTGGCTTTGTTTGCTGATGATACTACCATTTATTCTTGTCATGATAAGAAGCTAACACTCTCTGATTGCTTGGAAGGGGCATTTGAGCTTGAAATGTATCTCACTTCTGCTACAACATAGGGCTCAATGTGGCTGGTGAACTTTAATTCAGATAAAACTCAATTTTTTTCAGTTGTTATCACAATCGTTATCACAATAGTTTAGATCTTCCTATATTTATGAATGGTAATATACTTGATGAGTCATCTACCCTTCATCTTCTAGGATTAACTCTTACTTCTGATCTTACTTGGAAATCGTATATCAAATCCGTTGTAAAATTAGCATCTACTAAGGTTGCATCTCTATCGAGCTTAACACTTGCTTATTTGGGATTCTATTTTCTATCTCTATAAATCTCAAATCCGGCCTTCTATGGAATACTGTTGCCATATCTGGGGCAGATCTTCTAATGATACCCTTTCTTTTTTAGACAAAGTGCAAGAATGTATTTTAAACATAGTTGGGCCTGCTCTTGCAGCCAACTTTCAACCATTATCACATCATCATAATGTTGCTTCTCTTTCTCTTTTCTGCAAATACTATAATGCGCATTGCTTTTAAGAGCTAGCATCTCTTGTGCCATCTGCTAAAATGACTCATTCAATCAAGTCTAATTCTTTTTCTATGACTGTTCTTAAATGCTCCAAAAACTCTTATTCCTCTAGTTTTTTTTCTCGAACATCAGTTCTTTCGAATTCTTTTCCTTCATTTTGCTTTCCTGATTTGTATAATTTGAAATCTTTTAAGTCGTCTGTCAATCGTTATATTGCTCTACAATCATTTAAGCTAACATAACAAAATTTATTGATGAAATCTAAATTTTGTATTTGAAAAAGATATTTCCATATAACAATATTAAAAAAATTTCAGTATAGTTTATTTCTTCAAACAATTTTATTTTTAACATAGTCTTTTGTTTCTTTATCACGTCATACTGTTATAATTATTTTTTATTTATACATATTTAATGTAATTTTTTTAATTGATTATAAATATTTTATAGAGAGATGCCAATGACCAAAAAGATATTTGTAAACAAATTTTATGTTCATAAACAAAGTACATAGAAATTTATACGACATTAAATTAATAAGAAACAAAAAATTTTAAATACATTTGTGAAAAATTTTTGAAGCAAAAATTCTCCTTTTTTAAAAGAAAAAAATAAATTTGCTCTCACATATTTTAATCTGTGATAAAAAGATTTATATTTACGAAATGAATTAGTTAGCAAGAAGATAATTTCTTTTTTAATAAATATTGCAAAATTATTTTACTTTCTTTTGAAACTAAATTTTACATTCTACATTTTACTAGCTATTTTACCTTCCTTTAAAACGAAATTTAAATTTTTAAAATCGTATAAATTCAGTCTTTGAAAAAAATAATTTATATATTCCAAAATAAAAATGTTTTTGCTCAACGTGAATCTGCTGAACACGTATGCAAATTGCCATTTCGTACATAAAATGTAAGCTTAGCGCTTCTTAACAATGTGTGTATTATCATCTGGTTTTAGCTTATTATTATCATCTGGCTTTAGCTTTCTTCTTTTATGTTGTTTTTCTAATATAAACAATCTAGAACATTTTTTTTTTTCTAGTTAAAGCTCATTTATTTTAGTTAAAATTTATACAATATGTGAGGCACTCTCTTCAAGTTTTGTTACTCTTACCACATCCATTTTCTCTTGAAGCTGCTAGCTCTCTATATGCTGATACCTAAATCATATTTATCTTTTCTAGCCCATTTTTTACCATTTTAAACAGTTGCTTTATTAAACAGTAATCATTTTTTTCATATTTTTTACAAGAACATCTTGCTTATAAACAAATGTTCTTTTATTATTCCAAGAAGGAATAATAAAAAACAAATGTCCTTTTATTATTTCATGTTAAGCTCTGTTATTATAAGTTTACTAAATCTTGTTTTTTATCTTAGATGTTAGGTTCCTAGAGACTTTAGGTAAGTCTTCAACAGTGTTATAAACTAAAGTAAGTCTAACATTTAATCTCTAATTCATTGGTCTGATCTTTTTACTTTTCCCCAGAATAAAGAAGAGTTTTTGGCAAAGAAATCTTACTCTAATTTAACTCTTAAAACTAATGGCCACACTCTTCCTGCCAGTTAAACAGATTAACCCACTGTTAAACATCTAAATCACTATGGCATCTAATGCTAAAGTTAGTTCTCAATTAAACACTTTTACAGTTTGTACTCCAGATAAGATTTCTATCATGGTATCAATTTTTGTTAAGCCTTTAAAAAGTGATAAATAATTGGTATCTTTGCTCCTGTAATGTTTCTTATCTAAATTTTACATCTAAAGTGCCTCTATTAGCTGACGACTCAACTTTATACTCTTGTCTGGACAAAAAACATTTTGATTGCTTAGAACAAGCAGCCAGTTTTTAATCGGATCTCTCTTCTGTAACAGCCTAAGACTTGCTGTTGCTTTTTGTTGATTTAAATTCTGGACTTATAATCCACAATTTTTTTTAGGCAACAAAACATTATTTACTGCAAAAAGATATTCCAATATTGTTGGCATTCCTATGTTGACGTTTAACAACCCTCTTACTCTCAGACAAGTTCATAAAGCACATTGTAAATGTAGTTAGACCTGCTTAATCTGTCCAGCTTGAACTGCTCTCCCATTGTCGTAAGGTTGCATTTCTTTCCTTTTTCTACAAATACTTTCATGGTCAATGCTCAAACAAGCTAACATCTCCATTTAGATAAACCAAAACTCATTCTCACTTGGCTTATTATTCAACAAATTGTATTCTTTTACTGTATCTGTTTCTTCATGCTATAAAAAACTTTATTAATCCAGTTTTTTTCCTTGCACAAAAAAGCCTTATAACTCTTTCCCATCTTCATTTTTTCCTTTTTAATACATCCTACAACTTTAAAGTCTTCAGTAAACCATTTTCTAGTATTTTAACCTATACTTTATTTTAAAGTAATTCATAACTTAATAGTGGTTGCTTGCAATCTGGTTGGAAGTAAAATATATAAATATATGCCAGTATATAATAAGTATAAAATTATAATACAAAAAGTGTTATAATTTTTTTCTAGCCATAGCTATCAACCCCTGCTAAATCTTAAAATTTTGCCAGGGCCGATTTTGCAAAAAGTCTCATTTTTAGCAAGGGGCCCTGGTCACTTACTAATATATACAGCACTCAGAATAGGATCGACATTTAAATTGTTTGAGGTTGGCAATTTTTTGCTGACCCATTTCTGTTTTTTATAGTTAAACCTTTGTAATAAATTGCTGACTTGATACCAACCTTGAAAAGTTTAAGGTCGGCAACTTAAGTATTTTTAGTTCCAAGGTTTTATATATATATATATTTATATATATATATATATACAAATAGTATTGCGTACTAAGGTAAGCAATCTGACGTCATACTGAAATAGCCTGTTGGTGGGGGCTTCAGTACATACATCGACTGACAAATAGCCTGACTTGCAGTGGAGTGCTGCTACATCGACTGAGAGTTTGGGATTGGGAAGCAATCGTTTTTTTCATCATTCTTCATTTTTTCTTCTTTTTCAAAAAAAACGGTATAGCTTAATGTAAGCAGAAAAAGTGAGCAAAGGCTTATCAAAACACTTTAGTAAGTATATATATATATATATATATATATATATATATATATATATATATATATATATATATATATATATATATATATATATATATATATATATATATATATATATATATATATATATATATATATATATATATATATATATATATATATATATATATATATATATATATATATATAGGGTGTGCCAGATAAGTTGGAAAAAAATTGCATCTCATTGTTTCATGTGCTTTTTATTTAACTATAATAAACTTTTAAGTAACTTTTCAAAACATTTAACTTTTAAATTGTAATAAGTAATTATTATATTTTCTAATATTGTATTTTAAAAATATTGTTTCAAATATAAATAATTAAATTCTGAAAAAATTGTTGGAGGAAAAAATAAGAGCAACCATAATTTCTGAACTTTGTGCAGTCCCCAGTGTGCATACAAACTGCTGAGAAAATCAAGGTCTTCAAGAATATTTCTCAATGTATAGATTACAATTTGTTAAGAAGGTCCTGATTTTTCAGTTGGTATACAAGTAAGAAAAACGCATAACAAGCCTTCCTGGAAAGCAGGTGCAGTCGCATTCCTTGTTCGTCCATGCCTAAAGTAATTTTTAGACAACTTGACCACGTTTTTATATAGCAAGCATTTTAAGAATTTGCAGCAAAATTAATAAATTAGATTATAAAAAAAATATATTTTTTTGATATACAATTTTTTCGCGATATTTTTCAGCCAGTATATTAAGGAAATACTTTATAATATGTGCTAGAAACATAGACAATTTTTAAATTTGTTTTTCAAATGTATAAGAAAGAAAACTAATTATTACTAGCTGTCATGACCCATAAATTACAGGTCTTTAGGATATCGATCTGCACTATATCCACGTGCTTGCAGCTCATTAGAACTCTTATCCGGCTTTTAACAAAAAAAAAATCTTAATCAAATGAAAACATCTTCCTAAATGATAATTTTTAATGTCCTAGATGGGAAGATTAAACTTATTGATTGCGTAAACACTAACTCTAGCATAAATGGCAATTGCGTGACATTTCTTGCAACTTTTGTCATAATTTAATGGTGACTCTCGAATCCCAAAGGATAGAGGGGAGACGCTTACTGTAATTTCATTTTTAAAACATTTCCATGAAAAAATATGCAGAATTTTCAATGATAATGCTATCAAGCTAATTTTTGTTTTATTTTGTGGCTTATTCCTAACTCTATGCAACTGTATCAGTAACTCCAAAGACTTGGTACCTTTTACTTTAAGGCACCTCATATATTTAAAAAAAGTCATAAACGCCTTTATTGTTTAAAAATATTTACAACATTGACAATATTTATCTTAGGAAGGGTTAAAAAAAACAACAGTGCATATATTGTAAAATTTTATCTAATTGTAATTATAATTAAAGGTAACACCAAACCCCTCCCACCCACCCCTCCCATATCTTCTTCTTCTTCCCCAACGAAAAGAGGGGAGATCTGCTCCATTATTAGAGACCCATATCCTATGGGCCCTGTAGGATATGGGTCCTGAATGCTGCCTTCGGTAAACAATAAAAGCCTCATATGACAAATCTAAAATGATAAAAGTAACAAAAGTAAAATCTTAGACAAAAAGTGAATCACAAAAATGAATAAGTTATAAAGATAAAAAGTAAATTAAGAATTAAAAAAAATAAGTAAACATCACATTTTACAGTTACATAATAATAACACAGTATTCATACTAATGTAAAACTAAAATTTAACTCACCAGCAGCAGTTGCACTTATAGCAGATGGTTCACTTGTTGTTGTTGTTGTTATTGTTGCTGATAAAGTATTAAATAAAAGTAATTAACTAAATAAAAAAATAACAATGACTAATAATTATTCTAATAATAATATAAAAAAGCTGTTCATTTACCAAGAGTTGTGGCAGCTGCTGCCATTGACAATGATGGTGTCCGGACTATATATAATCAAAAAATCTATGATTTCATAATAAAAAAGAAACTAAATTCTTCTATATATTTAAATAATACTATAATTTTATATAATGTGGTGATGTGTATACCACCAACATGTATGTGTATAATCATACTGCATAATCAATAATTATTTAGAAAGAACCATATTATAAAAATATAAAGTTAAAGATATTTTCATACAGGATTGCTCCTCCATCTTCCTTAAAAAACTATTAATTAAAGAGTAAAAACAATTTTACTGTATTATAGTTCTATGTTAAGTGATATTTTAAAAAATTAAATAAAACATGAGTATTCCAATATTAAATAAAAAGTTTAATAATCAATAGAATCCAAAATCTTACACGTTTCTTCCATAGATTGCACTAAAATAACATGAGCTATTGATTATGACACAATCAAAAAATAATTTAATTAAATTATAAACATAATAACTAATAATTTAAAAAAAAAATTTAAAAATCAAAACTTACAAAACATTTGTTGAAAGTTCACTACAAAAAAAAAATACATACACTAATACATTTTATGTCTATAAAAATCCTAAAATAATAAAATTTAAATAAATAGAAAACAAACTGTTATCAACAGAACATTATTTTATTAGAACCGCAACAACATTTTCCTGATTGTAATTGTTGTTGCGGTTCTAGTAAAAATATAAATACAGATTTAAAAAAAATACAGTAAAGAAAAAGAAAAAGACAATATATTGGAACTTTTTTAAAAAAGATATAAAAACATTGAAACAAAAGGTTTCTTTCTTATCAGATTGTGGTTGTGTATCTGCTTTTAAAAAAAAAATAAGTAAAAGAAAAAAAAATTAAAAAGCATAGAAAAGTTCTTACCAGATTGTGGTTGCACCACTAAATAAAAAAATGTTCAGTATTAAAAATAAAAAGAAATACAGATAACTTTAAAAAAATGTGGTTTAACTAAAAGCAAAGAGTAAAGTATATGGAAGGCAAATAAACAAAAAAACTTAACAAATAAATAAAAACGAAATTGGCGACTTAATGAGCAAATAAAGACAACTAAAATTGAATTACTGAACAAATAAAAATAAAATATAAGCGACTTACTAAACATTAAATCATCATCTAAAACTTCTAAAAATTTAAAAAGAGGTCAATAAACAATTTCAAAAAAAATCGCTAAAGAGAAAATAAAAAACAAATGCTACCTGACATGATTTTGAGTAATTATTTATAAAATTTATAAAAAAATATCTAACAATGTAGTAATCTAACAAAAATAATATGACAATATAATTATCAATGTAATAAATCTAAATCCAAAAGTCAAGGATTAAAAAGATGGCGGAAAAAATTTGTAAAAAATTATTTTTTTAAGCTTTAAAAAGCTTTAAATTTGATATTTTTTTTAACATTTAACTTAAAAGCATTTAACTAAGCCTCGTGGTGGATTAAAGCCACATGGAAGTAAAACTCAATTGGCATTTTGTTTAAAAAACCTCGGTTGGCATTTTGTACCATAGCAATATTTATCATATACAACAAAGCTAAATTTCTGTTTTTGTTTGTTTGATCAACAAAGTTTTTTCTCAAAGAGACTTGGAATATGTCAAGAAAGTTGGAAACTAAGTGTTTAAGGACTTAACGACAAAACAAAATTTTGAAATTTTGTGAACTATTTTTTCTCTCGTTAGCGAAGCCAGTTCTGTGTCAAAGTGCTAGGCGCGGATCAAATCTTTGATTAATATCTTTACATATGTTGTCTATATTCAATTTCTATAAAACTTTATAAGTATTTAAAATTGTATTTAAAAAGTCTAAAAAAATTTGAAAAAAAAGTTGTCAACGGTAGGAATTGAACCACGGCTATCTTGTTCTGAAGCCCAGTGCGCTAACCTCTCAGTTATGCTGACACAAAGTTTTGAAACTATATTTAAAAAATTTTTAACGGATATATATGCTAAAGATCAAAAATTAAGAAGAGGTTGACAAAATGCAGTTCTTAAGTTAAAATCAAACTGTAAAACTTAATATATGTTTAAGCATGTTTCAACATTACATAACATGAAGTTTAGGTACATACAATATAAGTTTCGTGTTTGCTCACTTTTTCTTATAAAGCAAAGGTCAGACTCTTTCTCGCCATTACCTCGGTTGCAATAGCTGTCAAGAGTATTGTGTCAAACAGGCTCGAAAGGACACTACTACTATTAAGTTCATTATTATTAAATAGAGATTTATTTGTAAAAAAATTTTTTACAAATAAATCTCTATTTAAAAAAAATTTTTAGAAATGCATCAAATTCAGAAAATGCATTTATTAAAGAAACAATGTTATTCTTATATTTAACTTATTCCTTCATTACAAAATTTATAAATCAAATAGTATTTTTTACAAATAAATAACTATTTATTTTTTTTATTGTCCTATTATATAAGTATTAAGAGAAAATATCAAATATAACAAAAGCATTTTTAAAAGTGAAAAGACTTATAAACAAATAAATGTAAGAAAAAAAATTAACAAAATTTTTTATAGTTTTAGCGTACATAGTAAATTAGTTTTTTAATTATATGGACTGGTAGAAATCGTGAATAAATTGCATATCAAACCTTTCAATTGTGGCTAAATGGTTATAAAAGATAATATTTTTTTCAACAACTCTAAAAAAAAAATACAAAAGTTGTATTTTTTATACAATATTTTATAAAAAAAAAAAAAATACCTTTTTCTGATTATTAAAGTTTCTAGTTTATCTAATTTAATATGATATTTCATTACAACTTTGTTTCCTTTTTTTAAATTTTTTTTTTTCTTAGTAGATAAGTTTACCATTTTGCTGCAAATTATTGAAACACTTTATAAGCTAAAAGATGCGAACTGGCGTGGTCAGTTTGTCTAAAAAATTACTTAAATCGTGGACGAACAAGGGTATTATCTTATGCAAGTCTTCTCTAACAGGAAGGCTTGTGTAAGGTATGTATAATGCACTCCATACCAAAAGACCTACACATGTTGGATTCAACATGTGTAGGTCATTTGCGCAATTATTGCAGAAATTTTCAAATACCATTTGTTTTTAAAAGAGTTTAGTTTAGACCATAGCAGATAAAGGTAATACAATTTAAAAAGAAACCGCTTTTAAAACCTAAAAATCCTCACAAATAAAACTTTTGATTATCTTTTCTAATGAAAAGAATTTCCAACCAGAAACCAGATAGTTCCACCCAGACTGGACAGAAGAAACAATAGTTGGCTCTGCCAAACTATTTATAAAGTCCTGATTGTCATTAAAATAAAAAGCTCTAAAGTTTAAAAGATTTTAAGCGTTATGATATCCTTAAATAAAGAAAATTTTTTTTTTTTTTTTATTATTAATTTATTTTGTTATTTAGGTGACCCAAGAAGATCTAACGGTGTTTTCACAGAGCACCACGCAAGTGCATTTAACCAGGAAGTTCATGCCTCCTTCCTTACCGTGACGCGAAAATATGCCCAGCTCGTTTTGAACCTGGATCTCCTGCTTATTAAGCAAGCGCTCTAACCACTGCGCCATAGCTGCACAGTTATTTTTCATACAAAGAGTTTAGAATTCTCTGTATGAAAAATAACTGTAAACTGAAAACAAATTTTAAAAATCTGAAAAATTTTTAAAATTAAGAAAATAAAACAAAAACCTGAAAAAGTAAATCATATATATAATATTTGAATGAAATATATTTTAAATTTAAAAGCATCTCCATTTAACCCACAGTAGAAATATTATTTAGAATCAAAAATAGTTTAATTTGATTTATTATTTATTATACATTTTGTATGTCTATTAAAATAAATTACAGTTATTAACTTTAATTTTATCTTTCAATAATTTCTGTTATTTGTTATAGTTTAGAAAAAGTATTGCGTTCATTTGCTTGTCTTACAAAAGGAGATTTAATTGCAATAAAGTATAATGATAAGGTTATTTTTTGATTGGTTGTTTTTTGATTGGTTTTTTCTCTAACATGTTTTCATAAGGTAAGGTAGTAAGATAGCCTCTAATATGTTTTAATTAGGTAAGGTAGTAAAATAGCCTCTAACATGTTTTTGTTAATAGAGATAATTTGCTTAATTTCTGACCAAATTCATAAAATACAGTAATTATTTTGTTAAGTATTGTTTCATATGTTTGACTGCTCAGTCCAAAGCACTCTTTACTTCTATTCAATCTTTTACTGCAACCTCTCTTCTACACAACCTCTCTTCTACACAACCTTCCTTCTACCTTTCTATTCTTTCTTTAACTCTTTATCCTTATGTTTTAAAGTAGCTTTATTTAAAAATTTAAATTTTTGTTCAAAAAAGCTTTTTTTTCTGCTTCAAAAAAGTTTTTTAGTTTTTTCTCTTGTAGCTTTATCAACTTTGATTTGGAGTTTATATTATACGATATATAGACACATACTGTGTTCAGTATATATATGAAAGACTATAAGAAACACAGTATCTAAAGTTAAATCTTTTTTTATCTAGAATCTAACTTATAGATTTTGTAATCTGAGAATAATTAGTATTATACTTTGCGTTCAAGTTTTTTGCTTTAATTCCTTACAATAATAAAAAAAAGGTTTGTTCTCAAGATTAGATATTTTGGTGAAAAGAAAGAAATAACTTCCATTTGAAATGGCATTAGTGGAAGAAGAAAAAAATTATAAGTAGATTAACTTAAAATCTACAATTAAAAATAAAAGCTTTGTTGTATGTTTGAGAACAATTCCTTAATCTTTCTTAATTCCTTAAATTAAGGAAGAATATTTCATCATGTGATTTTTATATTAACCAGTAAAATAGTCCTAGCTTTGTAAGCAATATGTTCCAAGTTAAATCCTCACCATGTCTCTAGTAGTAAATGTTCCTCTTTTCGGTAGCCTTTATCAAGGCTCGTGTTCAAGTGTTAAATTAAAGTGTTTAAGGGTTGTAAGAGCAATTAAAATTTAAAAAAAAGAATGTAGTTTTCTCAGATGAATAGAAAAAATTGTTTAAAAAAATATTATTCTGCTTTTCTTTCTTAATTTTTATATATGTTATAATGTGTAATTTTATATATGTTATAATGTGTAATTCTATCCCTACAAATTACCTACATATTACTGACAAATTACTTAATTACATACATATGTTTTAAATAGCTGTATATTATATAAATGCAACTTGAAAACTTTAGTGATAAAACAAATGTAATATTCTTTTGTAACGTGTGGTTACTAAAAATCCGGACATACTTTCAAATGTCACTCCTATAGTTTTTAAGTTAGAGATTTTATAAAAATGTCATCAAATAAAGTTTTTAGTTATTTATTTGTATTAAGTTTGTCTTGAACCAGTCTGTTTATTTGGATTTGACTAATTCGAAGATGATATAATCCAATAAGTGAAAAGGTTAATGTCAATTTTTTTCAGACAAAGCTTTATTCTGGTGTGTAGTTGTTTCACGTTTTTTGCTTTCCAGTTACCCTCATACCATGGCCTACTATAGTGACAGGCCGAGTAAACATTCGGCTTTTATAAAAACTGCAGGCGAGTTTTTTTTATGAAGCATACAGCTTTTTTTTTGTAATTTATATGTAAGTCATAAATAAAGATTTTTGTAACAATTAAATGAATTAAACCTCCGAAATGAAAAAAAAAATTGTATAATAAATGCAAAGCACATTTCATAAGGTATAATATAGTAAAAACTCACATTTTATTGTGTAAAAAACTAAATATTCTATATTTAAGATAACTTCAAAATTTTCATTTTGGGTTCCTTTGAAAAATGATCAGGATATAGAGATGGCAATAGTTGTTAAAAAATATATTGGCAAGGATTCTACAATGTTTTTTTGAAACATCGGTAAATCCATAAAAGTTAGATACCATCAAAAAACAGTTAGATAAGCTAACACGACAGAAAAAAGTGTAAAGATGATGAAATAAAATGTATGAATAAAATATCCAATGGCAAATGTTATCTCCAGGCAAACTTAAACCACCGCGATTAATCTCTCTGACATAATCGCCAAACTGCTTAAAACAAAATGATGTATCTTCAACTATTGATATAGCCAGTTGTGTCAGGTCAGGAGTATGGTCTTTATGATCATCCTGCTACTGGTAACATGTAACCCAGTGCAACCTGTTCCATGTTCTGCTGCCTTGCAGGATTTGCTTTCTAAGCAAAGGCTGGAAGGAGTGTGCTTCCTGTCATCAGTACTATCTTATATCAGTCATGCCTATAGTAATATATATATAAATTTTTTTTTTTTTTTTTTTTATAGTTGGTGGTGCCTTAGTTACTGTATTAGCTCACCTGTTATCTACTTTATATGTATGTTTGTGTTTTGTCTGAACCTCTGGCGCGGTGTTCGCTCACCCGTAAGTTACTTTATGTTTTTTATGTATGTTTGTGTTCTGTCTGAACCTCTGGCGCAGTGTTGACTCACCCGTAAGTTGATTTATGTTTGTTTGTGTTCTGTTTATTCTATGATGCAGCGTGAGCTCAGTAACTAGCAACTTACTCCAACTACAAAACCTACACTCACCTTAGACTCCTGTATTTAGTTAGATGCAGTGTTTTTCCTAATGCACTTCCAAAATGTCATGCCTGGTTTTCTTAAAGTACTGTTGGGGGAAGTAACTCCTTTTAACTACTCCAGGTCAGGTCAGGATAATCAAGATCAATCTTGCTACTGGTATTACATACCAGGGGCTCTTGGTTGAGTAAAGGCCAGAGATCGTGTCTCGATAAAAACACTCATCTTGGGCAGATGTTAACTGCATCCAGCTAAACATCCCATGCCTTGAAGCTCTTGGTTGAGTAAAGGCTAGAAATGGTGTCTCGATAAAAATACTCATCTTGGGCAGATGTTAACTGCATCCAGCTACTGTCTTGTAGAAGGCCTTCTAGGCAAAGACTTTAGGGGTAAGCAGAAAAATTCTGCTAACCAGCCTCGAACCCCTTCTTCATCTATTAGGCTGGCATAGATGTAACCTGTGTTACATTGTTTCCTGCCTAGGATGATGAATGCTGGATCTCTTTGACTCTACACATAGAATTTTGCTTGTCTCCTTGATAATGGCTATGCAACTCTTCCTGTTATCTCCATATGAGGGTACAGCTCTGAAACTCAGTTTAATGGTTCTGAGGCTGGCTGATAGTAAGGTTTCCCGAACTCTGTGGTAGCTCTCAGAGATGGCTGATTCCATCAACAGCTGCAAAACATCAGTGCCATGTTGCGCATGGATGGTGTCGCTGTTAATGCTTTTGGTGTGCATTGTCAAGGCCACAGAAGGAGCCCTATGTCACGGCTTAGGGTTAATTAACAGGACTGAGACAACTGCATAGCTCAATGATTAGGAGGCTGTGCTCTATCTATGAATGAGTCAAGTTCTCATTAAACCAAATCATGACCAAAGTAACCAAAAATTTAAAACCTAAAAAACCATCCCCACCACCTGAATATTTTAATATATCTTTTACAAATATTCGCGGTCTACGAAGCAACTTTCCATCAGTTGAGTCTTACCTCCTGCAAAATTCACCAGACTTGCTTGCACTTAGTGAAACAAATTTAAGTTCTGCAATTCCTTCTTCAGATGTCAGTGTTGATGGGTACTATCCTTTGATTCATAAAGACTCAAATAGTCACATGCTAGGTTTAGGGTATACTAACGCATTAGTTCCCCTATTTGTCGTGAAATCAGGTTTGAATCCTTTGACCATTCTTTTATGTGCTTTCGCCTAGCATCTCTTCACTCTATCACCTTTCTCTTTGTTCTTTATCATTCTCGTTCTGCTCATGATTGCACTCTTTTAGATGTTATCTCTGATCAAATTGACCATGCCCTCTCTCTTTACCCCTCTGTCAATATTGTTGTTGTTGGTGATTTTAATGCCCATCACACTGAATGGCTCAGCTCTAACACCACTGATCCTGCTGGCACTAAAGCCTTTAACTTCTGCATTTCTCAATCTCTTTCTCCGATAGTTAACTTTGTGACTTGTTTTCCTGACAACCCTAATCATTTACCTTTACTCCTTGACTTATGTCTTGTCTCTGACCCTAGCTTATGTTCAGTTTCTCTCTTTTCTCCCTTAGGTGGTTCTGACCATGCAATGATCTTTATAAATCTTTCTTCTCATACTTCTTTTTTGGGCTCACCTTATCATCGCACCACCTATTACTACCCTAAAGCTGACTGGGATTCTTTTTGTAATTTTCTTCATGATGGTCCTTGGGCTGATGTTTTTTCTCTCTCAGCTGATAAATGCGCCTCCTACGTAGTCTCCTGGATTCAGGCTGGAATGGAAGCTTTTATTCCTTCTCGTTGGTTTCAAGTCAAGCCTCATTCTACTCCATTGTTTTCTCCTTCTTGTGCGGCTGCTATATCCAGTCGTAATTATTTTTTTCATCTTTTTCAAAAGAACAACTTTCTTGAGAACAAACAAGGTGGTAAAAAAGGTGCTTTCTGATGCTAAACTCCATTATTCTCAGTTCACTAAATCTCGCATCTTATCACAGAAGTTAGGCTCTAAAGACTTTTGGAAAATTTTTAACAGCATTATTAACAAGGGTAGATCTAACATTCCATCTCTCATTCATGGGACTGATCTTATTACCTCTCCCAAGGATAAGGCAGAACTATTTGCAAAGAACTTTTCTTCTAATTCCACTCTTGAATCTTATGGACATTCTCTTCCTTCCATTCCAGTCAAACAGGTTGACCCATTGTTAGACATTTAAATCACTCCGGCTTCTGTTGCTAAAGTCATATCTCAATTAAACTTGTCTACAGCTTGTGGTCCAGATTCCTGTCACAGTCTTGCAGAATTGTTCTCCAGAACTTTCTTCAGTTCTCTCTAAACTGTTTAACAAGTGTTTGACTGAGTCTTGTTTTCCTGCTTGTTGGAAAATGGCATCTGTGGTTCCAATATTCAAAACTCTGGAGAAAATTCTGATCCCTCCAATTATCTTCCGATCAGTCTTCTTTCTGTTATTAGCAAGGTCTTTGAGTCTTTGATCAACAAATTCCTCACATCTCATCTTGAGTCAAATAAACTACTGTCAGACAATCAATACGGTTTTCGATCCTCTCGCTCTACGGCCGACTTGCTAACTGCTGTAACTGAAAGATTTTATCGTGCATTAGATGGAGGCGGTGAGGCTAGGGCTATTGCTCTCGACATATCTAAAGCTTTCGACAAAGTTTGGCATGCTGGTCTTCTCCATAAGCTTGCTTCATATGGTGTTTCTGGGAAAGTTTTTGAGATTATCAAATCATTTCTTTCTAACCGGTTTATTAAAGTCATCCTTGAAGGCCAACACTCTTCTTTATTTCCAGTAACTTCTGGGGTTCCCCAAGGTTCCATCCTGGGCCCTGTTTTGTTTCTTATCTACATAAACGATCTTCTTGACAACCTTTCATCTAAAGTAGCTCTTTTTGCTGATGACTCAACTTTATACTCCTGTCTTGACAAAAAGTCTTCTCTTTTCGATCGCCTAGAACAAGCAGCTGATCTTGAATCCGATCTCACTTCAGTAATAGATTGGGGTTCACAGTGGCTTGTGAATTTCAACTCTAACAAAACCCAGTTGTTTACTGCAAACAACTACCGTAGTGTGGTCAACATTCCAATATTAATGAATGGTGATCCTCTTACTGAGTCGTCCTATCTACGTCTTTTTGGATTATTGCTTACTACTGACCTTTCATGGAAACCATATATACAATCGATTGCTAAATTAGCTTCTGCTAAGGTTGCTTCTCTTTATCATGCTCGCCATTTCCTTACTTCTGATTCCATTCTCTACCTCTACTATGGAATACTGTTGTCATATTTGGGCTGGTTCTTCTAACGATTCACTTTCTCTTCTTGACAAGGTCCAAAAATGCATTGTAAATGTTGTTGGACCTGGACTATCTGCTAAGCTCTCTGTCCCATCGTCGTAAAGTTGCATCTCTTTCTCTTTTCTACAAATACTATCATGGTCACTGCTCAAAGGAGTTATCATCTCTAGTTCTATCAACTAAAATTCATTCTCGTTTTACTCGTCATTCAGCTAAGTCTCATTCGTTTACTGTATCTGTCCCTGCATTCTCTAAAAACTTTTATTCATCTAGTTTTTTTCTCTGCACTTCAATCCTTTGGAACTCTCTCCCATCTTCATGTTTTCCTGACTCATACAACCTTCAACTTTTCAAGTCTTCTGTCAACCGTTTCCTTGCTCTATAACTCTGTTCTTTTTTTTTCCTAGTAACTCCCAACTTAATAGTGGTTGCTTGCAGCCTTGTTAGGAGTGAATGCAAATAAAAAAAAATTAATAAAAATATAAACCAAAGACATTTTAGTTTCTTTGGACTTTAATAACTAGAAGATTATGAAACACATTGAGCAAAGTATCATCTTGCAATACATAATAACATTTGTCACACAAATGGCTTGATACTTCTAAATCATTAGCAGTGATACCAATATTTAGACAAAATTTTGTTTTTTTAATCGATTTTTTGTAATATTTGCTGAACATTCATAAAATAGGTACCACCTGATCCTTGTCGAAGTTTTCCAAATGCTTCCTCAATAGGGTCACTAGTAAAATGTCCATGCCAAGCATACTTATGACTTGTAGTTAGTAAATGTTTTACTAGTTCAACCATCTTACAACATGTATGGGAAAAAGCACGAGAAGTATTGGTTAAATTTTTTAGTCTATGACCTTGTTTTTCAGGAGCCATTTTTTCAATCATATCAGCCAAATTTAAAAGAAAGTTCAATCACTTATGATTGTTTGATGAAAAAACAGCACGATATTTATCTCTAGTACAAATATCTTCATAAAGTCCTTTAACATTAACAATTTTAAAAAATTTGATAAAAATAGATAAAAACACTGTGGTGTCTTCGACATTTTTCATGGATGGATAAGTTTTTATAGCAGCTACAGTCTCACCTCAAAATACTCTTAAACAAGTTGACATATTTTGACGTTCAATTGGTTTAGTAAAAACTGATGTTTCATTAAGTTTAGACAGTTTCACAATAGCATCTTTTTTAAATAGAAATTTTTTTTGTTATTGTTGCAAAGAATAGCAACAACAGAACCACCACATTTTTTTATCGCTTCAATTGTTTGCACTGTTTGATTGTGTTAAAAATTAGTATCTAAACCTGTTACTGTATATAGCATTATACAAAAACTGTTTTCCACCAAATAAAGAACAAATCATTAAACCCAAAACTGTTTTTGTTAACTCATTTGGGGAATTTACAGATTAACCAAAAATGTTACTTGATTAACCAAAAATGTTACTAAATGCTCCTTGATATGTTAACTATGGTTTAACATAAATTTCAACAATTAGTAGAATATAGAACATTTTTCAAAATACAACTTTAAAAAATCATCATCTCCAACATTTCTAACTTTAAATGTCAACTTTATTGTCAAAGATATACTTGGTAGTTTGTAGTCATCACATAATCGAAAGTAAAGAGTTCTTGACAAGGAAAAGTACTCAAATGCCCTAGTAACCATATCAGGTTATATCATTTTTCACCAATAAACATTAATGAGTTCATACTTAACATCTGTTCAATAATAATATTTTTCTTGTTATCGATTGGTAAAAAATTCAGATAGGATATTGCAGCATGGAGACGGCTAATATAGTTTTAGACATTATTTTATTACACAAATCTTTGCAAAAAGAAATATTATAAGCTTTCACAAAAGCCTCTATTTCATCAGGCAAAGTTTTTCTTAAAAATGGCAATGATTTAGTAGTTGGTCTTGGTGGTGATAGTGGAGTCGGATTTTGACTTAAATTTACTCGAGGTAATACGGATGGTGGCTGTTTTAATCTTAACTTCGTGTAAACTAAAACTTTTTCCTTATCTTTAGGCCAATGATCTTTACAATTAAAAGTATTTGGGCTATCTAGAATATTATCTCGAGCTATAGCACTTATCCATTTTTTTGTTCATCCACATTTTTTTTATTTGGAAGGCAAAAAACTTTTACAGGCTTTATAACAACCTCTGCATCCAGTGACACAACACTTAAAAACTATATTCTTCCAATTTAATTATTAAAAAGAAAACAAATTTAATATACATAAAATTAAAATGTATTGCATATTAAGTTAAAAACAACATTCTTTTTTTAAAACGCGCCGTGTTACTGGAAATTTATAAAATAAAAACTTGCCTACAGTTTTTTTTTAAGCTGTATCTTTACTAGGCCTGCCGCTATAGTAGGCCGTGCCTAATACACTTTACCTTTCAAAATAGCCTAAAAGTCTTCAATTGGGCGACATTATGGTATGGCTGGCATAATGTCGCCCAATTTATATAATAATGCCCAAGACTCATAACATCAATTTTGTCAACTTTTTTGACAAAATTGATGTTATGAGTCTCGTAGCAGTTGGGCAAGGTTTTGGCATAATGCAATGAGGCCAGGTCTGGTCAAAATATATAATTACCATCGGCATGATAAGCATTGGTAAATGGCACTAATCTTATCTTAAAACAATCCGTTTTGTAGATGACTTTATTGACTGCAAGGCCGCTGGGACAAAAAGAGGCTTGGAAATATCTTTGTCAGAAGTGGCCAGTCAGACAAGCAACTTAGGTTCAAACTTGCGCTTTTTGATAAATTTAATGCTCAGTGGAGTTTTGTCTCTGTGGCTAGAGTAGTAGGTGCTGTTTCCATTTATTGTTGAGTGCAACACAGTGAAGTAAGACTCCTCATCAAGAATGACCGATTTTCCTTGAAAACTACAATAATGATGATCAATGCTGGTCTTGATTTGATCAATCTGGCTCTCTTGTTGATCAGGTATACCCTGTTTTGTATAAGTTTTGATGTCAGTGTACTTTGCAAGAGTTTTAATGATATGAGAATGACTGCATTCAAATTTTTGACCGGCTTGCCTCATCGAAACTCAATCACTGTAGTTAAATATGGTTTTCAGATACTTGATCACTTTGGGGATCATGATTTATGCCACACAACCACTTCCTTGGACTCTTTTGTTTCCGAAATCATTCTCAGCACGTTTGATTATATCATAGATAGTATTTCTTGGAATTTGTTTAGCATTGAAGTGATCTACTGTGAACTTTTTACCTTGCAATTTATTATTCAAATAGAACTCGTAAATCTTCTCTTCTTGCTTTGACATCATTATTATCTTTTTTATAAATTGTATATATTATATAGTTGCATTTATATATTATAAACTCATATATTATAGGATTATGAATTACTAGTTCTTGAAACTAAACCACAGGATGCAGTTTCTATCATTGAGTGTGACATGCAGGTAATAATTCTATTACAAAATGGTTTTATGTTTATAAATACAAAATGGTTTTGAATGTTTATAAACATTTACATTTAAAAATTTCTTAAAGACTTCTTGTTAATAAGCATGTTTATTTAGATGTCTTCTTGTAATTTATAAAAGTATTTAATTAAACTTCTTGCGACAGTGAGAATGTTGAATCATGTCTTACTTTCATTAAGGTTGATTTTGCACCTCCTGTTGGTTATGTTGATCCAAAAAAAGAACCCGAGAAAAAAAAGTCAGAAGAAGAAGATGAAGTTCGTTTTTAATTTGTCATTAATTTTTATTGATTTTTTATTTTATTTGTATTTATAAATTTTTGTTATTTAAATTTAAATATTTGTTTTGTAGATATCATTCGATGGTATTCCAGAAGAGTATATAGACAGAGGAAAAGAAAAGGTTTTTTTATCAATTGTATTTTAATTGTAATTATTCTTACTTATTTGCTTTAACTTATTTATTTTAAGTTTTATCCACGTAAATTAGTAAACTAGCGAATTTTATTCAACGACCGGTATAAATTGGAAAATAAACCTAACTTATTCACGATAAAACTTCTGTTGTTGATGTATAAAATTATATTTTTAGCTTTTTCCTGGTACAGGAGTTACTCTACATGGTAAAAAAAAGCGTTCAAAAGACATTGTAGATGGTGAATCGCCTGTCAAACCAATTATTATAAAAAGGTTTGTTTTTTTTGTTTATTTTGGAGTTTTATTAAGGACAATTTAAAAATGCATAGAAATGCTAGGATTTTAGAATATTGACAAAATATGTATTTTTTTTAGAGGTATACCTGATCTGAAGTATAAAATAGGTACTTTAGTGTTTAAGAGAAAACCTATTCGACCTTCTGACCAAACAGAGGTACAAGTTTGTATTGTTATAGTTAATCCGATTAGGTTTAATGCGGTGTTTAGGTTTAATTAGGTTTAGTGCGGTGTAATTCATATTTATATATTATTATTACAGTTGTAAATAAATATCTCTTTATAGTACAAAATGTTATTTATTGAATTTTAATTAGTACCATTAGTACTAATCCTAAGACTTATAAATGCTTAATAAGCTGATATGTAAAAAACGATATGATTGTTTGATAAATCTTTATTTTCTTTTGTTTGAATAAAACTGTTATATTTTCGTTCGATTCAGTGTTCAAAATTTCTTGATAGATTATTTGCATTGAAAAGAATAATTTTAATGAAATAATTTTTTTGTTATTTGATCTTTTAGAATAATTCTGGTCCGATATTTCGAGCATTCGAGGGAGAAGGGGTTTCTTTGCGGAAGAAAAAGTTATAAAGCATTAAATATTTGACGATTTATTATGTTTATATTTATTTATATTGTTTCAACTATTTTAATGATTATTAAAAGCTTATTTTTTATATTTTCCAAAGAATATCTGACAACTTATAACTTGTTTTAACAATAACTTGTTTTTAGAAGGTTTTGTTTAATGTGTACCAATTTCTTCAAATCAATTGTATCAAATTTCTTCAACTATAGGATATACTTGTTATTACTGATTTTTGTGTGCGGAAATGGCAGAACAAGTTGTGAAGCTAAAAACATTGGGAATTGCGTTCTTCAATTGTTTGTCAGAGTTTTTCTTTTAAAGCTAATTTCATTAATTAAGTCTTAGGGAACTTATCTTTTAATTGTTACAAATATTCATAATATGTATATATATATATATATATATATATATATATATATATATATATATATATATATATATATATAATACAAATGCATACATACATACATATTAATATATATTAGTATAATAATAAAGTATAATTAAATTTGTAACATTACTCGCTTTATGCGTTCTGATGAGTGAAACTCCGAGTAATGTTAAGAATTTAATTGTACTTTATTATTCTAATATAGTATATATTTGCTCTACTTATGTATTGAGCACTGTCTACCAAAAAATTACTTTTATTACTGATATATATATATATATATATATATATATATATATATATATATATATATATATATATATATATATATATATATATATATATACATACATACATATATATATATATATATATATTTATATATATATATATATATATATATATATGTTTATTTATGAGCTATGTCATGTTTTGATGACAGCTCGATTGCATAAGAGATCTTTTACACAGTTACATACACACATAGTACACATAATAAGTCAAAATGTTTGATCAATCTAACATTTTGTTATTTTAAAAGATCGAAATATAGTTATTTTTTATAATAACTGATATATGTTCAAGCGTTGTTATACGTTCAATATAGATGTATAATATAGAATAGAAATTTATTGTTTAATGTTTTGGTTACTAATTAATTGTTTTAATTAGCATATATTAATTTTATAGCGTAAAATTGACTCTTATAATAACATGATATTTACAAATTGCAAATACAAATAAATTAATAATAAACAAATAATTTTTTTATAGTTTTTTTATGTTAAAAAATGAACATTTTAACTTTAGGATCTTTTTAGATAAATAATATTGATTATGAATAATATCAAAATAATATGTTCGAATTAAACATTCAGTAATTTATTTGCTTCCAATGGATAAAAGTCACAAAATATTCTTATTAAAAAATCGTTTAGAATTTGTTAAAGATCTGGAACCGAATGATGTAACAGGTTTTTTGTATCAAGAACATGTTATATCGGAAAATGATAAAGACGTTATTGACAACTTAAAAACGCGACGAGATAGGGTTGAATTTTTAATGGATCTACTGCCAAGAAAAGGCCCTAAAGTTTTGCCAAAGTTTTATAATATTCTTAATATGCTCCCATCCTACAAGCATTTGGCTCAATTAATTGCGAAGCAAGTTAATTTTGAGAGTGGTATAGTCTTTTTTCTTTTCTTTTTTTTTTTTAACTCGTTATCAGATAAAATGCAAATTTTTTGCGAACCATGAAACAATAATTTTGACTGCAGCCATATCATCCACGTAATATACACTTATTTCATTAAACCCGTCTCTCATGTTAATCATATTTGCACAAAATAAATGTAAAACTGTTAGGATAGATAAATCGGTTAAAATAAATTTATTTTTTATTTAAAAATTAGTGTTTCATTGGTTTGCATTTTGCATTTTTTCTACAACCACAATATTGTAACTTGTGTGATGTTTTAATATATAAATTTATATTTTCTCAAAGCCAATCTTGATATTATTGATGGTAAACAAGAAGAAGTTGCAGTTCGTCCACGAAGTTCGTCCCAGCTCTTATCTTCTATGTTAGATTCCTATTCAATGACGTCAACATCCCGAGGCTGGTGCTTTATATTAAACAATGTTAATTTTTCATATATGTCCTCCAGAAGGGGTTCCGAGAGAGATGCGGAAAACTTAAAGCTATTGTTTGAAAAGCTCGGGTTTAAAATATGGGTTGTTAATGACGCTGATGCAGCGAGTTTTTCTGAAAAATTTACTGAATTAGCAAAAAAACCTGACCACGGGTGTTGTTTAATAGTTTGTTTGCTTAGTCATGGGGTAGCTGGTAAAATATATGGTACAGATGGTGAATTAGTGGCAGTATCAGAGTTGCTAGAAATTTTAAGTGAAGGGACAGAGAAGGTGAAAAGTATACCCAAATTATTTTTAATACAAGCTTGTCGAGTTGTTGAAAAACTAGATGCTATCGATTCTGGACTGAGTCCAAGCAAGAAATTTACTTTACCAAAAAGTGGTATGACTGAAGTTGTATCGATACGATCTGATCGTTTCGTATCGATACGATCTGATATACCTTTTGATCGTTCTCAAACGCAAAAAACATACTCAATGGACAGTCTAACTTCTTTTATAAATGAGCACGAAAAACCATTGCAAAGCGATATATTGTTAGGATATTCTACTTTTCCGGGAGATGTCTCTTGGAGGCATACAAAAAACGGATCGTATTTTATTGATAGTGTTGTAAGCGTCTTTAGTAATTATGCAGCAACGGAAGATGTTGCGAGCATGATGGTTAAAGTGAATCAACTTGTCAAAGAGAAACTTGCTAAAAATGGAGAATTTCAAATTCCTGCCCCGGTAATTACATTAACAAAGAAGCTTTTTTTATTTCCGATTTGAATTATTTTATCATTATTTATGACGAAATTGAATTTAATATTTTTACAATATATTGATGAAGATTAAACCATTAAGAATAGAGCAAAAGTAAAGCTTCTTAGATTTTATTTTTAGATGGAAATCTTTAGAAGATTGGGTTTTTAATTACGGGAGACTTAAAAAAACTTTTTTTAACTAAAAAATAGTGATAAAATTTTGACATAAATTGGATTAATTAATTTTTTATTTATTTATTTTTTAATGTATATATTTACATTCCTTTAAATAGCGGTGTCTTTCTGCATTGACATTTGACTTAGATTGTATCTATGTCAAATGTCAATGCAGAAAGAACCTTTTTTTGCATTTTGGCGAAACATGTTTGGTTTTTTTTTTGGTTTTTTATTGGGTCCTCATTTGAAAACTTAGAAAATAGGCCACTATTTAAAATACTCAGGAAAAATCTGGTTAGTATTTTGGAAAAAGTTTTTGCTTGCAAAAAATATTCAAAACTTTAACAAAACTTTATCACAATTTTTTGTTGTTGTTGTAGATAATATGTTGACTTGTATATATCAAATCTGATAATATCTGACTTGTATATATCAAATCAACCCTAGTAACTACCTTGGTAACAACCCTAGTAACTACCTTGGTAACAACCCTAGTAACTATCTTGGTAACAACCCTAGTAACTACCTTGGTAACAACCCTAGTAACTACCTTGGTAACAACCCTAGTAACTACCTTGGTAACAACCCTAGTAACTACCTTGGTAACAACCCTAGTAACTACCTTGGTAACAACCCTAGTAACTACCTTGGTAACAACCCTAGTAACTACCTTGGTAACAACCCTAGTAACTACCTTGGTAACAACCCTAGTAACTACCTTGGTAACAACCCTAGTAACTACCTTGGTAACAACCCTAGTAACTACCTTGGTAACAACCCTAGTAACTACCTTGGTAACAACCCTAGTAACTACCTTGGTAAGACTAAATTTTAAGATTAAGATTTTTTTTTTTTTTTTTTTTTTTGTAACATAAACCCGTCATTTCGAAAAAGATATGAATCGCTTTTGTATTAACATTAACCAGTCATTTCAAAAAAGACACGAGTCGTTTTTTACAATCACTTTTTTGCGCCATTTTATTAAGGTGGTAGGGATGCAAATCAGCTACTTTCTGAAATTCGTCGATGCAGCATTTTTTAGTTTATTAAATCTGTTAAATACATTAAAAGAAATAGTTTGCAAAAAAAAAAAAAAAAATTTTTATATAGAAAATCCTTAATGGCGGAAAATTTGTTAATTATGACCTTACAAATGATGTTTTTGAAACATGATATCTTGATAAAACAAAAACAAAATTGAAAATCCTTTTGTTTTATCAAGATATCATGTTTCAAAAACATCATTTTTAAAATCCTATTACATTATACTCTGAATGACCCTTAGGATTAGCATAAATCATTTTACTCTAAGAGTTATTTAAGTATTTGTGAAAATACCACTTTTTTTTAACAAATGTTCATTCAAATTTTAGCTTAAACTGAATTTTCTTAAGATAATAAGTGTTTTATGTAAAATCCAAGGGTCATCCGGAGTATTAGATCATATCAAACACAAATTGAAAATTTCAAGTCAAATGTTCAACTCTCGAGTTATCTTGTTTTGAGTTATAGCAAGAATGGAAAAAATAAAAAACAGAAAAATGCAAAACAAAAATAAAATCTTTAAAAAATAAGTTATCTCCTCAGTAAGTACCAGTTTAATATGAATCTACTGATACTTTTCCACTAATTTTTATTAAAAAATCCTTTTTATCTGGCTCGCAATCCTTTTCAATGCTTTTTTTCTGCAGCCGTGAACTTCTTTTCCATTTGCTTAATGCGTAAATTATCTAAATTTGTTACAGTTGTCTTTGAAACTTGTCCTTTCAAACCAAAGTGTTCTAAAACCTTCAATATTTCTTTGCGTCCATCATTAAAATGAATAGTAGCTAAATTTACACCCATTTCTATGGTTTTCCTGCCAACAATTACAGTTTTTGGTAACCTTGACCATATGAATCCGTTTATGGCCTCATATGCATTCTGGTTTTTTCCATGCACACATTTTTTTAACAAATCCTTATCCATAAAATCCTTTAAAAATCGGTAGAAGAAGACTCTTTTTCCAAAAAAGAATTGTATTGGAGGGTTTATAATCCCTATGGCCCTTGGACCAGTACTTGCACCAACTGATGGTATCTCGAGGTCAAAGTTTATGACGCTCAAGCGGACCATTTGTGTTTGTAAAATGAAACAGTATAGTATATATGGCTTTTTTCATAGGCATAAACATTGGAATGGTTTGATCTAATTGCCATACCATAATAATTTTGCATGGAATCAATGCATTTATCCGTCAGTTGACCTTTTCCAGAGACAGGAGTTTTTGTACCCTTGTTAGATTAAACAAGGTTGCGTAATTGGGCTCCTAATCGTTTCTGCACATGTCCAATGCATTCAAGTTTAATCGGTGTTAAACTATGTTTAACATATGGTTCAGATCTAATAACATCATTAAAAGATGAAGTACAAGATATTCTATGTAAATTATGTTGTGCTTAATAATTGAACGGTTAAATATATCAATAGCACCAGATGACTCCAATAGCACCAGAGGATTTTTTTATGATTTATTTGACAGTGGTGATCAATTTTCCATAAATCATATTCAAGTGAACCTTTTTTATTCTCCCACATTTTGCATCCAAAGCAGTACTTTGACTTTACTTCCATATCCAAACACTTATCACCTGATATCGCAGTTGTTACCCCGTGCAAAGAGGCATGTCCTCTTTTTTGCCAGGAACCGTCAATGGAAATACGTACACATTTTATGTTATCTTTTTTTTTTTTTTTTTTTGTTATTTAGGTGCCCAAAGAAGTCCTTACGGTCTTATCACAGAGCACCGCGGAAGTACATTTAACCAGGAAGTTCACTCCTCCTTCCTTACCGTGACGCGAAAAATGTCCGAAGCTCGTTTTGAACCTGGATCTCCTGCTTATAAAGCAAGCGCTCTAACCACTGCGCCACGGCCGCATAATGTTATCTACTAAATCTATTTTTTGAGCTTCTTCAGCAGCACATTTCATACTACTCTTTGCAACATTTTTGCAGCACAATCAGGACATGCTATAAGGTCACAATAAATATTTGCTAACGCATTAAAATGAAGAAATTAGAAAAAGTCTTCAATATAATCAACCAAACTCTCTGAGTTACACTAATCAACAGTATAAGAAATCTTTTTTGCTGAGGATGATTGAAGGGATTCACTAATAGCACAAGGTGTCACAGTAAATTTTCTTTTTTTGATACGAGAAAAAAAAAATTTATATTTTGATGTGTTCTTTATATTCTTATTTTTACTATTTTCTTCATGTAATTCAATTGTATTAATTATTAAAACAGTTTAATTCAAAGACATACGGTTCTCTAAAGAATAAATTTTTGTAAATAATATAAATTATAAAATGTTCAATCAGCTTATTTATCTGTCTGAGTAATGTTTGCGACTTTGTTTGTGACTTCAAAATATGATATTTAGACCGCTAAGATTGCATGAAAATAGACATATCAAAGGGTAAAATTCCACCGTAAAAAAAAATTCACAAAATTTTTTTTTTTAATTATTATTTCCATCCTTACCACCTTAGTTGAAGCGTTTTATATATTGCTTGTAAAAAAAAGCAAATCTTTTTCTACTGCAAGTTAAATTTTAAGGCCAAAATCTTTTCGAAAACAGTCCAAGTCCTAGACTTTTTTACCTGAAAAGAACACAACTATCACATGTCACAAAACCTCACTATTTGCTACAAAAATGGAAAATACAGAGCTTGCCAAAAATGTTCATAAATCTAGAAAAAGATTCTGATATAAGAAAGAGTGAAAGTTATAGCATAAAAGAATATACAAAAACAAAAATTGTTAGTGAAACTCATAAAAACCACAAAAAGAATGTGGCACAGTGATAGACTAGAATTTTTTGCAGAATTTTTGTTCCATAATTGTTTTAATTTTTTTATTTACTTCCAATGTTTTTGCTATGCAACGTACTAGATAGTTTGTAAACAATTTCAATAGTAAAAATGACATGATGGCATTGAAATTAAAGTAATACATTGACATTGTAATAAAACTACATATACGAAGAAAATAGCCTAGATCAAAAGCACATAAGAAAAGAGAATTTATCTATTTCTATCGCATAAAGAAAGATGAAAGAAAAAAATTTCCCGAACAAAATTTTTACAGGGTTATGAGTTTTTAAAAAAATCAGCTTCCCATAGATAAGACGTTATGATATATAAACTAAAGAACGGGAGCATTTCGAGTCATTTCCTATCAAATATATTACTGCAATAAAGATGTAACATCTTATTTATAAGAAAAAAGTTATGCACACATTATGTGCATTAAAAAAACCAGATTATCCTGTTAAATATTTTTAATATATTTTACTACTTTAAAATATATCAAGAAAAAACTTAAACTTATCGTTTAAAGATTAAACTAAAAAATGACAATGCAAAAAGAGTTTATCTTCCAATCAAAAAGAGTTTATCTTCCAATCAAAAAGAGTTTATCTTCCAATCAAAAAGAGTTTATCTTTCAATCAAAAAGAGTTTATCTTTCAATCAAAAAGAGTTTATCTTTCAATCCAGTAGGTATTGAGATCCCAAAAAAACAAGCAAAAAACTTTAAAACTAAAAAAACGTTGAAACTAAGTGTAAGAATAATCTAAAGATATATGGGAATTTTTGATTTTATGATGCTGAAGAACTGCACCTATTTTGAAATGATTGTTATGACAAAAACCATGTCCTGATCCAAATTCTTTTATCACTTGTATTCTTGAGTACCTCAGTACAAGAGATGGGGAGGGGGAGGGGGAATTTTAGTCCAGATCTTATAAACGGGTGGGTTTTAATAAAAGGAGGGGGGTTTAAATAAGCTCGTTTTCGACATACCGAGGTTTATATAAGCTCGTTTTCAACATATCAAGATTTATTTGGTCGGCAATTTTTAAAGCTTGTTTCACTAAAAGTTTTTGTTTTGTCAGTGACTGAAATAATTATTTTACAATTTTTAAGGCCGATTTTTACTGATTTTTGTTGTTGTTGTTGATAACAAATAAAATATTACAAACGTGGGGGGGGGGGTCATAATAAGCTTGGGGTGGGTGGGAAAATTTTCCAAAAATAATATACGTCCCCGCCCCCTTTCTTTTATTAAGGACTCGAGAGTAGCTAAACTAATTTACAATATAGATGAAGCACTATTGTTCATTCTCAAAAAAAGTCCTGTTTAACAATGACATTTTAAACATAATAAAATAGTGACTGAACTATGAAACTGGTGCAGTCTGTAGGTATCTATGGCAGAGGAATGCCGAAAAACTGGTGCAATCTGTGCGTTCCTATGGCAGAGGAATACCGAAAAACAAATGTAGTTTTTGACAAACTGTTAATTAAAAAAATGTTCGTTTTCAAAAAAATAGAAAAGTACATATATATATATATATATATATATATATATATATATATATATATATATATATATATATATATATATATATATATATATATATATATATATATATATATATATATAGGCGCTACTACAGTTTCTCCCACCCCCCTCCCTTTTTTTTTTTTAATTGTTGATTATGATAGAGAATTTTATGCTGATTAAGAATCGTATAAAAACATAGGTTTGAAAATCAAATCAAAAAATGGTCTAATTTGATGTTGAAGTTTAAAAAATAACATTAAAAAAACGCTAACATTCGCCATTTTTTAAATACGTTTTACATCAAAGTTTACATTTTGAAATCGATCTTTAAGAAAATCTTTTTTTAATAATGCGACCCGGTTTTTTTTGTCATCAAAGTTAATTTATAATTGAATTAAATGTTTTCATGAATGTATTTTATATAACTTTAATTATTTTTTTTTTTAAATAAAATCAAATATTGCTTTTTAAATGTACATAAATCGACTGAAAAATAGGGAATGGCGCAATTGAATGTACATGATTTGTGACAGGGTTAGGGTTTGGGCAAGGGATAAATCAGAAAATGATGCGCTTATTGTTTTATGTATATATATACATTCATATTGTATATTTATATATTGTTTATATTATATTTTTTCTTTGATAGAGAACATAAAAAATAATATTAATAACTTTATATTTTTGAATTATTAATTTTGTGCATACAGTTACCTAATATAGTTAGAAAATACAAACGTCTAACTAATCGACAATCGTGGGAAGAAAATTCAATGAAAGCAGCTATTGAATCAGTAATGAAGAAGGAAATGGGGTACAAGAAGGCATCGTTAACGTTTTGTATCCCAACAACAACACTGCGAGACAGAATAAAAAGACTTCAGCAAGGGAGTTTAGAACTAAATAGTTGTGCAGTAAAAAAATTTGGGAATTTTAAATCAGTTTTTAACTTTGAACAGAAGCAAGAGTTAGCTAAACACGTAATTTTTCTAGAGAGTCGCGTGTTTCCAGTTACAATGAAAGATTTAAGAGAATTGGCTTTTCAGCTAGCTGAAAAGAACAAGATGCCACATAACTTTAAAAAAAAAAAGGGGTGGCAGGCTACCAGTGGGCAGAAGGCTTTCTAAAACGTAATCCTGTTATTTCTTTTCGCATGCCAGAGGGAACTTCTGGAGCTAGAGCAATAGCATTTAACCGACCTGCTGTGAATAAATATTTTGCATAGATAATTTGACTTTTTTCTGGTGATATGAATTTTTATGTGAATCAAATTTAATGATACATTGCTATTCTGGTACTTGAAAACAATATCTTTCACTCCCAGACAATTGTTTTTGCATAATATGTAATTCCGTGTAATTCCAGGTAATTCCAGCCACTTGATGTACAGCTTAAACTAAAATATCTATATGATTTAAAATACTATAAAAACATTATTTGAGTTAAAATATAGCAAATGCAAAATATCATTATGATAGATATTTTTTATTATAATATTATTATGATAGATATTTTGCATAAAATATAGCAAATGCAAAGTATCTATTATAATATTATTATGATAGATATTTTGCATTTGCTATATTTCAACTCAAATAATGTTTTTATAGTATTTTAAATCATATAGCTTTTTTAGTTTAAGCTGTACATCAAGTGTCCGGAATTACCCACCATCCAGGGCAACTGGATGCCCTAGATGGAAATTTTATGGACAGTGGATGGTGCCACCGTCCACCGTCTATAAAATTTCCATGCGTCACAAGTACCCTGAAGGTCACCTAAGACCTCTTGTTTTATCCTATTAAAAAATTTTTTTGAATTTGAAAGTAGTCGACTACACCTTTTCAAGATGTAATTAAGAAACACATCATGTAATTGAGAAAACGTTATATGTAATTGAGAAACACAACATGTAAATAAGAAGTCGTAACATGTAATTAAGAAACACAACATGTAATTGAGAAAACGTAAGATATAATTGAGAAATCATAATATGTAATTGAGAAACTGTAACTTGTAATTGAGAACACATAAATTAAAATAGCAAATTCACAGTCTAAGTTTGTAGGTTGTTACAAAAGGTCTTTTTGGACATGAATTTAAGTTATAATCTTAAATTTTGCTTTTGTATGCACAAGTAATAATAATGGAATTGAAAGATCGTTGTGTTATATGCCAATACACTATGACCCGAAAGTCTGTGATTAAGCTAAATCCGTGTCAACATTTATGTCACCAAATTTGTTTACGTCCAGTTCTGGAACAACCAGATTCAAGTTGTCCGATTTGTCGGCATGAAATACACACAACTGAACAAGTTGAAAGGAAACGTTACGTTTTATCTTCTCCAAATGACAGGAGAAGAGTTGTTGAATGTGCGGAGCGATTTGAAGATTGGGTGAATCTCGCGCAAACGCTAGGTATCAAATATAAGACAGCATACAATTGGGTTCGCAGCGGAAATTCAAATTTCATCGGAAAAGGAGGTTTTAAACCGAAAAAGTTGACCGAAGATCAAATCGAAGAAACATTAACATGGATTGAAAATGATTGTCAATTAACATTGGTGGCCATCAAAACAAAGATATTAAGACAATTTAACATAAACGTTAGCACAACAACAATTGCAAATTACCTCGAAGGCAGATTGTTCTCATTAAAAAAAGTGCACAAGGAGCCTTCTACAATGAACAGTTATGAAAACAAACAAAAAAGAGCTGAATATGTTAGAAACATCAACAAACATATCACAAATGGTCGTCAGATAGTTTGGTTGGATGAAACAAATTTTAACCTTTTTTGCAGAAAAACGCAAGGACGCGCGAGACAAGGAAAAAAAGCAATTATGAAAGTACCTGCTTCAAAAGGTTTAAACATACACTTGATCGCAGCTATTTTAACTACAAATGTCGTCATGATAGAAACTCGCTGGGGATCATTTAAAGCAGATTCCTGTAACGAGTGGATGTTGGCTGTATTTCACCAGTGGGTTACATTCGGGAATCGTTTGGAGGATTTGGTTGTCGTAACAGATAATGCTCCTTGTCACCCTTGTTTGCAAAGGGTGTTTGATAATTCACCAGCTCAGTTGTTACGTTTGGGACCTTACAGTCCAATGTTGATCCCGGTGGAAACGATCTGGTCCAAAATTAAAAGTAACGTTAAAAATGCAATTCGCATTCCACCTGTATTAGGTGACGGGATTGCGGAACAGCGCATGCAGTACTTAGAACGAATTGTAATTGAGGCGAAAAATACTATAATGGGAGGAGATTGTGCACGTGCGGTACAACACACAACCACGCACTATGCAACTATTTTAAATATGGAAGACGTACAAGTTGGTGCTTAAATGATCAATGAAGTGATTTTTAATTATATAATTTTTAATTATAATTTTTAATTGAATTATAAATTTTTCCCTAAAATGTTTTTAGTGTTTATTATGTTAAATTCATTGCCCAAAAATTATAAATTTTTCCCCTAAATTTTTCCCTAAAAAATTAAATTTACGCTACAAATCTTGCGTCATTTTTAAGTGCGTCATTTTATACGCTCCATTTTTTTACGCGCCATTTTTTTAAGCGCTATTTTACACTTACTCCTTTAAGGCGATATCTAAATTAAAATTTTCGTGTTCTCAATTACATCTTTCTATTTCTTAATTACAACTTACATTTTCTCAATTACATGTTACGATTCTTAATTACAATTTTCGTTTTCTAAATTACATCTTATGTTTCTTAATTACAACTTACGTTTTCTCAATTACATCTTACGTTTCTTAATTACAACTTTTGTTTTCTCAATTACATCTTACGATTCTTAATTACAATTTTTGTTTTCTCAATTACATTTTGAAAAGGTGTAGTACATTCTATAACTGTAAAAATTAGTAATTATTTAAAAAAATTAGTAAACATTTTAAAAGTAATTTTACTAATACAATTTGTTTTTTCAACAATAACTAAAGTAGTAAAGTAAAGCTAACTAAAGTAGTAAAGTTAAATGATGATCAAAAAATATTTTTGAATGATGGTGTAAATTTTTACCATAAAAAAGATTGCATGTTAAGTTCTTTCCATAAAAACAGTGGCGGATCTACAGTACTGCAGATTAGGCGGCCGCCTAAGGAGAAATATTATATTATAGTTAAGGTGTATCTTACAATACATTTTTTTAAAGTAAAAACTACGAAATTTTTATTTTCGAAATTTAAATTTTAACTTTTAATGAATTCATTAGGATTTTTTTCACGGTTTTGGATTTGAAACCGCAAAAATGAGCGAGATTGTTAAATATTATGATTGGCAAAATGGCTTTTGTATGCATGGCGAAACAAATTTCGCCTAATCTAAGGCGATTTAGTTAAAACTTGGCCGATGGGTTTTTATGTCTAAGGCCGCCTAATCTGAGGCGATCTGATAGGACGACTGAATAAGCACGAATTTCATAAGTGCGAACTGACTTAAGTGCGAATGGCGTAAGCGCGAGCTGGCATAAGCGCAAATTGGCGTATGAGCGAACTGGCTTAAGTGTGAAGCGTTGCAAAAACTGGCATAAGTGCAAACTGGCATATGTGCGAATTGGCATAAGTGCGCCAAAACATTTTGCAAAAATTGGCACAAGTGCGAATTTTTGTGCCAAATCAGTTAAAAAAACTGTCACACATGCGAACGGGCATAACTGCGAATTGGCATAACTGCGAATGAGTTAAAAAAACTGTCACACATGCAAACTGGCATAAGTGCGCTGAATAAATTTGCAAATATTGACATAAATGCGAATAGGCATAAGTGCGAACTGGCATTAGTGCGAAGCAGTAACAAAAACTGACAAAAGTGCGAACCGGTGTAACTGCGAATTGGCATAAGTGCGCTAAATAAATTTGCAAACATGGGCATTAGTGCGAATTGGCATAAGTGCGAAATGCTAACATGCACTTATGCCAATATTTGAAATTTTATTCGGCGTACTTATGCCAATTCGCAGTTATGCTAGTTCGCATTTATGCCAGTTTTTGTAACTGCTTCGCACTTATGCCAGTTCGCACTTATGTCGATTCGCACTTATGCCAATGTTTGCAAATTTGTTTGGCGCACTCATGCCAATTCGCACTTATGCCAGTTTGCACTTATGCCAATAGACCTTTCCCATAAATCGACAAAACCGCAATGCATTGTGGTAACTGTATTCATTTAAGGTGAAAAAGAGGCGTTTTTTGAAATTTTTTGAAAATTTTAAAAACTATATTTTTGAGATCATTAGGGTGTTATTATTTGTGGAAACTTGGTTTGATTTTAAAAAAAACTTATGCATTCATGCAAAATTTACCCTTCTAGATAAAGGTGTTTGAGTTCTTAGGCCATAGCAACCGCCTTAGCAACGCTTTTTTTCAAATATCTTTGGATCAAAACCTGATCGTTTTCACCTAAAAGGCTTCTTTTTATTTTTTTAAATATCTCTATTAATTCAGTTTATAAGCTATACACTGAAGCCTCAAAAACCGTTTTCAACTCAGAGCTTTTAAATTGGTAAGCGAAAGATACTATGACTCAAAATGAGGTTTTGATTTTTTTAAAAACGAAGACCAGATATATTACTGAATTGGGGAGAAATGTAGGAGAGTGCTTCTACATTGACTAATTTAGGGATAACATGCAAGGGAATGCTGCTACATCGGCTGAGGGTTTGGGTTAGGACAGGTATAGATCAATCGATGTAGCAGCACTCTCCTACATTTCTCCTCAAATCAGTAATATATCTGGTCTTCGTTTTTTAAAAAAATCAAAACCTCATTTTGAGTCATAGTATCTTTCGCTTACCTTTTAAATTAGGGTTGTGTTATAGATTCTTACTGAATTGGGTTATAGATTCTTATATCCTTCAGTTAAAATATATATATATATTTTAATTAACAAAGCTATTTTTTTATTGGAAAGGGTTCTGAAAAAAGATATAAAAATTTACGATCAAGAAAAAGAAAAGGATTTACCACAAGAGCTTTAAATGACAACACATCAACAACAGTAAACAATGAACTGAGTCAAAAGAGATCTGATTTAAAATCAGCGTCTGGAAAAAAATTAAATGTTTCATTTTCTGATAATGATACTCCAATTGCCACCCCTGGATGCAATTTTTTATAGACAGTGATCTTTTCATGTCTCTTATTAATGTAGTTGGACGATGCCCTGTTTGTATTGCAGCAGTAGACATTGAACATATTTTATCAAATAAAATGGGTCTTGCCCAGTTTTTTAATATTTCATGCACCGAATGTAATTGGAAAATAATATTTTGTTATTCAAAAGAGTGCAGTAAATTAAAGTCTACTTCCAGAAAAAAAAGTTTTGAAATTAATATACAAACAATTGCTGCATTTAGAGATATGTCAAGGTTTTAGTGCAATAAAACATTTTGTTCTTGCATGAATATGGCATATTCACCAATGGCCAAAACAACATATAATGAAATTAATAGCGAGTTGCATAAGGCCTACATACAAACAGCACAAGAGTCAATGAAAGAAACTACCAAACAAATACATTTTAATTAAACTGTAGATGATTCTGTTGTTATTGATGCTAAAGTTAGTGGTGACGGTGCTTGGCAAAAAAGAGGATACTCTTCCTTGAATGGTGTAGTTACACTAATTTCGGAGGGAAAATGCATCGATACTGAAGTGTTATCTAAAAAATGTAGGAACTAAAAAAAGTGAATGTAGATGCATATAATAACTGGAAAGAAACTCATGTATGTTCAATAAATCACATTGGCAGTGCTGGAACTATGGAAGTTGTAGGAATGAAAAGAATGTTTGCACATTCTGTACGTCTTCACTAAGATTCATTCTGTACATCTTCACACATTTTTTATTGGAGATGGTGATACAAAATCCTTTGAATATGTAAATCAGATCCATATCCAGGTCATAGCATTACCAAAGGAGAATGTATAGGACATGTCCAAAAACGTGTTGGAACACTACTGCGTAAACTTAAAGCTGATTACAAGGGAAAAAAGTTGACTGATGGTAAAAGCGGTGAGACTCAGAATGTCAATGAGTCTTTGAACAATTTAATATGGACATGGTGCCCAAAAAGGGTATACATTAGAAATGATGTTTTTAAAACTACAGTTGCATCTGCTGTTATTGCATACAATGACTGTGCCCAAGTACTGCTTCCAGTTTTTAATAAACTGGGCATAGACAATGGGTATTTCACTAAAGAAGGTTTTAGATTATCTGATATTTGTCGTGTCAAACAATCTGAGAAAAAGTCAACTAGCTCAGTAAAACAAAGAAGAAAGAAACTTCTTTCAATTAGAAAAGGTCATAATGATAAAAAATGAACTTGAGAAAGGAGAGACATGCTAGTGGAGCATTTTAATTTGGTTTTTGAGTTTTATTGTTTCATTTAATTTAATTTTTTTTTTTTTTAAGGTTTTTCTTGCCTTTAATTTTTCACAATTTTTGTGGTCTTTTAACAAAAATAACTTTTGATTGGATAAAGCTACTAAGCTGAATTTTTTTTTTGGTGTTACATTGTTCTATTTAGAGTGTTCTGAGCGAAGCACTTTTTGAATTTTTTTAAAAACATAGCTAGCAGTGCTATTTTTACATAAACATATTTTACTTTTTTTGAAATTTGAAGTTTGACAGTGAACCTGGCGCGTTTAAAAAATTTTTTTAATTTTCTGTTTCACTCAGAACATAGTATTACTAATAAAGATTGCAAATAGAAAATTAAAAGTTATTGCTTCAAAAGTTATGACGGTTTTAAAGACATAAGCAATATAAATATTAAAAAAATTGTTTTAATTTTATACTAAACCATTAAAATATATGAGAAGTGTATGTTAGCAATAGAGGTGGGTGTGGTGGTGGTGGTTTGATACACCCTAGTATCAAAAACGACTTGATTTTATATTTATATCTTTACTAAAATGTGTAAAATTAGTATACAATATAAAATTATGTTATACAAGATCTTACGTATACAAGTGGTGTTTATATTACGGGTAGGGCGTATGCCCTCCCCCCCCCCCACCCATCCTAAAAAAAATAAATACAATTACTGTTTTCAAAATTTGAATAATAAATTTAAAATTGAAATTATGAAATTGGAAATAAATTTAAAAATAAATTCATATCAGACAACCATCAAATATGGAAGATGAATGTAAAACTCATAGTAGATATGTTGATGATGTTTTAAAGAGCAAAGAGGCATTCTAATGCCTCTTCCCTCTCTAACCTAATATTATTATTTAATTGGTTATATATTACTAAAAAAATTATAACTACTATTGTGAGGCTATAATTAAATCAATTGGCTATAAAAAACATGTCATCTTTATAACCAAGTATAGCAAATACCTATATTATTGTTTTTCATGTGATTCTCACATAAACAGAAGAACCACACAATATGGTTAACGAGCTAGTCTTTTTTTCGGTTAACAAATTTCCTGTTTCAAAATAAATAATAAATAAAATATTAACGTCAGGGTTAGGGTTATGGTGAAAATAAAAATTTAAACATTTTAGTAATTAAAGAGTTGTGGAAAACCTTTCTGGTTGAAACAGTACAGTACAATGCATCATTTATCTTAATTATTATTACATTAAATTAAATTAGTTTACTTTCAATAGGGATTTTTGTTTTAGAAAAAATTGTTATATTGTTAAAACTGTTATATTATTATTAGTAATATTGTTCAGGAAACTCTCCTGAACAATATTACTAAATAACTTGCACATTTTTATTTTTTGTTGTTCAAAATTGCAACTACGATTCCAGGCATGTGATTTAGACGGTTTGTGTAAATTTTGAACCAATTTTTAACAACTGGAATTTTTCTTATTTTTGTCCTAATTTACAGAATAGTTTTTATCTTTAATCAATCACCATTTAATCAACATTTAAAGTTAATGCTTCCTAACCTTACCCAACAGTATGTAATTTAAAATCATGAAATATTTTTTAAAAACTTTATAAATGTTTAAAAACAACTTTATTTTATTGTCATAATACTCTTTATCTTTTATGATTAAGTCTTCTGTAAATGAATGAAAATGTGGAAGGAAAAGCAGTTTGCTAATTGATTGTGTATTTTTCTGGCATACAACTTCAGTCGTTCAGCATAAAAAATCGTACACATGAATAGGAAGGAACCTTGACGTGGTTCATGTGCTTTAAACAAATGCCTTCCAGACAGGTACATTCTCACCCGTTGTATTGTGTGCATAAATGGTCAGAAATTTGATTTCTTTTGATTTTTTTTTTGTCTGAATTTAGTTATTACTCAATAAATCAAACTTTTTAAAATGTATTATTAAAATCCTATTTAATCTACTACTTGTTTTCAACGGTTTGTATTCTTCAAATTGGCTAAAAAAATTAAAAAATCAATAAAAAAAGGCTGGTGCTAATTGCCGATACAGATTGTGAAATACCTGGTTGATTAAGCCGATGTAGAATCTAGTTTTTATTTATAGAAAAAAATCCAAAACAATAATTTGGGAGGGAGCGATTTTCTTAAGTTAATTTTTTTTGAACTTCAGGCTTATATTGCCTTAACCAGTTTGGCATTAAATTTTTTTTTTGAAATTGCGTGCTAATCTTTATAAAAGACTGCAAACACCAAGTCTCAATTACAACAAAACAAATGATTTCAAATCGTGTTAATGGGGTGAATCTATAGGGGGAGCTATGGGGAGAAGCCGTAGGAAAAACCCTTCTGGTGCCAAGTAAAAACCATTTAAAAATATAAATCCAAGTTTTTGGGGAGTTCACAAATAGTAAATGGGGGAGGGGGCTTATTTGGTATCTGAGATTACTACTGTCTGAAATGAATTGTGTTTTAGCAATCGTGGCTCAGCGGTTAGAGCTTTGGATTCGTAATCTAAGGGTTGCAAGTTCGATCCCTACTCGAAGCACATAAACGTTATCGGAAGGTTAGAAACGGAGAGCCAACTTATAAATGCTATTCTCCTTGTGGCGGTGCTCTGTGACAAGACCATTAAGACTTCTTAGAGCACCTTAATAACAAAACAAAACAAAAAAGTTAAGAGGGGGGCGGGAGGCAGTAATATAAAAAAAATTGCCAAAGGAGAAATAAATCCTAGATCCACCCCTGAAAAAGGTTGCATTTCACGTTCTGTACTAGGTTGCAGTGCATCTAAAGCTAGATAACATCAACGTTATTACGTAAAATAATACGTTTTATCGTTATTGATAAAACGTATGTTAAGGAATTATGGCGTTCGAATCTATTTTGAATGTTGTCTATAAATATCAAAATAAATATCAAAAACCCTAAAAAGTTTTTTTGATTCTTTTCCGTCTGTGATACAGTTCTTTTTCACTCATGCTTAGGTTTAAAAGCATAAATTTGTTTATTGATTAGTTACAAATTAAACTTAAACTGAAGTTAAACTTCAATCATCCAATTTTTATTTTCTGAGTATTCTTATGTAGGTAAATAAATTAAATTTATGTGTTTAAACCACCTTCTTACTCATTTTGCATCTTTAAGTGCAACTTTCAATACTGTAGTCTATATTTGTCTAGCATCTGCCAAACATAAAACAAACATCATATGAAAGTTATTGTGGTACATAATAGGTAGCAATTAGCTGTTAATGTAAAACAACAATGTGTCCTTTAGACGGCCAATCAAATCAGAGAACTGCAAAGCTGTCATTTGTGCTAACACAGGATTTTACTAAAGTTTTAAATGATTGTGCATGGAATTTGTTTTCATTGTTTATTTAGGTGTTGCTATCCCCTTGTCTCTATAATCTTAAAAAATCATTGTTGGTATTCGAGCAAGTTCATTACAGAAGACACCTTAAATATTAGTTTTCCATTACCTGAAATTATTAACTGTGTATCTTTAGAAATTTGTGCGGCCGTGTCGCAGCGGTTAGAGCGCTTGCATTATAACCAGGAGATCCAGGTTTGAAAGGAGCTTTGGACATATTTTGCGTTACGGTAAGGAAGGAGGTGTGAACATCCTGGTTCCGCGGTGCTCCGTGACGAGAACGTTAGGACTTCTTAGTCTAAATAACAAATTAAAAAAAAAAAAGAAAAATTAAAATTCACATTTAGCGAACGCAAAAGTTATTTTCTAAAAAAAGACTAACGGTTAAAAAGTTTTTTCCTTAGGACCCAAAAAACTTAGCTGAATTTCTTTACTCATTATAGTAAAGCCATTTAAAATATTGAAATTTCTTTTATTTTTTTTTAAATCGTTCTGAAGGAAAAACTTTTTTACTTGCCAAGAAATAAAATTAATAGTAATAATAATAATTTTTAGAAAGTTTCAAACTATAAAGTAACTTAAATTTAGTAAATTATTATACATTATAATTACATAGTTTGTTATTATACTTAACTACATTCTTTGTTTGTTTATGATAAAAACAAAAAATTTAATAAATGTTTTGTTAAATTGAAACCGTTATTTTGAAGAGTTAGCGGATGCTTTCCTGATGGCAATAAAATTAATAAAAAATATATAATCTAATCAAATATTTTCTTATCAGACGAAGAATGAGCACGAAGTATTGCAGTAATACTATGGTCCCACAACATTTAATTAGAAAATGCCATGCCGTGTTTGATAGTTAGATACCAGGCTTTCTACCAAAAACAAAAAATAAAAAAAACAGAAATATTTACCCGCGATTCCTCTGAGTAACGGAAAACTATTTTGGATGATCTTTAGAGAGACTTGAAAGAGAAAACCTTGGAAAGTTTTGCCAGTTAGATCATTCAATTACAGTTTCTTTTTAACTAAACTTTATCTTTTATATGTTTTTACTACTTGTTATGTCAAATTTGTATTAATAAAATGAACTTGGAGGAAGTTCCTGCTCCTGAAGATTTGAAAGTTGACCTAAATAATGGCAACATTTCCAATAAAAGTACTTTTATTATTATTGTTAAACATATGTGGATATTTTATTATTATTGTTAAACATATATATATATATATATATATATATATATATATATATATATATATATATATATATATATATATATATATATATATATATATATATATATATATATATATATATATATATATATATATATATATTTTTTTATATATATATAAGTTTTTTCTGTTTTCCAATATTTAGTATGGTAAAAAAAGAAAAAAAACAATTTAATTAATTTTGTACATTGTTTATATTGTCATGTATTTATGTATATAAAAATGTTTAATTTGTTTATTTTTTTGCATTTTTTTCTGTCAATTTATTTGTTGTTTCTTTTTCTATATCTTGATATTTACTTTTGTTTTACTAATCTATGTAATGCATAATATAGGCTTTAATATTGTATGTAGTAGTGTATGTATATACTTTTTTATTTAAATTTGCCTTTATTTTGCTTTTTTATATTTTTCTGCAACAATTGTTTTCTATCACTCATAGAGTGATAGAAAACAATTATTGAGTCTCTATCCTTCTGAACTTATGTCATTAAATTTTTTTTTTTACATATTTTCTCACATCCTTATTTCATCCGTTCATTCTCTGTCTTTTTTTCATTCATTTTTCTTAGCGTTACTCCTGTATATTTTTGTTCTAATTCCAACTTTTTTAATATTGTTATTCCTTATACTTCTTTTTTTATTACTTGTATTAATGTACTTTAATATTTCCTTGTTTTAATATTTTTTTATTTTGTTTGTTTATTTTATTAAGGTGTCACTCAATTGACTAGTTTTTAACTATATGAGTGACACCCGAACCTAGTTAAATAAATTATGGTTAAGTTTGTAATTTTCGATTTTATGGTTAAATAAATGGATAAAAAAAACTACATATATATATATATATATATATATATATATATATATATATATATATATATATATATATATATATATATATATATATATATATATATACATATATATATACATATATATACAGGGTCTATTCTAGGAAAGAAAAATTTGAGCGGCAGTACCCCCGTTTTGGCGGTCTTTAGCGATCAATAAGCATTTTTTCTCAATATTTGCCGTAAAAACATAAAATAAAATGAAAAAAAAAGTCCTCAAATTTTAATTTAAGCGGAGCCCAAATACGGTAGATGCTGTCAAAAACGATCTAAAATAGCCCCTGGTATATATATATATATATATATATATATATATATATATATATATATATATATATATATATCCTTATAGTGTAGTCGAAAGAGACTTAGATGGTAAAAAAATTCTCCTTTGACTACAATTTTTTTACCTTGTCTCTTTAGCTGCATTTTGTTGTCGTCGAAATGTCAAAGCAATTAAATTAATGCGGGAGTACATTAAATTTTATTGTTTTTAAAAAAACCCGCAATAATAATGACTAGAAAGTTTTTTTAATAAGTGATGTTTTTGTTTTATTAAAAAACATTTTTAAAACATGCGTAAGTGTTGCTATATCGACTATCTTATAGCCTGACTTGCAACAGAGTGCTGCTACATCGACTGACAAATAGCCTGACTCGCAAGGGAGTGCTGCTACATCAACTGACAAATAGCCTGACTCGCAAGGGAGTGCTGCTACATTGACTGAGGGTTTGGTTTGGGCAGGCAGTCTATCATTAAAAAAAATATTTTTTTTTAAAGTTTTTTAACATTTTCTGGTCAGGCTTATTAACGCACTCTTTATGGGAAAAACTTTGTGACTACCATGCAAGACTATATATATATAAGAATATATATATATATATATATATATAAGAATATATATATATATATATATATAAGAATATATATATATATATAAGAATATATATATATATATATATATATATATATATATATATATATATATATATATATATATATATATAAGAATATATATATATATATGTAAGAATATATATATATATATAAGAATATATATATATATATATATATATATATATATATATATATATATATATATATATATATATATATATATATCAGGCCTTGTTACGAGATTTCGCTGCGTAGCGGAAAAGCGAAACGTGAATAAATGTAACTTTACTCAATAAAGATATTAACATTGTTAAAAGTTAAATTACGTCAGTTGCGTTTTTACTTCATTGTAATTAGATTTAAAATGACATTAAAAACTATTGTTAGTCTTTGAAACAAAATAGCTTTTAATTGAACAATATTGTTATAAAAAAAAACTAAAGTTTCAATGTTGATTAAAAAAAACTCTTCTTGTATTAAAATCTTATACTTATTTAAACTTAATTTTTTTGCTTTCAAACATTCGTTTTATGGTTGTTGTTTTTTTAAATATTTTTTTTTTAAATAATTTAAATTTAACACTTGTTTATGGTTGATTTTCTTAAAAGGATTCAAATGTACTTACAACTAAACGCAGAGATTGGGTTTTCCCCTTTTTAAAAAAACGATTGCACTAACTGGTTTTGATAAAATAAATAATGTAAAAAAACGAAATTTACTGCTTTTCGGCTTTATTTTATTTTATTTCCATTAAAATATTTCATTTTTATGTACAGTGAAACCTAATATATTTTTATTATTTTTTTACTCAATTTAAAAAAAAATAAAAAATAGTGTTTTCGGGTTTTAAGATGTTATAAGCAGAGTTTGTTTTTAACAAACATCATTATAATTTTGAAATTTATGTATCTTTTATTTATAGCTCTAGTACTAGTTTTGTTTTTAAAATAAAATAAATATAAGTTGGGCTTTTTAAGAGTTTATTTACTGATCAGTTATTTTAAATAAGTTTGAATTTTGGTTTGTTTTATAAAAATTTTTTTTTGGCAAACAGCTAAGGGAAAACCCAAACATAACATTTATAACTCGAGTTTAAAAGAACTTTTTTGTATTGATGTTATTTATTAACTTGTAGTTATAAAATGAATAACGCGCTTCTGTAAGTAATGAATGAAACTGTAAAATAATGGAAAAATAAAGAAACTGGAAAATAATGTGCTTTTGTTCAGCGCATTATTCAGACTAGTATTTGAAACTGGAACTTACCTGAAACTTAACTGAAATTAAAATAAAGTTTTATGTAATACGAACATTTTAAAGTAACTTGAATTAAATTTATTAAATCTTTTTTTACTTTAGAAATTTTATTATAAAAAAAAAAAAAAATTGTAAGGTATAACCTGACTAAGGAATAGTTAGATTTCATTGCTTAACTATCAAATTATCTTGAAGTTAACATACCCAACCTAAATAATCCTAATAATGTGTAGGTGCTTCTGATCAAAGTTTGATCTCTTTAAAACTATTATCTCATTCTTCTTCATCAGAATCCCCCTATCATTGCACCTCTTACAACTACCATAAAGCTGACTGGGACTTTTTCCTTGATTTGTGATGGCCCTTGGGTAGAAATCTTTCGTCTTCATGCTGACAAATGTGCTTCTCATAACTTTGAGAATTTAGGCTGGCATGGAATCTTTTATTACCTCCAGGTTCCTCACTCTTCTCCATAGTTTTCCTTACACTGTGCTGCTGCAATTTCCAATCAAATCGTTATTTCCATATCTATCAACAAAACAATTATTTCAATTATCTCTATAAATCTCAAGTCCGACCTTGTATGGAATACTGTTGCCATATCTGGGGCGAATCTTGTATTGATGCCCTTTCTCTTTTAGACAAGGTGCAAAAATGCATTGTTAACATAGTTGGATCTGCTCTTGCAGCAAACCTCCAACCATTATCACATTGTCATAATGTTGTTTCTCTTTCTCTTTTCTACAAATACCATAATGGGCGCTACTCTAAAAAGCTAGCAAGATGCTAGCTATTAGAGTAATGCCCATTATAGTATTTTATATTCTTTGTGCCCTCTACTAAAATTCATTCTTCTGTTACTCATAATTCAATAAGGCCTTTTTCTGTGACTGTTCCTAAGTGCTCTAAAAACTCTTATTCATCTAGTTTTTCTCCTCCAACATCAGTTCTTTGGAATTCGCTTGCTTCATCTTGCTTTCCTGATTCATATAATATGCGATTTTTTCAGTCGTCTGTTAATCGTTTTCTTGCTCTGCAAACTTCGTCCCTTCTCTTCCAGTAACTTCTAACTCTAATAGTGGTTGCTTTTTTGAAGTGAAGGTGTTAAAAAAAAAATCCATATATTATATAAGAAAAACTTGCTTTTTTCTTATATAATATATGGATTATGATATGATATATATAATAATATATGGACATGATAAGATATAATATGTGAATTTCAGGGATAGCAGCAGCTTTATTTGAGATAATTCTTAAACAGTTAATTATATGTTTTATGTGTAAAATAGCTTGTTACAACTTAAAAATGGTTTTTTGTGCAGGTTTTTTTTTTTTTTTCAATTTTTCAATTTTTTAATTAAAAGTAGGAAAATGTTAAATTTTAATTTAACATTTTCCTAATTTTAAGCTATTTTAATTTTAATTGGCTTCTATCAAAGTTTTAGGAATTAAATTTGTTCTTTTTCAAAGTTTTTTTCAAAGTATTTAGGAAAATGGATCTCAGTTTCCAAAAACTTCTGATTTATTTAACTGCTGATTTATTTTCCTTAATATGGGTATTCAAAAACTTATAATATTTTATACTTACTTTATAGCTGATTTGTTGGATGAAAAGTCTTTAGTGGAATCAAATAATAAGTATGTTTACACAAAGGTAACTAAATTTTATATATTTATGTAGCCATTTGCTATCTTATAAACCATTGTAGTTTTTCAAAAGGTCTAGTGTATATAATTAAAATTTTTTTATAAATATCTTTACTTCCAACAAGGCTGCAAGTGACTACTATCAGAGTATGAGGTTACAGGAAGAGTAAATATAAAGTTTATAAAACAACATAACGATTGTCAGATGACTTTAACGATTGCATATTATATGAATCAGGAAGAAGGGAGCAAATTCCAAAAAACTGATATTTAGAAAAAAAAAAGCTAGGTGAATAAGAATTTTCTGAGTACTTAGGAATAGTCACAGAAAATGGATGAGATTTAATTGAATGTTGATTGAGTAACACGAGAATGAATTTCGGTAGATGGCATAAGAGGCGCTAGCTGTTTAGAGCATCGCCCATTATAGTATTTATAGAAAAGAGAAAGAGAAGTAACATTACTATGATGTGACACTGGTTGAAGGTTGGCTGCAAGAGAAGGTCATTGACAGTTCATAGGTTAAGAAAATAGCATGGTAGTTCTATTTCGAGCCTGGGATCAAAATTACCCAAAATAGTTACTTTCAAATAGTTGTCAAAAAGTATAATTTAGTATAGAATAGTTTTTTAAATCAACAATAAGTTAATAATAATCTTTGGTTTGAGTTTTTTGTTTTTTAATTTTTTTAATACATTTTATACATCTTCCCAAGGCAAACTTGGTGCGCACTTTACTAGATATAGACTACTGTGGTCATAAAGACTACTCATTTTTGTAACTTTTTATGCTCAATAGCAAACATAAAGTAACATAATAATTTTAAGAAATAATTAATTTGTAGAACAGAAGTATTTTAGATTTTGTGTTTTAATAGGATGAAATGCTACAACTTCGTTCTTCTATGAAAGCAATTCCAAAACCATGTTGCTTAGATGAAGATTTTTTTACAAGGTATGTTGTTTTATATTGATATTAGTAAAATCTAAGTAAAATTTTCAACAGAAATCAAAATACTTTTTAATTTCAATTTACTTTTTACTTTGACTTGAAAAATTTTAAGCATATTTTTTAGAAATAATTAACAGAGTACAATTCTTATTATTAAAAAACTGAATGCTTTTTTTTTCTATTAAGTAGGTTGATTGATTAAAAAATTGGTTGCTTGTTTAGAAAGCTGTAAATTCTGAGTCACCAAAATATATAGCCTAGAGAATATTTTTTATAATAATGATATTTAAGAAGAAGAAAACTACACAAATAAAAGTTTTTTGAGCATCGTGGTTACAGTAAAAGTTTGCGACTTGATGATGATGCACAAAATTATGAGATTGAGTTTTTGTTGATGGAACATGTGATGATAGCTCATTTAAGTAGTGACCATAGTACCATTTGTAGAAAAAAGAGATACAAATTTACAACAAGTGGACAGGTTCAAGCCTAGCAAATGATAGGTTCATCAAGCCTTCCCAGGAAAGGCGTGCGGTTTTTCGTCTCCTATGACCACACACGAGTATATTATTTTAGAAAATGTGAACACAGCTGTTTGCAAGTTTTATAGTAATGCTGAAAAAGTTTCAAAAACAAAACAAAACTAAACTAACAAAATAAAAAGAGATTGAAATAGAAAAAAATAAAAAACAAATTAATAATTTAAATAATTTGTGTACTGTTTTTATTTTTGTTTCCTTAGAGTTACATTCAGCAACAAAATTAGATAAGGCGAAGCAAAAAAAAAAAACAGTTTGAAGTCTACAATAAAAAGAATGATTTTCCTTTTCTTAATGTTTTTGAAGAGGATAGCAAAAATACAAATTGCAATGGGTTTGTAAAATTTATTTGTATAATTTTAATGTAACAACAAGGGTTGAATTAAGCGAATGCAAAACGCAAAATCTGGAAAAATATCTAGTATTCAAAATTTTAGTTTATACAAAACTGTGTTCCTTGTTTTTAAGGGGAGAATCAACTTAAATTTGTTAGCGAAAAAATAAAACAATAAACTTATGATTACAAAAGTAATAACACTCTAGTCACTAACTGCATTACAAAAGTAATAACACTATAATAATGTTATTACTTTTATAACGCACTTATAACTTTTAAAATTCATTCTTTGTTCAAGCAACATTAGTATTCCCAAATTTTAGTTGAAGTAGAAAAATATCTAGAAGAATAAAGTGGATGTTCAAATAATATTAAAACTTAAATAACTTATAAAAACATATCGTATTTAAAGTTTAGCATTATGAAAAATGTTACAAATGGACAGTTGAAACGCGCGTCAATTTTAAAATTAACCAATAAAATTTTTTTATTGTTTGATTTTAAAATTAATGCACGTTTTTACATAATGTTTTTCATAATGCTATACTTTTCATAAAGTACTTTTTTATAACGTTGTTTAAGTGATCTGTGAACGTTCCTGAAATTTTTAATAATATTTAAATATCCGCTTTATTTTTCCTAGATGCTTTTCTACTTTAATAAATGTTTGGAATTAAAAATGTTGTTTAAACAAAGAATAAACTTTAAAAGTAATAAGTGCTTTATAAATGTAATAACACTATTATAGTTTTATTACTTTTATAATGCAGTTAGTGACTAGAGTGTTATTACTTTTCTAATCGTAAGTTTATTGTTTTGACGATACATATTTTCTCTTTCCTCTTTAAAAGAAAAAACATATAAAGTATGGGAAAGTCATCCTTTTTAATGCCTGAAACCGTTTTTTTTTCTTCAATTTTATTGCCGATAACTGAATTTTGTTGTCGATAATTTAACCACTAAAAAAAAACAAAAATAAAAGCACAACACAAATTTAAACTATTATTATTATTGTTTTCTATATAAGTTTACTTTAATTTCTTATGTAGTTATTAAATTTAAAACAATTTTTCAGTAACGCAAATAATATAACTTGCGCAAACGGCTGTGATCACGTTCTTTAACTTGAAAAATGTTTTCGTAATCGTACAAGACGAAAAACTGCACGCCTTTCCTGGGAATGCTTGATTCATAAAAGTAAAGATTAGAATCAACATTTAGAGTATGACAAGCACAATTAAGTGATGAATTCACTAGATACCAATAGGGGGTCCAAAATTCTATATTTCTTGTTTAACCAGTTATTCTTAATTTTTTGACAAAAATTCAAAAAACAATTCAGTTTTTAGATATTTTTAAAGATATAAAAAATAAAAGTCTTTGTAATTGTTTTTTGGCGTATAAAGTTACTTAACTTTTCTTTCAAATTTATGCTATTTAAATTTTGATTGGATAAATTTGATTTTTAATCGTTGCGTTTTAGGAAGAAAAAAAGATTTTATCTGAAGTTTTTTTCTGAACAAAACTTTTTAAGAAGTCCATAATAGCTAGTTAAAAAAAAGTTCTAGAAGCAGTTACTAAGTATACCTCAAAGAGATTAAATGATTGTATCATTCTTGCTAGAGTATTTTGGCAAAAGTTAGCCTCAGTTCTTCAAAAAGGAGGAAAGTACTATGTGTTTGGTTGATGATGGAATATGATGAGTATTAACTTTCTAATTAAGTTGTTGGAGTTGATAAAGTAATTACAATTGACCTTAAACTTTAGCATCGGTGTACAACAACAGGCTTTGGAAAAAAACCATTTAATTTTAACAGTGGATGTTAACTTTTTTATTTAAACCATATAAAAAATGAAGGTTCGTGGAGTTGAAAAATATTTTGGAAAATTATTGTTTGATTATTTGTCCAAAAAGTTGAAAACTATGATAACTATGAAATATAGTTAAAACCAGCTACAAAAACAAATAAATAACAACAGAAGAGCAGCAAACTTTACATTAGGTGTGCAAGAGGAGTTCAATTTAATTTGATTAAAGTTACAAGTGGGCCCATTAAACTGTGAACTAGACTTTATTGAATTAGATAAAGATATGTTAAAATAAAAAAAAAAGATTGAGGAATGAGGTTCTTTATTTTAGGGATACAAGTAGGTCATTGTCACGGATGTCTACTCTAAATACATGGTAGTTGATTTTCAAATGCTAAATTTAGTTATTTTGTAATGTGCAGTAAATGATTTAAATTTCAACCCTTTACGCATATAAAAATCAAAAATTTCTTTTCTACAGCCAAGTAATCAAATAATTCTACAAAATTGACATGTTTAGCAACAATTGTTTTTTATTTTTCATATATCATTCTTTATTTACATTTTATAGGGATGAAATAATTTGTTTACAATTACAGTCACAATTCTTTGTTTTACATTTTATTAATGTATTCTATCTCATGATACTATCTTCTGAATTTTATCAAAAATGTTGTTTTTAAACATAGATGAGTTTTTTCGGGAAATTCCTGGAATTCCAGAAATTCACTTTTCATTTTTTTCAAAACACCTTTCATTTTTCCAGAAATTTCTGGATGTTTTTTGATATTAATTTGAAAAAAAATTAATATATTTTTACATAAAATTTTACATACGACAACTTTTGCATTTAAACAAATATGTTTTCTATAATTAAAATTTTCATGAGATCACTTTTTGTAACAATTTTTTTTCTTTTTTTTTTTTGCTTTTTAATTCATTCAAACTTTTTTGAATATTAGAAATTCCTTTTTGTAAAAAGTTATATAATCTAAATTCCGTTTGTCAATTAAATACGATCAATTTTTAATAAAATAATTCTCCGGGATTTTCATAGAAAATTTTTTTTCGGGATTTTCATTAAGTCAAATACTCATCTATGTTTAAAGTATAAGATAAACAAATTAAGTGCAATTATATTCTTGAGGATAATCAAACTAATATCAGAGTTATTAATATTATATAAAAGTCATGACATTACACAACATTGTTCTTGTATTGGTTATATACATGAACAATGTTGGGCTGCCTTACATCAATTTTTATTTTCACTGAAAGATTATATCTGTGAACAGTGTGAAGTTGTTGAATGCTTACATATGAAGAAACTAAATTAACTGATTCTTTATTATACTTGGTGTAGTTAAGGCGATTTATAAGTTATTTGAGTTCTTTTATTTGGAATTAGCATGATTTTATTAGCGTATTATGTCCAAACAAGAGCTTTAGATGCTATAATTTTTATTGCTTCAAGTTTTTATGTTTAAAGAAACTTTTCTCTTTTTTATATAATTTTTAAAACTTTTTTATTTCCCCTAATTGTGAATTTAAGGAACATCATTTTTGAGTCTTAAGATCAACAGCGTTAACTTAATTTTAGTTAAAATTTTTTGAAAAAGTGCCTTAATCTACTTTAGATTCTAGCTCTAATCAGTTCTAGCACATATTAATTTAATATAATTGTCAAAACACAACATTTCTATTAAGTTTCACAAAAAATATCAAAATTCGGACCAAAAAAGCGCTTATAATTAAGAAAAATTGTCAATAAACAGATCATATTATAAAACTATGATGTTCATTTCACCTAAAAAGCGTATTTATTTAAAATCTTTTTCAAATTTGAACAAGCAATCGTGATTTTAAGGTTGTTTTGTTTTTTGTTTTTTTTTTAACAAAGAATCTTTGGTCTGGGTTTTTTTTACAAGCATTTTTATTTTATGTTAAGGCAAAATTTATCATTTTTAATTTTTTTTTGTCTTTTCATGATTCACAGAAATGATCATTTAACAGAAATATGTTCTAGTTAACAAAATATATAACAAATATACAGATACTATAATTATTAAAAATCGCCTTAACTTCACCGAGTACCAACAAATTTGAACTTTATTTGATTCTTTTTTAACTCAAAAATCAAAGGTTCCTCTATCTTGCTTTTTCAAATCTTTTTTAAACAACAACAGACATTTCTTCATTTGTTTATCTGTAATTGTTTTTACATAACTGATATTGCGCTTCCTTAATTTGGAACAAGCTTGTGAAGCAACCATTGTTTCATCAACTGTATGGAACTCCTCAAGTAAAGCTTTCTGAAAGTAGTTCTGGTATCCATGTTTGTAACTTCCATACATGGACATTACCTTTTTTTATCATTGTATATTTTCAAGTTGTTTACAAAATGTATATTTCCAAAAATTATAGGTCATAAATATATTTATAAACTTCTCAATATTTTTTTTTATGTTTTTTTTTTACCTTTTTGTTGCGCAATATAAATACTGCTTTCATTTGTTATGCTGTTTAACATCTCATCACTAATAAACAACATGAGATATTCAAAGGGTGTTGTTTCCACATCTGACGTTGGTCTCACTTGAGGCTCCTTGAAGGTTATGTCATCACAGGTTCAAAATTCTTAGTTTTTCAACTGTAAATAATTGGTTTATTCTTATTGATGTTAATACCTGTCTCTAAGATTCTCATATGGTCTTGCTCAGATGCTATATTTGCTGGAGGCTCATTATCTCTGGTTGTTTCATATTCATTCTTATGTTTTTCTTCAATAGCAGTGTTGGCTGCATCATTTCCAAAAACTCATCACATTCATCTGTGTCTTTAAAATTACTTCCCTCATCAAATACATAATTTAAAACATCGAAGACAGTTATTTATATTCATCTAGAAAAAAATAAGAACTTAAAAATACAGATAGATAAAGAACTCATTGTGTCAAGTTTAATACCTTTTATATGTAGTGATCAAAATTTATGCATATTTGTTAACAATAACAACAAAAAAAAACATGAAATAGTAAAGTTTTCCTTTACTCCTATTCTAAAAAAATTTTGATAAAACTAATTTAAAATAAAAGCAGATAAAATACTTTGTAAAACCATGACCACCATTTAAACATGTACTGTTTCAAAATGTTTCTAATTTAAAAATTGACCTAAATGAAAATAACTATTTATATGGAATCGAATGTCCACATATCATCTTTGCAAAAAAAGGTTTTTTCAGATAAAATAGTCTTGTAAACTTCTAAAAAAAAACTTGTCATTCTTAAAAAAACTTGTTTTAATGACATTTCTTGTAGTACTTGATAATTTATGTAATATATAAAACATAAAATACAGCTAAATGCTAAGTTTTGATTTAATTGTTTAATATTTCTGATTATTATAATCAGACTGAAATATTACATAAATAAATCAAAAATTAGTACTTAGCTGTATTTTATGTTTTATATTATAAAAAAATTAAATTTATTTTAGTTTCATTGTTACCTAGTCATATAGTTTTTGTTATCGCTTTAACATACTATTTTGTGCTGTTGGATGGTTTTTATTTATGCCAGAATCATTGTTTGATATTTTCTAGAAACAATTTATCAATTAGCGCCCTTTTAGGCGTTTTAAAGATTAGGAAACAGGCTTTTGTTAACATCATTTAGTAAAAAGTAATTTTGTTTTGTTAACATCATTTAGAGGTTTACTGTTCTAGATAAAGATCTTCCTACAATTACCTCAAAAATGATGTTTTATAAAATCTATTTTCTTCTAGGTAAGCTGCGCTTGCCATGAGTTAGGAATTGCTCTATTACCAAAGTGACATATTTTTCAATTAAATTAATTAAACCTTAGTTGATGCATTTGCCTCTCATGATCCTATGAAAAAATCAAATTATATGCAAAAATGACTTGAGAATTTGTTTTTATTCAATACATTAACAAAGTAGAGACCCTAATTAATAAAAAAAAGTTTTTATAATAGAAAAGTTTAATTAAGTGTGAATTCATTTTGTAAAAGTAAAACATGACTAAGTGACCCCACTTTACCCTATTCTTGATTTTATAATGAGAAAATTTCAATCTGTTATGTTTGGTTTGTGTTTTTTATAAAAATTTATTGTCCTTTATTATATGTAAAATTGATTTTACATATTAGATGTCCATTCTATTTTTAACTTTAGAAGTTGATTGTAATCAACCTCTGCAGTTGCATTAGCATCACAGTTTTTTTATGTTATTTTAGTTAAATTATGAAGTAAATTGAAAATCTTTCAGGTAAAAGAATGGAATGTAAATCTAGTACTAACTTGGTATACAAATATAGTAAAATCAAAAACAAAAAAGTGTACCAACTGATTGTAAAGCAGTAATTTCTTTAAAAGAATAATAGCTTATCATCAAACAGTTTAAATTAGTTAATTATGTATACGGCTATTCCACGTTGTCATGGCGTGACATTTGTCTTTTTTTGGGGGGGGGGGCAAGTATCAGATTTTAGCGCATTTAAAATTAAAAATTTTAAAATTAAAGATACTAAAAAATTTTCATATATATAACAGTTTTTAAAAACAAAATTATTTAGTTTGAATATTTTATAGACTTTTAGGTATACGCATTAAAAAGTTGCGTCATGACGTGACAAAAATTATCTAGCATTTTCTGTCATTAGAAGAAATGACAGTAGTTTAGCTCTTGTGGATATTTTAAAATATTTTTTTGTTATGTCTTGGATACTTAAAAGGTGTTATAATAGTTTCATAACATTTTAAAAATGTTTTATAATTTTAAATTATAACACACCACATAAATATATCAACTGAGTTTACGTCACACCGTGACGTCAAGGTGTGACCAGTACAAAATCTTTGAATATTAAGACAATAACATCATCAAAAAGACAGTTAAAACCAAAGAAACAATTTCTTCGGATTTTTATAAAATTGGTATAACAATAACGTTTAACAAAACAGTTTATTTAAAATAATTTCAAAAAAAGTATTGTAAAATTCAACTACTTTTTTTTATTAAATTTTATCTAGTTAACTAAGTATGATGCACTTGAATAAAGTTTCATTTCTATTTTATCCTTAAACTGTTTTAAGCAATGGGCACTAAATATTCCAGGCGTTTTACAAGCATTGTTAATGATGTCTCCAAGTTTTGTGCCATCAAAATCACTTATAATTTTTTCAGCAGCAACCATGAAAACGTTTACTTGACTTTCATCTCTGACAGCTTTGTAAAATGTTGTTGCGTCATTAATCAGAGCTTCTCTTCGAACAATTTTTTGTGTTGCTAATCTTTTTATGGTTGCTCCTATTGCATGGTCCTTTACCATGAGAGGTTGCAAAATAATTCCAGCAATTTTTGTGCTTGCTTTCAAGCCATGGAATTAAAGCTACTATGTAACAATTTTTAAATTGACTGCTAGGACCATCAGGGAAATATTGCAAGTACATCCTTTCTAATAAGGTTAGTTATTAAAAAGTCAATAATTAAATAACTGAATTTCTTGAATAGTTTAAATCATCAGAAATAATAACAGCTGATTTACAAGAGTCACCATGCCAGCTAACAGCAGTAAATAATGTTAATAATATTTTGTTCCAATGTGCTGACTAAACTTCATCCTGCCAGAAAGTTAAGAAGTTTTCTCAAAAGTCAACTTGTAACAAAACTGAGTCAAGATTTCTTTTTAAAACTTTTTTTTGGTTTTCATAACTCATTGATTGTTTTCCTTTTATAAAATAATGCAAAATTTAGGTAGCATTTGCACACATTGTTATTCAAAATTATGGCTTTGTTTTTTTTTATTGCTTTTTCGAGGAAATAAGTTCCATTAAGTTGCGTAACTTTCTCCCAAAGGTACCAGGTAATTTCTTTATCGTGGTTTTTTTCACCTAATTTGTATGTTTTGAGAAATAACTTTCTGTCCTTACAAGCTTCCACAAAGATTATTCCAAAAATTATCATTTTTCTTGTCACACACCAAAGTATTAGTAAAGCACACAAATAAAGGGGAATTTTTAAATCGATAAAATGTAATGCTTTGAGTGAAAAGATAATGTTTTCATGTTTTTGACATGAACAAACATTTTTAGGCATTAAGCCTGATAAAAGTATATGGCCTGGTCTCAAACTAGCAAACTTGGATTTACTGATTGAAAAATCAGTGTCTTCGTTTTTAAATATTTGATATGCTTCACTTAAATACATTGTTAAATACCTTTTTTGCATTTTCTTTTTTTCTTTATTACTTCTTAAAACCAGGCTTGGTCGGGAAGCGGGAGCGATCGCTCTCGATTGCTGACCACGTAAATAATATTTAGTTACGAAAAGCTGGCCAGATTTTTTAGTCGTTTTGAGAACAAGCTAAATAAATTACAATTAGAAAAAATATTTTCGAAACATTGCTCTTTTGTACTTTTTTTTATAAAATTAGGCGATGTCTTTTATATAAAGTAACAACTTGCGATTGTTTAAAAAAGAAACAAATGCACTTTATTTAGCAAAGTTCGCAAGTTTTAGTTTTATTTAAGCTAAATAATTTTATAAATAAAAAAGTTAATTTTTTCAATACATATTTTATGTTTCGCGTAGTTTGAAAAGTTTAACATATTTGAAGAGGAAGCGAAACTGCTTCACAATATCGCTGATGATGTTTAGTGAGTGGGCTTTTTAATTTTAATTAGTATTTAAAGCAGAAAAAAGTATAACGAGTTTCAAGGATGGCAACTTAAACGAAAATAATTAGAGTTGGTAAACCAATATATAGAAACTTTTCTTTATATCTAATTATTTGCTATATATATATTTGTGTTCTGTCGTGACCTCAGGCGCGGTGCTTGTTCATCTGCGAGTTACTTTGAATGCGTTGTTTGTGTTTAGTAACCAGAAACTTTTTATATGTTTGTTACATAATTAGTTTTCTTAACTATAACGATTATAACTTCATTGAAAACGCAATTATTTTTGTAAGTCTTTGTTTAAATCATAAAAATTGCTTTAAAAGATACATTACGATAAAAAACAGATACACAAAATTACATTTACATAAAGAATACATACTTTTTAAATAAAAAAATAAGAATATACTAATAAAATCTATAATTTATAATAAACTTTTGAAATTTTGACAGTTTAATATATATTTAAAATATTTATTTTTGTAAACAAATAATATAAATTTTTAAAACTTGCAAACTAGAAATCTCAAAACATAACAAATCGTGAATATGACAATTTCTAAAACATTTCAACAGGATACTCTAAAACTTTATTTTGCTAAGTCAGCGTATTTTTTGAACTAATAGAATTAGTTTCTTCGTTAATTTAGCGGGTTTTAAGTGTTCGCGAATATTTTTTTATTCTTTCGCACAAAGATGTTTTGAGAACATTCAAGTTTATTATGTTTTCATGTATGTCTGTAAAACAAAAATTTTTTGTTTCGTGCATAAACTTAAATGTTCTCAAAACGACTAAAAAACCTGGCCAGTTTTTCTCAACTAAATATAATTTCCGTGGTCAGTATTCGAGAGCGATCGCTCCCGCTTCCCGACCAAGCCTGCTTAAAACTATTGTATCTCTTACCCCAGGTTCCTGACGGGATATACCATCTTGTTCAAAAAAACTAATGACACATAGCTTCATTTCATGATTAAGAGCATTAGGTCCATGTGTTGGTTGCATATCTGGTAAATCTTTGTTAAACTGAGTTGCAAGTTGTTTAACAACAGTTGCTTTTTTAAGAGGAGAAGTTGGAAGAGCTTAACAGCTTTACCAAGTGTACAAGATGATTTGTAAGCAGGAGAGATATTAGATGTTATTTTAGATGAAGAAACTCTAAACTTTTTTTTTTCTTAATTTGTCCTTTAAATGTGCTAATTCAACATTAGAATTTCGTTTTTCCTTTTTCAGTATCGAGTCCTTTTCCTTTATAAAATCCGGACCAAATTTTTGCATTTGTCTATCTCTATACTTTCTCTGGCGTTCAGCATGTGTCAGAGGCATTTTCATTACTTTCAACAAAGAAATAAACAATTTGTTTGTGAAAGTTTACTTTTTATAAGAATTGTATAAATAATAAACATTCAGAATAACTTCAGCAATGGCGCAACAAAATTTAAGAAAAATTAAATAACAAAGGTGTTGGTAAAATGTTTACATATTTACAGGTACACCTACAAGTTTAATTTTAAAAAACAATGTTAGTTATATTAAAGGAAGTTTCAAAACTTATCCACAAATGAAAATACTACAAATGTTAAACCAACATGTTTTTTGCATAACATTTTTATAAAAATTAGTCTTTTAAAAATTTAATTTTAAAAAATCCCAAGCCGTGTCACAACGTGACATAAACTTGAGACACATATAACAAAAACTAAAAATATTTTAGTTTAAATATCTATTGATATTTATTGGCCTATTTTAGTTAAAAGTAATTTATAAATATTTATTTAAAATAAATAAATGTTCTTATGCTAGAATGAAAAATGTTACTATTAGTATCACGGCGTGACATATCACAGAGTGACAACCTTAAAGAAGACCAAATAGAAATTTTTTCAGTGAAAGACTATTTAATTATTATGATAAATTTTCAATTTGAAAAGCAAGAGCCCCATCTATATTTTGTGTGAGACAAATCTACATAATAATTTTAAAAAGTTTCAAAAAAAAAGGTTTCAAAATGATTTACTAGAAAAATAATTTATATTCAAAGTCTAAAAAGTTTTGTTTAAAGTTTGAGCATCAAATCCTAAAATTCTTTGAAAACCAGTTCTACATGTTACATGTTTTTAGAAACTACAAACCTTTAACTTTTGAATGATACATTTAGTTTTTTATTTTCTAGGATTTGAAATTTATATTAAACTTTTTGTACAACGTGGAATAGCCCTATACAGGCTTGTTCAGGAAGCGGGTGCGATCACACTCAATAATTGACCACGGAAATAATATTTAGAAAAGCCGGCAAATTTTTTTGAAATGTCGCTCTTTTATAATTCTTTATAAAATTAAGCCACATTTTTTATATAAAGTAACAACTTACTATTAATGATTGTTTAATTAGGAAACAAATGTTCTTCAATTTATCAAAGAGTATATATAATTTTTATTTATATACTTATGTCTTATTTCCAGTGCTGGATTGAGGAGATAGGAGGGGGAGTGGAAGGGCTATAGCCTTGGGACTCACAATGTTATGGGCCGCGAAATAGTCAAGAGGACCATTAGGTATTTTTTTCGGTCATTTTTATGCTGTGACACTAATAAAGGCCGCCAAAATAATGCAGTCCCCGGCCCTAAAAAAGTCCAACAAGATTCAACCAATAAAACTAATGCTAGGTGATTTATTTATTTTAAAAAAAGTTTTTTTCAATAACTGTTTTATGCTTCGCGTAGTTTGAAAAGTTTAACACATTTAAAACAATTTTTCTTAGTAAGATGAACAAATGAAATATTTAAATCATTGAGAAATTAATGTAGAAATTCAATTAGCTAAATAGAAATTAACTAAAAACGTTAAATTACTATGTGAGGAGGAAGTGGAACTGCTTCACAATTCCACTGATGATGTTTAGTGAGTGGGCTTCATAATTTTAATTAGTATTTAAAACAAAAAAAAAGTAACTTTAAGTTTAAGTGTAACGAGTTTGTAAGAATGGCTGAAAGAATGGCTGAAGCAAAAATAATTGAAGTTAGTAAACCAATTTCAAAGAACTTAAAAACTTTTCTTTTTTTGGGGAAAGAATCATTTATCGGGTACACTGAGGAAAATAGATTAATGATTAAAATTATTTGTATTAACTTTGATGATTAATAATAATTTCATTGAAAATGCAGTTATTATTGAAAGTATTTTTGTTTACAAAATCAATCGCACAAATTGCTTTAAAAGATTACATTTGAATAAAATACACATACATAAAATTACATGTATAAAAAATACATACATAAAAATACATTATATACATAAAAAATACATACATAAAAATACATTATATACATAAAAATATATTATATACATAAAAAATACATTACATACATAAAAAATACATCCCTTATATAAAAAATAAGAATATACCAATAAAATCTATAATATATTCACAAAACATTGACAAGTTAAAAAAGATAAATTTAAAATATTTATTTTTGTAAACAAATAATGTTCGTTTAAAACATTTATAGCTTTGTAGATTTGGCTCTGAGGCTTAAAATAATAGTTTGTTTGATATTCTTAAATTAATTTATGCTAGAAATCTCAACGAAAATATAACAAAACTCAAATAAATACAATTTTTAAAAATATTTCAACAGAATACTCTAGAAATTTTGGCTAGTATTATTTGAACCAATAGAGTTGTTCGTAGATTTGGCTGGTTTTTTGCAACTAAATATTATTTCTGTGGTCAGTTATCAAGTGCGATTGCACCCGCTTCCTGACCAAGCCTGTGTATACATAATCAGAAAAAAGTTTTTTATTTAATAAAATAGTTTTGTTTTAATAGAATAGTTTTGTTCTAATTTTCATAAAATTATTCTGTGATTCAAAGTCAAATTATTCTTATAATCATTCAAGATAAGTACAAACTTATCTTGGTTTTGGTCATATAATAGTTTTATTGAATTTCCACTTTTTCTTTATTAATAAACTTCTACACATCTAATCATTGACTTTTTCATTTTTTTATTATATAAAATGTTATTGTTATAGTTAATTTTTTTAAGAGAGGGAATTTGGGATCCTGAAGCATGGCATAAATCAAGTACATCCAGATCTGAATCTCCCATTGTTGAATGTAAATTGGCTTCTGAAGGCAAAAAAATTCAAGTGTAAGTTTTTTGTTTTTCTGAAGGCAAAAAAATTCAAGTGTAAGTTTATAGAAAATATTTATTGTAATAATTAACTAAATAGTACTTATTGAATGATTAGGGATCAAATTGAATTAGCTCCTCGTAGAAAGAGTTTTCATCAGGGTTGTCAAGTACGTTCAACCACTGAAACTTGCCAAGTTCGTCCAACTACTGATAGAATAGAAAAATCTGTCTCACGAACTATATTTGAAAAAAAGTCACGTTTAACTGGAAGAGCTTCGGCTCAGCGCAAGTCTTTAGAAAGTAAATATAGAGAGCAAAATGATGAAAAGCATGATAAAAAAACCCATTGGGATATAAAACATGAAAGTACAGGACTTTATAAGGAAAATCGTACTGACGAAAAATTTAAAGACAGCCATCGAGACAGGTTTGAAAAAAGCGGTGAAAAGGCTGTTACAAGAGATCGAACTGAAATAACAAAAAAAGAAAAAAGAGAAGAAAAAGAAGCAAAAGAACGTCCTTTAAAAAATGAAAAAGATAGCCAGGTTTGCTGTATTTTATTAGATTTTTTGCCTTTTTTTTTTTTAATATATTTATATCTTTATTCGTATGGTTAAAAATGGCAATCATTTGAGTAGTTTTGCATTTTTAAAGTTCAAGTATTTTAGTTTGTTAAAAAGGATATATTTATAAAGTTCAAGTATTTTAGTTTGTTAAAAAGGATATATTGCTTAACAATATAAAAAATTTATTTGTTATTTTCAAAAATTTCTTATGTAAGTCAAAAAGTATTTTATAAAAGAGATCTAGAATAACTTGCTCTAAAGGTATTGTATCTTTTTTATTATATAATTTTTGAATTATGTTGATATTTTATTAATTAAGATTACCACTCACGTTTTTTGAACCTTCAGTTATTTATTTTAACTGTGTTTTTTATATATTATACTTAAATTAACTGGTGTTAAAACAAACAATAAATTGAATTATATAAGTTTTGACTGTTATAATTTTTGCAGTTATAAATTTATTGTTTTGTCTTTTCATAAATTTTCCCAATATGGTAAATTGACCCTTTCATTAAAGCAATGTTCACATCTTTCCATGGGAATGATAAAATTAAGAATAGACCATAAATATTTACAGATATCACATTTAGCGATCATTTAGTTTGTGCCTTGATGAATGGTTGTCACCAGATCTACTTTTACAATATTAGTTATTTTCTATTACCTTTTAAAGTGTTTTAGCCTAAATTTGGCCATATCTTTTTGGGTATTTTTTTATAGGATTCCAGAATTTATGTTTTGAAATAATCTTTAGACTTGAAGTAGCCCCACAAGAATAGGTCTGTAGTTGTTAAGTGAGGTAATTGTTTATGCCAATTAATTTCCAATGGCACAAAAAAAATTGTTGAAATAATAAATGTCCCTTATACATTTACATGTGGGTGTGTGTAGGTATTGTCAATAGATAAGTTTAATGGTTTGAATTTTTTATTTCTGTGTAAATTTTTAAATAGATATATTTTTGTGTTTATAGAAATACGGCTCAAAAGGTGGCAAATATCGTTTGTCTGAAAATGGTAAAATTATTTCTTTTAGTCTTTAAAATTCATAACTTATGTAACATTTTAAATTTTACTTTTATGTTGACAACTTTTTGAAGATATCTAATCAAATTTAATGGTATATATTATAATACCTTTGCATACTTACCTTAATAGTTAATCATTCAAGCACTTCTACTTTGATAAATGTGTGTGTGTGTGTGTGTGTGTGTGTGTGTGTGTGTGTGTGTAAAGAGAGAGAGATTCATACATACATTCATACATACATACATACATACATACATACATACATACATACATACATACATACATACATACATACAGGGCTCAAAAAAATGAACTTTTTTGCACTGGATTTGTCCAATAAAGACTCAAGTTAGCTAGGCAAATCTGATAAAAATTTAAGAAGTGTGATCAAATGCCAATCCTGACCATGCATAAAATGTTTTGTTTTTACAACTTGACCACACTATTTGTTTTGACAAATCTAGGCATTTCAAAATGTGCTGAAAATAAAAAGAAAATTTGTAAGATAAATTATCTAACAAAAAAAAAAAAAAAGTTCAAGAAAAAAAAATAATCAAAACTTAAAAAGCTAAAATTTGAAAAGGAAAATATATTCATATAACATTTTTTAAAAATTACTATACTATGCGAAATGCTTTCTAAAATATTAAATAAATAAGTTATTACATAAATATATTAAATACATGAGTTATGTAATTATAAAATATATAATTTAATATATAATAAAAATGTATAACAGGCTTGGTCAGGAAGCGGGTGCGATTACACTCGATAACTGACCACGGAAATAATATTTAGTTGCAAAAAACCCGCCAGATATTTTATTCGTTTTGAATTTATGTATGCTTCATTAATTAAGTTTATTATTTTATCGCAAATTTTGAAATATTTTGTTTACAGACATACATGGACACATATATAAACTCGAATGTTCTCAAACATCTTTGCGCGGAAAAGTAAAAAAAAAACACAAAAAAGCTACCAAATCTACGAACAACTAATTCTATTGGTTCAAATAATACTAGCCAAAATTTCTAGAGTATTCTGTTGAAATATTTTTAAAAATTGTATTATTTGAGTTTTGTTATATTTTCGTTGAGATTTCTAGCATAAATTAATTTAAGAATATCAAACAAACTATTATTTTAAGCCTCAGAGCCAAATCTACAAAGCTATAAATGTTTTAAACGAACATTATTTGTTTACAAAAATAAATATTTTAAATTTATCTTTTTTAACTTGTCAATGTTTTGTGAATATATTATAGATTTTATTGGTATATTCTTATTTTTTATATAAGGGATGTATTTTTTATGTATGTAATGTATTTTTTATGTATATAATATATTTTTATGTATATAATGTATTTTTATGTATGTATTTTTTATGTATATAATGTATTTTTATGTATGTATTTTTTATACATGTAATTTTATGTATGTGTATTTTATTCAAATGTAATTTTTTAAAGCAATTTGTGCGATTGATTTTGTAAACAAAAATACTTTCAATAATAACTGCATTTTCAATGAAATTATTATTAATCATCAAAGTTAATACAAATAATTTTAATCATTAATCCATTTTCCTCAGTGTACCCGATAAATGATTCTTTCCCCAAAAAAAGAAAAGTTTTTAAGTTCTTTGAAATTGGTTTACTAACTTCAATTATTTTTGCTTCAGCCATTCTTTCAGCCATTCTTACAAACTCGTTACACTTAAACTTAAAGTTACTTTTATTTTGTTTTAAATACTAATTAAAATTATGAAGCCCACTCACTAAACATCATCAGTGGAATTGTGAAGCAGTTCCACTTCCTCCTCACATAGTAATTTAACGTTTTTAGTTAATTTCTATTTAGCTAATTGAATTTCTACATTAAATGGAAATAAGACATAAGTATATAAATAAAAATTATATATACTCTTTGATAAATCGAAGAACATTTGTTTCCTAATTAAACAATCATTAATAGTAAGTTGTTACTTTATATAAAAAATGTCGCTTAATTTTATAAAAAATTATAAAAGAGCGACGTTTCAAAAATATTTGCTCTAATTTTATTTATTTTGCTTAAAGTTTTTTCGCGTTAAAAGCTTTTTTTCTTGTTTTAACTGTCTCTCATCGGTATATTATATTATGTAGTAATATTGCGCTTTTTTCTTTGTTTTTGAAATGTTCTCAAAACAGCTAAAAAATCTGGCCAGTTTTTCGCAACTAAATATTATTTCCGTGGTCGATTATCGAGTGCAATCGCACCTGCTTTCCGACCAAGCCTGGTATAATAAAAATGCAAAATTAATAAAGTCATTATTTACTATGTAAATATATTAAACGCATAGATTTATAAGTTTACTTATTATTTTATTAAATGAAGTAACAAATTTATTTTAATGTTTATATATCTTTTCAAACTTTTTCTAGGATTTATTTTGTAAACACTTTTAATAGCAAAAATTTAATAGTGTAATAAAAAGTACTGGTTTCTATAAGCATTAAAATAATTACTACATTAAAATTTTTTTAAAAATAAATTCTTTAAAAATGAATACTAAACTGTAAATTTAAATTAATAACTAATTGCAATGCTTTAATTTAAATGATAAAAACCAGGCTGCTTAATTCAAATAAAATGTAATGCTTGGCGTCTTTTAAAAAATGACATTTTATCACATAGCCATGTGTTTAACTTCAATTTTGTTTTGTATAAAACATAAAAAGTTCAAAAAATAAAGTTTCATAGAATATTGAATTTATTAATAATTTTGCAACAACTAAAATGATTTTTTAAAAAATGTACATAAAATATGGGGTGGACAAAATGACTGATAGATGTCATTTTTACCGGACAAGTGCTGGACAATGCCAGATGTCCTGCACTTATTTCCAGCCCTGTATATATATCCCTATTTCTATTACTTATAAAAAATTCTTGAAAGAATATGTCACATGCTCTAATGTATTTAAATAGAGATTTAGGGTAACTATTTATTATATGACCTTGATTTATAACTTAATGCAGTATCATTTATTTCATTACAGAATAATTTATGTTATGTTGACACTGTAGGAATTCAAATGTCTTTTTTCTTTGTCCTATTACCCCTTATAATTAAAAGTTGATACTTAACCTTTTTTTTAAATTACAATGTGTAATTTAAAAAAAAAGTCGAGTATCAACTTTTATTTACTGAATGTTTTAGTTTGATTTGAATATATAGAATTTTTTGAATCAAATTTTAAATTTTTTCTGATTTAATTAAAAATTTCGAAGATTTACAGAGCCCTAACATACATACATACATACATACATACATACATACATACATACATACATACATATATACATACATACATACATACATACATACATACATACATACATACATACATACATACATACATACATACATACATACATATGTGTGTGTGTGTGTGTGGATGCAATTCCAGAGTAGAAAATAAAAAAGTAGTCATATTTTATTCTCTTTTTCGTCAACGTTTAGCAAATAAATATCGATGTAGACACAAGTTTATTTAAAATATACCTTTAGTATTAAAATTAATTTAAGTCATTTTTATGATTTCAAAAGTTAGGCTTTTTCTCATAGTCGCATGATAAAAAAAAGTATCATTGTAAAATGTTACTTAAGCCATTAAATTTATTTGCATAAAAGGAATTGATTTAGCGTGAAAATGGAGCTAACATGTTCAAATTGTTGTTAGTCAGATTTTATACTTTACAAAATATATAAATTTCAAGAAAATAAAAAAAGAATTAAGGCATTTTTCATGTAACAAATATTTAGTTTGAAAACTTGAGTTTTTTAATTATAGATGCGAAAGAATATTAAATGCTACGTTTTTACATTTAAATTATAAAATAACGATGTTTATTTAAAGCACATTTTTATTTTAAATTTTTGTAATTTAAGTTAAAACTACATTTATTTACTAAAGTTCTGGCGCTTTTTCGTTAATAAAATGAATTATGTCATTAAGTAATTCTTATTTTGTTGCGTTGGTTTGACAAGGTTCTAAAACTTTTTATACTAGGAGAATTTGGGAAAAAAAACTCAAAACCATATAATTGAGTTTTAGAGTTGTACCCTCATTAGGAGATAATAGTATGATAATAGTATGAGTTTTCTAATCATAAAAACAGAGACAAGCAAAACCCAATCATTGAGTCAAGAAAATCCAGCATTCAACATCCTAAAACGGAAACAGTGTTTTATAAAGATATCTAAGCCAGCCTAACAGATAAAGAAAGGGTGCAAAGCTGGTCTACAGATAGAATCTGTTTACCTCTTAAATCTATGCTTAAGAGGCCTTCTACAATACAGTAGCCAAATGCGTTTAATGTCTTCCCAAGATAAGTATTTTTTATTAAGACACTATCTCTAGTCTTTACTCAATCAAGATCCCCAAGGCAGAGGGTGTGTTAAGTCTGTGTCGGTTTTTCCTAGCCTTTGCCTAAAAAGCATATCCTTTAAGGCAGCAGGACATAAAGCAGGCTGTACTGGGTTATATGTTGCCAGTAGCAGGATAACCTGGCTTTACATCAAGTTAGTAGAGAAGTCAATGTAAAAAAAAAAGATTTCTTTAAATCATTGAGTATTGTTAAACCAATCAAGTATTCTTAATAAATAATGCTATAAAGTAAAAGATTTTTTTTTTTTTTAAAGCAGCGTTATATAAAAATTAAATAATGTTTTTTTGACAGTTTATTTTTGTAGATTAATAGAAGATAATAAAATAACATCTCTCAAATATGTTTATCACTCAATCAAACACAAAAAATTAAATATATTTTGAATTAACAATTGTTTTTTATATCCTGTCTTTTGCATGTACATGTATGTCATGTGAGCTTACATTTGCTCCCCAACCCTTACTCTTTATTTCAATTGGTAGATTCTACTTTTATTTCAAAAGTAGTTTTATGTTTTAAAAATAGTTGCAAAATTTTAGTCAGAAAAATTCAAAAGTGATCAACATTTTTTTAATGATCTTTATCCCTTTTCACATCAAATTCCAATTCATTATATCTAAAAACAACAGTTGTGATTAAGCAAAACACGTGTTTAAAAATATTTTATTTTTAAGTGTCATTTATCAGTATTTTTGAATAAAATTAAATTTTTTATTTAACCTGATGTTTCAGTGCTTCTCTGTGTGGAGCTTAGAAAATGACCAATGGGTTTTAAATAGTGTTGTTATCGCCTTCAACTAAATTGGCTAAGTTAAAATAATTTAACTCTGAAAAAGGGAATTGTTGATTTAATTGACTATAGACTTCCTGCTAATAGGCTTAAAGTCAATTTAGTTGAATAAAAATCTTTAAATACTTATATCTTTTCATTTCGGTTTAACTTTGCAATCTTTAATTTTTGATTGTTGACTTAATAACAATTGTATGTACTATTATTATTAAATAACTATTACCTAGTTTTTTATTTACTCTCTTAAAGTTTTATCTAATTCATAGCATGTTAGTATTATTATAGCTAATAAAACTTTTGATTATGTATTTGATTAAATTTTTTTCTTTTTTTTTTTCTCAATGCTTGTGATTTTCATAAATACTTTCATGCTGCTCCAAGCTAGGGTCCTGGGGCAAAATTAAGTTGTGAAGCTCCAAATTTCAAATGTCATTAATCTGTACAATCATATTACAAATATGATTCTAAGGACTTTTTTGATATATAACAAGTATTTAAGGTGGTCCCTAAATCATTGGGATCTGGGAATAGATTGTTCTTTTTGTCCTTCTCTCCTTTATTATTATTTAAATGATATAATATTAAAAAATAGAAAGTGAATATAAATTACTTTATTGTTTTTATGACAATTTATTTCAAAAAAATAATTTCCATACTTCGATTAAATCAACTTTTAGTCAACTTAGTCCATTTCAAAAAAATATTTGTTGTTTTTAGTCAACTTTAGAAAATATATTAGTCAATTAAGTTGACATTCTAGTTATTTAAAAGTTGTAATAACACTAGTTTTAAAGTGTGGTTTTGGTTCATGGCTGTCCTATTTAGTATTTTAATGCAAAAAAAAAAAGTGATTTCTAAACCTGAATTTTCTTGTTTTTATAATAACAAGCTCCCTTGGTTTAATCGTGTTTATAATGATATATTAAATAAGATCTAAGAAGTATTAGATTTGATCACGTTCAAAATTTTTATGTGATTATTGATTGACATGTATTTATAATTTTGGTAATATAATACCATATATATAATCTAATATATAATAAATCTAAAAAAATTGCTTTCCGTACTAAATTATGTTTACTTGTTCATATTTATAAGGTTACCTTTCAAACCAAGTCCAATTTCTTTTTTTCTAAATTACAAATTTGTGTTGAAACTAAAATAAAAATTAATATAATTAGAAAGCACCTAATTATATTACAAATTAATATTGCTGCAATCCACAAAGGAGCAAAAATATTAATCCTGTAAACAATGCTGTTTTTAGGTTTGGGGGGGGGGGTTGCTAAAATTTTGATTTTTTAAAGACTTTTCATTGTTTTGTATTATCTGATGTTTTTTAATTATTATAGCCACAAATGATCTCATTTTGTAATAAAGTATAAAATATAAAATAAATATAGAGTAGATCAATATGTTTGCTAAAGTTGTTGTAATATGTCATTGATTAGAATGACATTTTTCTAAAAACAAGTGAATCTTGGTGGTAACATCAAATGAAAAAGATTTGAAATTATTTTAACTTGATGATACCTTTAATTTTTAGCAACAGATTAAGTTATATTACTTAACTTTTAGAAGAGCGGTATCCTGAATGGATGACTGATGCACCAACTAATCAAATAGAAGTTATTGAGCTAGGTGGTTTTAAAGATATAGAGGAAGAAAAGAAAGGTACAAAAAACACATTAATTCTAGGTTGGGATTCAAGTCTTATCTTAAGTTATCATTTTTGGCTTAAATAAGTCCACTGTCCAACATGTAAACAAGCCAGTATTTCAAAATATTTTGTACAATGAATTATTTTTTTATGCCATAAATAATTTTTTACAGTGACTTAATTTATTTTATATATTTTATGTTGTTTTATAAAATTTTAATTAGAAAAAAATATAATCAGTTTTAAAAATTGTTGTATTTATCTGTAACTCTTAAAATGTCTTTATATTTTTTTTAATTTTTTTAGCATATGCAAAGAAAAAGGGTTTACAAAAATGTGATGTTGTTACTGAGAATGAAATGAAACCTTCCAAACCAGTTGAAGCTGTAAAAAAAGATTCTGAAAAAAAATCTGCAACTCCTTCGGATAAAATGTTTGACATTAACGAGTTTTTTAATGAAGTTAATTACTACCCTCCTCATTTAGTGAGTTTATTTTACTTTCATATTATAAATAGTTTCTGAGGTTTTCAGAAATCTACAGTTATAGTTGATTAAGTTTTATAGAAATAAAATTTTTACACGTTTTAATACTTTTGGCCTTTCTTATAATTTATAGCTTGTTTAGCAGGGTGCTTCTAAAAAATGATAATATCAGGATATTGTTCTTTAACCCTCTGTTACATTATGCTTGTTATAGAAAGGCTATAAAAAAAAAGTTTGGCTGAAAGTAACATTATTTAGGGCTTGCTTAACACATTGAATGTTTTTAGTATTTGCAGTGTTTTGCCAGAGGCATGTGTGGTCACACTCCTTTCCTGATCATGCATATAATATTTTGTTTTAAAAATTTGGCCGCAATATGATATGATAATTTGCACTTTTTTTTTTTAATGTGCTGAAAAAATCTAACTAAGCTAAGGAAAAAATTACAATAAAAAAAATTATATACTAGTAAAAAGATACATCATTTTAACAATTGAGAAAATAAATAAAAGATAAAACTGAAAAAATAAAACCATGAAAATAATATACATATATGTTAATTTTAAAAGTGTTCCATTTTATGTAGCCCACATTGTAAATATTATGTGTTAGTGAAAAATGTTTAATCTATTATTTTTTTATTTAAAATTTTGTTAGTGTAGAACTCTAGATATAACAAAGTTCAACATTATGAAGCTGCTGTCAGCTTGATATGGAGGTGCGGGTTCAAATCCTTTTAATATAACTTTTTTCTAGTAGTTTTATTTTTTTTATAGACATTATAAAATATTATATTTTCAAAATTTCATGTAATCAAGTTTTATATTTTTCACGTAATTAAGTTTCAAAGTAATAAAGGCATTCCCAAATGCTGAGAGAAGTTATGTTTGTTTGTAAATAAACAGAAAATAAGTTTTGAGTTTGTTAAAATTGCCATAACAATTTATTTATCGAGAAATTTGAGTAATTTCTCATATCAGTAACAAAATTAAAACTTGATAATACTAATAATTTGATAATACTTTTATATAAATAATAAGCTGAACATTATAAACATTAGAATAAGTTGTAAAAACTTGTTTTTTGAACTCTAAGTTATGTTGAGCAAATTCTAAAAATTAATTTAATTAGGAAACATTTTATAGTCTTATTATGACACACAATTAAATAATGGCACTATGTAAGCTTTAAATATTTTATATTTGGACATTAGTATTAATGACTTGGCATTATTTTACGTTAAAAAAAAATTGATAAAAAATAAAAAGTAAATTTTACAAATAAAAAGCAATAAATTTTCTTGCTTTCCTGTGCTTTGATAAAAACAGTAAAGTTTAGCAAAAACATTTGAAAAACAAATTTTAAAATTGTCCTTATTTATAGCGCATATAATATAGTATTTCCTTAATGTACTGACTGACGAAAGTCACAAATAAATTGTATATCAAAAAATGTTTTTGTTTTCATTATTTTCTTATCTGCTTTCTTTCTTGACTATTAATTTTGGCAGTGGAAAATAACAAACATCCACAAAAAAAAACAGTAAAATATATATATATATTTTTTAATTTTCTTTTTTTTCTTTTTTTAGTTTTTTTTGTTAAAATATTCTATTTCATTTGAATGTAAAATAGAATATTTTGTTTAAATATCCTATTTTACATTCTGTTGTCTATCGGTGCATTTGTGAATGGAGCAAGAGTTGTATACATAGTGAATGAGTTCAAAAAACTTTAACTTCAAACACCTTTATAGGTCTTTTCTTAATCTTAAACAAAATCAATTTAAAAAAGTTCTGAGAACATATTTATTTTAACTTATTGACATGTATTTCACTGAATATTTAAAATATACTCTTATTTTTTTAATTATGATTACTAAAACTATTATCATTAACTTCTTGTTTTTTTATTTTTTATTATTATCATCAAAGTACAAGCCTTCCCAGGAAAAGCATGCGGTTTTTCGTCTCATATGACCACACTTATATTAATTTAGAAATGACCACGATTATATTAATTTAGAAAATGTGAACACAGCTGTTTGCAAGTTTTATAATAATGCTGAAAAAGTTTCAAAAACAAAACAAAACTAAACTAACAAAATAAAAAGAGATTGAAATAGAAAAAAATAAAAAACAAATTAATAATTTAAATAATTTGTGTACTTTTTATATTTTTGTTTCTTTAGAGTAACATTCAGCAACAAAATTAGATAAGGCGAAGCAAAAAAAAAAAAACAGTTTGAAGTCTACAATAAAAAGAATGATTTTTCTTTTCTTAATGTTTTTTTATGAGGATAGCAAAAATACAAATTGCAATGTGTTTGTAAAATTTATTTGTATAATTTTAATGTAACAACAAGGGTTGAATTAAGCGAATGCAAAACGCAAAATCTGGAAAAATATCTAGTATTCAAAATTTTAATTTATACAAAACCGTGTTCCTTGTTTTTAAGGGCGAATCAACTTAAATTTGTTAGCGAAAAAATAAAACAATAAGCTTACAATTAGAAAAGTAATAACACTCTAGTCACTAACTTTACATTACAAAAGTAATAACGCTATAATAATGTTATTACTTTTATAACAAACTTATAACTTTTACAATTCATTCTTTGTTCAAGCGACATTAGTATTCCCAAATTTTAATTGAAGTAGAAAAATATCTAGAAGAATAAAGTGGATGTTCAAATAATATTAAAACTTAAATAACTTATAAAAACGTATTGTATTAAAAGTTTAGCATTATGAAAAACGTTACTAATGGACAGTTGAAACGCGCGTCATATTAACCGAAAAAAATGTTTTATTGGTTGATTTTAAAATTAATGCGTGTTTTTACGTAACGTTTTCATAATGCTATACTTTTCATAAAGTATTTTTTTATAACATTGTTTAAGTGATCTGTGAAAGTTCCTGAAATTTTTAATAATACTTGAATATCCGCTTTATTTTTTTCTTGATGCTTTTCTACTTTAATAAATGTTTGGAATTAAAAATGTTGTTTAAACAAAGAAAGAACTTTAAAAGTAATAAGCAGGCCTTGCGATAAAGCGTCGGGCGATGTGAATTTTATGTCGTCCAAGAGCGATTTTGCGTGTAGCTAGGGCTATTTTTGTCAAGCAAAAAAAAATTTTATTTGAGTATATTTAAAGATATTTTTAAGCGGAATTTTAATGAAGTAATTTAAGATTATTTTGACATTTAATAAAGTAATAAAAGCCGCACGCATTTGATACAAAAGTTTGAATTAGAAAAAAATTAAATATGCTCATTATTTACAAGAAGAAAAAGTTCAGATTAAAAAAAAAGTTCAAATCTTTTTAAGCTAACATTTTAATAAAAATATTCGGCAATAGCAAAGTTGTCGATAAAATTGAACAAAAATACTTTCTTTTAGTTTTAGATTTTTAACTTAAATAATTATTCTACGGGGGTTTGTTAGGTTTTAAAATTATTCCATAGATTTAAAAATATTTATTAACTGTTTGACGTATTTAAAGTATTTAAGAGTAATTTTGAGGAAACATTTTAAAAATTGGTAAGCACAAATAAAAATATTTTATTTGCGCAAAGATTTTTATTCTAACTCTTTTATTCATTTTATTTTATTTTACTAGAAATAAAATTCCTTGTAAACATTAAAAATCTATTCAAAATCTTTGTTAAAGTTTTTTAGTAATACGAGTGATTGTGCTTATCAACCGCTTTATGAAAATAAATAAAAATAAATAAATAAAAAATTATTATATAAAATCGCTGGTAAAAATATTAGCTATTGCACAGTTTACAATCGAACAATATTAAAATTTCCAGTTTATTACTTGCTGACTTTTTAAAAAGAAAAAATAATTATTTGAAAAACTTTAAATTACATATTTGAGAGAAAAAAAAATCAAATATTAGCATTTATAATCTTTTTTAAATGTTTAGTTATAATGTTTTTTATTAGTTTAGTATAGACAAAACGTGTCAAACGTCGAGAAAATAAACAAATGTTTTTACATTTAAAAAACGAAACATTCCGAAACATTTTAAAATAATAACATTTCTACATTAATGATTTAAAGTAGTTTTGCGGTAATTAAGTAAATTGGTGCAGTTAATGTCGAAAAATATGAAAAGCAAATAAAAAGAATTTAATGACGTCAAAAATTACGTCGTGCTTATGCGTCGCACAGTTTTTATTCATCACAAGGCCTGAATAAGTGCTTTATAAATGTAATAACACTATTATAGTTTTATCACTTTTATAATGCAGTTAGTGACTAAAGTGTTATTACTTTTGTAGTCGTAAGTTTATTGTTTTTGTTTTGTTTTTTGTAACTTTCTCGCTAGCAAACTTTTAATAATTTGCTCCTTATAAACAAAGTACACAGCTTTGCATGAACTAAAATTTTAAAGACCTAATATTTTACCAGAGTTTGCAAATCGCGATCGTATAATTTAACCCTTGATATAAACTTGTTACATTACGTTTATACAAATATATTTTACAAACAGATGACGATACATATTTTCTCTTTAAAAGAAAAAACACATAAAATATCCTTTTTAACGCCTAAAACCGTAATTATGTAGTTATTAAATTTAAAACAATTTTTTAGTAATGCATATAATATAACTTGCGCAAACAGCCGTGATCACGTTCTCAAACTTGAAAAACGTTTTCGTGGTCGTACGAGACAAAAAACCGCACACCTTTCCTGGGAAGGCTTGAAGTATGATTTTTAAATGTTTACTCAGTTTATGTATGTTGTATGTGTGTATGCTTATTATTAATCATATTATATATAAATACAGGTGTCACTCCTTTGATCAGATTTCTGTTTTAGTGACACCATCTTTATCAATCATTTAGTTATTATTGTTAAATACTAATTAATTATAACTCATTATTATATTATTTTATATTGTTACTAACTCATTATTATATTATTTTATATTGTTATATATATATATATATATATATATATATATATATATATATATATATATATATATATATATATATATCAATTTATTTTTACTTTCTACAATCAATATAATTATGATTTTTTTTAAATTATTATTATATTCAATATTATTATTACTAGATTTATTATTATATTATTATTGTATGATTTAAAAAGAAGAATAAATATCTTGTTGTTGTTGCTAACACCCTTTTTTTTATTTGAAACAAACTTTATGCAACACATCGGCTTTTTATAAGTTAAAAAATGTTCTGGCTATCTCTGTAGTAAAGTACTTCATTTTTTTTAACGGATGTGAAATGTATAGAGAATGGACTCAGATTGTTCTCCTGAAACCTTTTTTATTTATAGTTATAAAAAACAAAATGATATGATAAATAAACATGCCTTAATGTTGAATAAAGAAAACTATTGACAGTCTACTCTGTTTGAAATTTACTGCCAGCGCACGAAAAAGTGCTGGCTGGACAGTAGTTATTTGTCCGACATATACAATTTTAAAAAATATTTGTTTTTTGTTCCTCTTTAATTAGAATTTGGTTAAGAAAAAAGATTTGTTGCAATTTAAAAACGCGCTTGAAATTTTTTGGCGAGTGCTTAAAAAAGCGCCTCCTGTAGTATTGGCAGGCGCAAAACTGCTCAAAAATTATTCTTGAAAAGAAGAAAAAAAATAATCTAGTTTTTTAAATATTAAATTTTTTTTTTTAATTATGCACAAAAATATATTTATGATATCATGTGTAAAAATTATATCAAAATATTTAATGGTTCTTGTATTATTAACGGAGAGTGCGGTTCTTAGTAGATGGGTTGGTTGATAAGGTTGGTACCTTATAAAAAATGTTACATTTGGGGCGGGAACATCCTATTGTGTAGTTTACCATGCTATTTTTATTTTAGTTCAATCCATCTTTATTTCAGTTTTGTTTTTTGTAATATAATGTTGTAATATTATGAGTTAATCACAGCTGGCTACTTTTTTTAAATTTAATTTAAATTTTTTATTAAAATTTTTTTCTCTAATTTTTTTCAGTTTCATGAAGATATGGTAAATGGGGATGGTGTTAAAAGTCGTTTTACTCAGTGGTTTCAAAACCAGTCACGGAGTAGTTCACGTAACAGTTGCTCAAGTAATAACAATGGTTCTCGCCCTCCTAGTGCTACTTTTTTACCTGATGAAATTTTTTCAGGTAAAATTATTTTTGAAAAATTTAAGAAAAGGGTAAAACCCAATATATGCTCTGATTAATACAGTTGCTTGATTAAATTTAGACATTTTAGGGCATTCATGAATGGACTAATTAATATTTTTTAACTTGCTTTATTCAAGTAAAAAGACACTGCTATTTTTTTAAAGGTTTACAGTTAAAGTTGTATTTACTTATGATTTTTTTAAGCCACTCATTTCTCAGTAGGTTGATATAAAATAGGAAGATTAAAAATTAAATTGATTTAGAAACAGTATCTTATATATTTATCACTCTTTTTCTAAAGATGTAAAACATTAAAAAATTGGGAGTCCTAAACTTTATATAGGTGTATCTTTTGAGCTCCAAAATATATTTTAATGATTTTAAATCTAATTATAAGTTATGATCTTAGATAAGATAAATTTTCAAAATGTGTCTGCCTCAAACCAAAGTTTATGCTAAGTGCAAAAGATTAGCACTAAGTATGGCAAAAGGATAAAATACATCATAGTTTAGACAAATCTTTTGTCATTCCTCTAATATTTTGTTTAAATTACATAATTTGTTGCAACATTGGTTTATAAAATAAAAATAACCTAATATAGAAAATGCTATTTGCTGTTATGTTATTTTTTTTATATTTTTTAAAAATTCATTTCATAAAATCTTAATATATTATTATAAATCCAGATTTTTTTAACTCAACTTCAAATAACCATTTAAGGGCATTCTCAAAGTCCAGTTGTACCTTACTTCACACCTATTCAACCAGCTGTTAACTCATCTGTGGTTAGTGGTGGCACTCGAATACAATCATCTAATTTATTAAATATTATACAAAGGCATTCCGAATCTGAACATCAAAAGGTAACTTAACTTCTAGTGTTTTGTTAATATACTAACTATTTATAAGGGCATGTTTTGCTGAAAATGTGTGTGTGTATATATATATATATATATATATATATATATATATATATATATACAGTCTTCTCTGTTTGAAATTTACCACCAGCGCAGGAAAAAGCGCTGGCCGGACAGTAATTGTTTGTCAAAGGTGTGTGATTTTAAAAATATTTGTTTTTTGTTCCTCTTTAATTAGAATTTGATTTAAAAAAAAAAAGATTTGTTGCAATTTAAAAATACATTTGAAATTTTTTGGCAAGTGCTTAAAAAAGTGCAAGAGCGCGAAAGCGCTCATCAAATAGAGAAGACTATATATATATATATATATATATATATATACATATATATATATATATATATATATATATATATATATATATATATATATATATATATATATATATATATATATATATATATATATATATATATATATATATATATATATATATATATATATATATATATATATATATATATATATATATATGTATATATGTATATATAAAGCAACCCTCTGAATTAGAGAAAATGAGGTCAGCACCTCATTGACACAAAGAGGTTAACATAAAAGATAGAAATGAGGTCTGCAATTTTATGCTGACCACATAAACTTTTAGGTTGGCATTGGCGAATGCTGACCCTAATTCAGAGGGATGATATATACACACATACTAGTTTTGTACTATAAAAGATTCTATATAAAAGTAACAAATACAAGTGGCACAATGTTTTTTGTTGTTGACACTTTTATTGTTGACTTCAAAAATTAATGAGTAGCTCATAAACAATACATTATTTTAAGCTTAAAAAAGTCCTTTTTTTAATTCTCTATATATCCTACAATTTGTAATAACTTTTAGTTATTACTAGTTTAATTTATTGAAGCTGTTTTTTCCTTTTTTACTAAATTAATGTACTTGAGAATAATTTAAAATTTGTTTGCTTTGAACTTTGATTAACATTTATTTGTCAACTTATTATTTATTTTTGTAATAATATAACATCACAAATACATATTGTGGTAAAATTGTAAATCAAATGATCAAATCATAAGCTCACTCTTTTTAGAATTTGCATTTAATTATTTTCTTTATAGCTTATGTTGTTGTAAGCTGTTGAACGTAAAGTTTTAGCAATTTTTGGGGTTATCCTTTTATACTATAAGTATCAACTGGTTGCAGCAGTGTTTAGCGTATAAGATAAAAAAAAATAATTTTAATTTATATTAGTAAATAGGTACTCTAGATCTTTTCTTTGATTCTAGTTACCAGCAACAAGAGAAAAAAAATAGTTGCATAAAGGTTTTGTTTACAAATCTGTTTTTTACTCAATATTATTTCAACTTTAATTTTATACCATTTTTATATATTTTTCATGTAATGTAGTTTTAATGTGGTAGAAATGTAGAAATAGAGGGCTTGCATAGTAAGTAGAGATGCTGTGGTCAAATCCACCACATCTCTGGATAATCAACTTATTTTGCATTATGTCAAATGAACTGAAAAAAAAAGCAAAAAATTTTCATAAATTTAGATGTTTAAATGTTGCATTAAGATATCTTTTTTTATTAGGGTATTTAGAGAATAAAAATTAAATTTTTTTCTCAATTCGAATACAACAGTGGTAAACATTGTTTAGTTCAACAATATTTATCTGCAATTAAAACAGTGCTATTGTCCAAACTTGTCAATTTACAACTAATATCAGCAATAAAAATAAGTCTAAAAAAATATTTTTTTAAATAGGGTTTATGCTTTTAAGTAGATTATTTTAGTGGTTTTATATAGAATCTTTTATCATGGTTATCGTAAAAGAGTTTTTAAAAATCCTTTATCAGATTATATTAAATGATCAGTAGATCAAAAATACTGATCATTTCATAAAATGATCAGTATTTTTTTTATTCAGATAATAGTAAGTTTGCTTGGTAAATCTTTTAAAATAATCAAGAAATTAGAAAAAATGATCAGTAGATTTATTAAAATGACCATTAAATAATTTTGACTAGTAAAAAAAAACAAGTTTATCAGATTTTTATTATTAAAATGCCATTGATGTTATTATCAACATCGATCTTATTATCAACGTTAATGTTATTATCAACTTGAATAGTTAACACATGCAGGGAGTTTATTTTCATCATTTGAGAGTTTTGGTTTGGGAGAACTATCTATCAATATAAAGAAATTTTTTTTAAATGTTTTCGAACTTTTCTGGTCTTCTATATGAACTTTTTAAAAAAAAAACATTTTGGTATTTTTTAGTCAAAAAATTAATTTACCGGTTATTTAATTGATTTACTGGTCTATAATAAACATTTAAATAAAATTACTGCTCATTTAAATCACTCTCATTTTTTGTTTAGAAGGAAATCAGAGGTCGTTTAAATGTGCTTGAATTGGAACAAAATGTAAGATTAGAAGCGGAAAACGCAAACAATCAAAGTGCTTTTGAGCTGTTTGTTCAATCTATGAAAGCTTCTGGACAGTTGCCTGAGAAGCCAGCACCTGTGGTACTATGTGTTATCTTTCATAACATCTGCAGGACTTAGCAAATATCATTTTGAATATAACAATTCAAAATTCAGATTCAGAATTTTGAATTCTATTGTTGCATATCTTTCAGCAAATCAAAATTATGTATGCAAAATATAAAGTATAAAAAATAAGACAAATATTTTAGTTAAGAATGTTATAGAATCTTTTGCTGAATAACATTTCAAAACAATTGCTTTAATGTTTTTCAAAGTTTTATTTAATACCATAAATCTTGTTTTATATATATATATATATATATATATATATATATATATATATATATATATATATATATATATACACACACACACACACACACACACACACACACACACACACACACACACACACACACACACACACACACACACACACACACACACACACATACATATATATATATATAGTATTACATAATTATGTAATATTAAAAAAAAAAGCAAAAAAATATGTTTATTTATTGTTACTTTTAGGTAAGTGTCTTTAAGGTAAAAAATGGTTTGTAGTTGAAGATTTTTTTGAATTGTTTTGACATAATTATCTTAATAACTTAAATAAATAAACTTGATAAGTTTAAACGACCAGTGTAAGAATTTCATTAAAAACATCTGTAAAATAATAACAATAAAGAACTTTAGTGGTTTTTAAAAAGCTATATAATTTTTATATTTTAATTGAAAACTTTTTAAAAATAAAATATACTTTTAGATATTTTTATTCTTGCGTTTTTAACTTAAAATTTAAAATTCAACTTAAGTTGTATGTT